>BLSH010397495.1:187088-201550 GCA_018402905.1 Glandirana rugosa | reverse complement strand
AATAGTTTTTTTTTGCAAAATTGTCACTCTTTGACGCAGTGGTGATCATATACCACCAAAAGAAAGCTCTTTTTGTGGGAAAAAAAGGACCCAAATTTTGTTTGGGTACAACATCGCAAGACTGAGCAATTGTCAGTTAAAGCGACACAGTGCCGAATCGCAAAAAGTGCTCTGGTCCTAAAGGGTGAAATCCTTCCGGGGCTGAAGTGGTTAATGTACATATCAAGTTCTTACACTGACACTTACATCAACACCATGGAACTAAATAAAGAGAACACATATGAAAGAAAAATAATCAGACATAAAGTGAATTACATTTAAAACAAACATGACTCAAAACTTATAACTAGATAGGAATAAATCTATATGCCGCTTTTGCCTGCTTGTGAGATAAGAGAGGGGTTTGTAGCTTGAAGATTCTTAGATGGCTTACTTTACACACACAAAACACTTTGAGGCTGGATTCACACCTATGCATTTTTACTGCTTTTTGCAGATTTGCACTGAAGTCCATATAACATGGTTTCCTATGGAACATGTTCTGTAGTGCAAAACTGTAAAATGCAAAAAGCACTAAAAATGCATAGGTGTGAATCCAGCCTAAACCTTGAGAGAACAGCACTGATTAAAGTGGTTGTAAAGCCGCCCCCACCCCCATAAAAAAAACCTGCAAAACAAAGGCATAATGAGCTAGTATGCAGCGCAGATACAGGGGATATCTCCTAAACCGTACAGGTTTAGGAGATATTTCCTGGACCTATAGGTAGGGTTACCACCTTTTCTTCAAGTCAAACCCGAACACATTAGCAGTGCACTGCAATTTTTTTTTTATAGTATAACCTATACATATATTTTGCCACTAAATACATTTCTAATCATATGAAATTAATAACAAGAGTCCCCCTTTACATCAGAGTCCACAGAGTTCCCCTTTTACATCTGAACTCACCGAGTTCCCTTCCACTGTAAGGAGGGACTCTGCAGACTCTGATGTAAGGAAGAACGCTGGGGATTCTAACATAAGGGATGCTCTGGGAACCCTGATTTAAGGGGGAACACTTAGAACACTGATACACGGAGAGGACTCTGATGTAAGGGGGAGCACTGTGGCCTCTGGTGTAAAGGGGAACTCTGATGTAAGGGGTGCTTTGAGAAGCCTGATTTACCTTAGTGTACTCAGGCAGGAGAGAGAAGGGGAGAGAGGAGAGACTTCAGTCACAGGCAGGGATGAATGGTGATCTCTCACACCCCTTGGCAGTCAGCACCTCTCATCCAGATGTATCTGAGGCTGATGGACTTCAAATTTCCGGCCCCCACTTTTCTGAGGTACAGCGCTGGGGATTGGAAAGTGGGCAGACACAGAGGAGTAGGAGAGTGAGGAAGAGGACCAGATTGATCCCTCTCTCCTCTCCCATCTGTGTGGGGTGAGGGGGAATTGTTAGTGCTGGCTTTGGGCAGTGCAAAAGAGAGTGTAACAGACACTCTCAGCTTAGACAACTGCAACCAGCAACAGTGCTGGGAAGCCATAGTCCAGTCTGAATAATGTGTCCGGGTTTCAGGCAGTCTGAAACCTGGACGCAAGAGTCCAAACCCTAACTGTCCGGGTGAATCCTGGACGGGTGGCAACCCTACCTATAGGTAAGCCTTATTGTAGGCTTTCCTGTAGTTTAAAGTGGTTGTCATGACTTGAGTTGCCAGAAAAAAACAAACAAACCCGAAGCTAGCATGTAATAATGCATGATGGGGGAAATAAATGAACAAGTAAGCACACATGCGCCCTCTAGAGGACATTAACATAATAGTCACAGAAACTTATAGACATAGAAACTTTGGGGTTGATTTACTAAAATTGGAGCGTGCAAAATCTGGTACAGCTCTGCATAGAAACCAATTCGCTTCCAGGTCTATTTATCAAAGCTTAAGGGCTCTTTCACACATACGGATCGTTTGGGTCCGCCTATCAGTTTTTCAGGCGAACCCAAACGGATGCTCCACGTACTTCTATGGAGCGGCGGATGTCAGCGGTGAAACAGAAACAGATGGATGGAAGCCCTATTTTCCATCCGCCTGGCGGATCGGATCGGATGAACACAGACAGGCGGTCCGTGTTCATTCGATTCTCCATAGAGGACAATGGAGCTCTGACAGGTCAGTCTCTGCACTAGTGCAGAGACTGTCCTGTCATCCGCCAGCTCAGCGGGGATCAACGGATGGATCCCCACTGAGCAGAGGAGCCAGTCAAAACGGGCTCCGTGTGTGTGAAAGAGCCCTAACTGAACAAGCTGAAGTTAGAAGCTGATTGGCTACCATGCACAGCTGCAACAGATTTTGCACTCAGTTTTAGTAAATCAACCCCTTTGTGTATACCAGTATACACACCGTTACCAAATGAAAACCACTCCCCACACTGGCAGCAGAAACTGCAGGTAGCATGTAGCAGTAAGCAAACCCTGAAAAATCCTGATCTGCAACTGTAAATAGAAGCCGGTAGCTGCCCTGATCCGACAGCAGCCTTTGGTAGTATGAATGGCTTTGAATACCTTCAGACCCATTGATTATGTATGAATGGGTTTGAAGGTAAACAAAGCCATTTATATGAATGTAGAAAGATCAAGTGAGATCAATGGTGACTAACCACCATACTCAGAACTATGAATGGATTAGCTAACAACCGCAAATCCATTCATAAATGTAAAAAAATAAAATAAAAACAGAAACATAAAATAAATGTTATTACCTTTAGGGTACACTGACACCAGCGTGGAATGTCACACTTTCCAACTTCATCAAGTTCTTTTGGCCTCAGCATGATGCGAAGCAGTAGATTGCCCCGCATTGCGGTGAAAAAAGTAGTGCATGCAGTACTTTTGTCCGCACAGAGCACTGCAACATGATGGTGTGAACCAGTCAGATAGGAGGCAAGGAAATTTACCTTGCCTTGTGCTGGGACTGCATTGGAATAGCTGCTCAACACAGCCCTGGTGTGATTCTACCCTCACAAATTGTTGCAAATAGCAAACTTTTAAAATGTAACCACTTGCCAACCGCCCGCCACAGTGTGACGGCGACAAGGTGGTTTGTTATCACGAATCACCGTCAGGGGACGGCGGCCGCGATTACGTGCCGTGAGTGCGCGCGCTCACTGAGCGTGCACTGTTGTTTCATTCGACACAGGACCGATCACTCTACAGCGCCAGGCCAATGATTTTTGGCCTGGCCCTTCCGATCGGCCCTGCCAATGACATTGCTCCTCTGCCTCTGAAATGTAAACAGAGGCAGAGGAAGTAAGCTCCCCTTCCTCCCTGACGCCCTTTTCGGTTTCAGCGAGGAAGAAGGAGCATCAAAAAACGTGAGTTGCGCAACAGCACACTGACACCAGGTCACATAGACACATTTAACCCCTTGATCACCCCCTGATCGCCCCCAGTTAACCCTTTCACTCCCTGTCACCCCCTGTCACAGTATCATATAGTGCAGCGATCTGATTTTTACAGATCGCTGTACTTGTGACCCTTGTGACACTAATCAGTGTTAGGTTAGGCTAGTACTAGGCCTAGTTAGGTGAAAATACCCCCCTTGCCCCCCCCCCATAAAGTTTTTAACCCTTTGATTGCCCCCTGTCACCTGTGATCACCGTAAAAGTGTCATGGGTGACGCTAGCTAGATAGATCTTTTTTTTTTCAATCAGATTACCCGCCGTATATTATTTTATTTACTTTTTATAGTTTTTAACCCCCGATCGCCCGGCGGTGACCCCAGTTAGGTTTTAGTGTGCGTTAGGGTCAGTGTAAACGGCAGGCAGGGTCAGTTAGCGAGGTACTCTGACACGCACGCACGCACATTAGGTAGGTGTTAGATATTATTGTAATATCTGATCAGATCAATATCTGCCATCTGATCAGATATATATTAGCGTTCCCCTTAGATTAGGGTTCTAAAAAATGCAGTGTTAGCGGGATCAGCCCAGATAACCGCTAACACCTGCATTTAGCCCCTCCGCCCATCCCAGCCCACCCAAGTGCAGGATCAATAGATTACTGACACTTTACACATATCTGCAGCCTTCGCAGAGATCACGCCTGATCCCTGCGAATTCTGACAGTGAATTTGGTAGCGTTTGAAGCAGGCTCTGACAACCAGGTGCGCTTTTTTGCCTGTGAGTCACGCTAGTGTACGTTTCAAATTTAGAAAGCCCAAAATGTCTGGCCGCACGTACAGTAGCGAAGAGGCCTACAATATGCTGAGTTTGACAGATGAGAGCGATGGGGAAGACTCACTGTCAGAATCAGGCTCAGCATATGAACCTGTAGACAGCAGCGGCACCCTGACAGATAGTTCTGACGACGAAGTTGTGGTCCCTGCTAGAGTCAGGCGTACCAGACCACGTTCTGCTGTCACTGATGTGCGTGAACCGCAGGGCTCTTGTATGCAGCAGAGAGCCAGTACTAGTGCTGCTACCCATTCTGGTGACCTGGCAAGCACCAGCGGCCTAGAACCAACACTGCAGTAACACTTGGTGACGTGGCGAGTCCCATAAGTGCAGTACAAGTTGGTGTGGCTAGCACGAGTAATGCCCCGCAGCCACGAAGAAGACGAACACAGGCCCGCAGAGCCCATAGTGCCCTTCCTGACGCGCTTGCAAAGCCTGATTGGCAACCCACCAACGATGCAGCGCCCGTACTTCCCCCATTCACTGCCCAACCCGGAATCATGGTGAATAAGCTGATTTTACAGCCATTGATTTTTATTCGCTGTATTTCACGGAAGATCTCTATAGATCTATTGTGGACCAAAGCAATTTGTATGCTGGTCAATTCATCGCCGCTAATCCCCATTTGATGCTTGCCAGAAACTGGAAACCAATCACGGTTCCAGAATTTAAGATCTTTCTGGGCCTTTCCTTCCTCATGCACTTCAGTGACAATGAACTTAGTCGTCCATGGGGTGACCCTGAATTTGACCGGCTCTACAAAATTCGGCCCCTCATAAACCACTTCAACCAGAAGTTCGCCACCCTTTTTATTCCCAACCAAGTTGTGTGCGTGGAGGAGTCCCTGGTTAAATTTTCTGGCCATCTTGCTTTCAAGCAGTTTGTCCCCAGCAAGCGTGCCAGATACGGGGTCAAGTTGTATAAGCTCTGTGACAGGGCCACAGGCTATACACATAGTTTCATGGTTTATGAGGGCAAAGATAGTCACGTAGAGCCGGAAGGATGCCCAGACTACATGGGGAGCGCTGGCTAGATTGTGTGGAGCCTGGTGTCACCCTTATTCGGAAAGGGGTACCACTTATACGTGGACAATTATTACACGAGTGTGCCACTGTTTAGTCACTTATCTGATCATCAGATTGGCGCATGTGGCACCGTCCGACCTAATCGCCGGGGCTTCCCCCAATGGCTTTTAGAATCACGTCTTAGTCGGGGCAAATTTCTACGGCGACTGGTCTTGTGGAGAAACCCCTCTGTGTCCACGAATATAACCTAAATATGGGAGGGGTGGACCTCAATGATCAGTTACTGGCGCCGTACCTAATCACCCGCAAGGCTAGACGCTGGTACAAAAAAGTGTCTATATATCTTTTTCAATTGGCTTTGCTGAACGCTCATGTCTTATACAGAGCGTCAGGACTGACAGGATCCTTCCTCAAATTCATGGAAGAGATTGTCACAGCCCTTCTGTATCCAGATGGTGCTGCACCCCCTGTTCACAATGTGAATGCAGTTAGCCGGCTGCATGGGAGGCACTTTCCACGTGTCCTCCGTGGTACCCCAGGCCAAAGAACACTGCAAAAGAGATGTCGTGTCTGCAGACGACGCGGATACAGGCGTGACACCCGCACTTATTGCCTCTACTGTCCTGACCAGCCTGGTCTCTGCATCGATGAATGTTTTGAACGCTATAACACATTCGTGAATTATTAGTGTAGGGTGCAGCAGACACAGTGATAGGCACACTGACATATGGTCTCCAAAGATGCCAGTGCATTTTTGAGACCCAAAGCTGGAACCAGTTCGTTTTTAGTTAAAAAAAAAAAAGGTGTACCAAAAAAAAAAATTTAAAACAAAAAAATAAATTAAAAAAAAAAAAAATATATATATAAAATAAAAAAACCAAAAACAGTTGTACGTTTCTTTTTTTTTCTCCCTCTCTCTTGTTTTCTCTCTAATCTCTCTCTATTGTTAATATTTTGTATGCATACCTGTTTGTTACTGTTTTTATCATGTTTTCTTTGCAGGTATGTCATTTTTTTTTAATGTTAATGCTTACCTGTAATGTTATATTGTTAATGTGTTTTATAATGTTTTCTTCTTAGCAGGTATGTCATTTTTTTATGTTACTGTATTTTATGAATTGTTTATTACTTTTCAGGTACACCATTCAGCTGCAGCACTGATTTATTAATGGTGACAGCAAAAGCGTTTGCTCCCACCATTCATAAAGCAGAGACTCCAGCGCTGTTGGCTCTTGATTAAAAAAGAGCAAATATACCGGAGCATAGGGGCAGTGGGTGGAAATTGGGGCGGATTGCCCCTATGCTCCGGTATATTTTTTTTAAAAAGTGGCTATGCCCACCATTAGAAGTGGGAGGATGAAGGGAGGTTTTGTAATGGTGGGCATACCCACCGATTGATTCTTTTTTTCATGAAAAAAAGAACATTACAATATATGCCCAACAAGGACCAGCAACATACTAGTATGTTGCTGGTCTTCTCAGGCTCTCCTGTCCCACCGGGCAACGCAAGAATGCAGCTGATGGTTCACCCAGCTGACCATAGAGCTGATTGAAGACTAGAATGGCTCCAATCATCTCCGTGACCTAAGAAACCGGAGGCTATGAGCATTTTGTGACTTTGGTTTCGCCAGATACAAACAGCGCCATTGGGAAATCTGGGAAGCATCTTATCACACCGATTTTGGTGTGGTGAGATGCTTTAAGGGCTGGGAAAAGATCTAGAGTTTAGTAGACCACAAATTAAAAAAAAAAAAAATATGCGACAATACCTATTTTTATCATAGGGGATATTTAAAATCCCTGTGATAAAAATAAACATGATGAAAAAAAAAAGATGAAAAGGAACAGTGTAAAAATAAAATTAAAAAGCAAAATGAATAATTAAAAAAAAAAAAAACGAACCCCTGCCCCCCATGCATGTGCACAAAGGCGGATGCAAGCGTCAGTCTCGTGACGTATGTAAACAACAATTTCACCATGCATGTGAGGTATCAACACGAACGTCAGATTGAGGGCAGTAATTCTAGCAGTAGACCTCCTCTGCAGATTTAAAGTGTTAACCTATAAAGGCTTTTAAAAATGTAAATAGTTTGTCGCCGCTTTGCGGGTGTGCGTCATTTTTAAAGCATGTCATGTTTGGTGTCTCTGAACTCGGCATGAGATCAACTTTTATATTTCACAAAAAAATTGGGAAAAATGCATTAAAATTCAAAAAAGTGTTTTTTCCCCCAAAAATTGTGTTTGAAAAATCGCTGCGCAAATACTTTGTGGACAAAAAAATTGTAACACCCACTATTTTATTCTGTAGGGCCTCTGCTTTAAAAAATATATAATGTTTGAGGGTTCAAAGTAATTTTCTAGCAAAAAAAAGTATTTTTTCATGTAAACAAAAAGTGTCAGAAAAGACTTGTTGGTTCAAGTGGTTAGAAGAGTGGGTGATGTTGGGCATACAATGCCAGGACAGTTCAAAGCCCCCCCAAATGACACCATTTTGAAAACTAGACACCCTAAGCTATTTTCTGAGAGGCATGTTGAGTCCATGCAATATTTTATTTGTTTGTCATAAGTGATTGAAAAATGACAAAAAAAAAAAACTTACACAAAGTTGTCACTGAAATGATATCTTGCTCACCCATGCCATGGGTATGTGTGGAATTAGACCCCAAAATACATTCTGCTGCTTCTCCTGAGTACGAGGATACCCCATGTGTGAGACTTTTTGGGAGCCTATCCGCGTACAGAACTCTGAAAACCAATCACCGCCTTCAGCATTTCTAAGGGCGAAAATTTATGCCTTCACTCCTCAGTACCTTTCCAGGTTTCAGAGGCCATGAAATGCCCAGATAGCAAGAAAAAAACCCAGATGACCCCATTTTGGAAAGCAGACAGCCCAAGCTATCTGCTGAGAGCCATGTTGAGTCCATGGAATATTTTATATTTTGACACAAGTTTCGGGAATATGACAATTTTTTTTTCACAAAGTTGTCACTAAATTATATGTTGATTGAACATGTCATGGGTATATGTGGGATTACCCCCCAAAACACATTCTGCTGCTTCTCCTGACAACTTTGTGGAAAAAAAAAATTGTCATTCCCGAAACTTGTGTCAAAATATAAAATATTCCATGGACTCAACATGCCTCTCAGCAGATAGCTTGGGTTGTCTACTTTCCAAAATTGGGTCATTTGGGGGGGGGGGGTTGTGCTATCTGGGCATTTCATGGCCTCCAAAACTGAGATAGGTAGTGTGGGATGAAGGCATTCATTTTTGCCCTTAGAAATCCTGAAGGTGGTGATTGGTTTTCGGGGTTCTGTACGCCGATAGGCTCCCAAAAAAGCTCACATATGGGGTATCCCTCATGTACTCAGGAGAAGCAACAGAATGAATTTTGAGGTGTAATTCCACATATACCCATGGCATGTGTGAGCAATATATCGTTTCAGTAACAACTTTGTGTAATTTTTTTTTTTTTTTCATTTTTCAATCACTTGTAACATAAAAATAAAATATTCCATGGACACAACATGCCTCTCAGCATATTCATTGGGGTGTCTACTTTCCAAAATGGGGTCATTTGGGTTTTTTTTTTGCTATCTGGGCATTTCATGGCCTCCGCAACTGAGATAGGTAGAGTGGGGTGAAGGCATAAATTATTGCCCTTAGAAATCCTGAAGGTGGTGATTGGATTTGGGGTCCCGTACGCGGATAGGCTTCCAAAAAGTCTCACACATGGGGTATCCCCGTACTCAGGAGAAGCAGCAGAATGTATTTTTGGGGTGTAATTCCACACATACCCATGCCATGTGTGAGAAATATATCATTTCAGTAACAACTTTGTGTAAATCTTTTTTTTTTTGGTCATTATTCAATCACTTATGACAAAAAAATAAAATATTCAATGGGCTCAACATGTCTCTCAGCAAATTCCTTGGGGTGTCTACTTTCCAAAATGGGGTAATTTGGGGGGTTTTGTACTGCCCTTCCATTTTAGCACCTCAAGAAATGAGATAGGCAGTCATAAAATAAAAGCTGCGTAAATTCCAGAAAATGTACCCTAGTTTGTAGACGCTATAACTTTTGCGCAAACCAATAAATATACGCCAATTGACTTTTTTTTTACCCGAGACATGTGGCTGAATGCATTTTGGCAAAGATTTATGACTAAAATTTAGTTTATTGTATTTTTGTAATAACATAAAGTTGAAAATATTATTTTTTTTCAAAATTTCCGTTCTTTTTTTGTTTATATCGCAAAAAATAAAAAGTGCAGTGGTGAACAAATACCACCAAAAGAAAGCTCTATTTATGGGAAAGAAAGGACGCAAATTTCGTTTGGGTACTGCATTGCATGACCGCGCAATTACCAGTTAAAGTGGCGCAGTGCCAAATTGAAAAAAAGTGCTCCGGTCCTAAAGCTGGAAATCCTTCCGGGGCTGAAGTGGTTAAAGAGACATCAACACAAACATGTGTCCAGTGTTAAGGCCTCATGCACACAGGACGTTTATTTAACTCTTCTAGAAGCCAGAAGCGTTTTTGCAGAAAAAAAAGCCTGATGCTTGTAAAAGTGTCTAAAGCTCTTACAAGCTTTTATGAGCTTTTACAGGCGTCAAGCTCTTGGACGTTAATTAATTTCATTGGTCATTGAAATGAATTAATACTCAAGCACTAACATTTAGCAGCTTCTAGCAGCTTTAAGTAGATTCAAGCCTTTTTTCTGCAGAAACTCTGTTGCTCCTGAATGCAATGGCAGTGTTTTTTTCCCTGCCTCTAAAAGCTCCTGCCACTAAACACTGCTAAAAACCTAGGTGTGCATGGACACATAGGATAACATGGAGGGTGTTTACAGGCAGGAAAAAAAAAACATCAGACACCTCTAGAAGCAGCTGTAAAATGTTAAGTGTGCATGAGGCCTAACTGTGTACATTCAGATCAATGCAAAACCTGACTGACAGATCAGAAGCTGCACAGTGATTTTGGCAAGTGAGTTACTGCTGGGCGCTGGATCCCCTAGTGTGAGGGGGGGGGGGTGGGAGTGCACAGTTTGACATGTTTGCCCTGAGCACTGGATGACCTTGCCCCAGCACTGCCGCAAGCATTAGCATTTGTGTGCCAGTGGGAAAATGGGAAATATCTCCATCTGATCGGCTCTGTATAAAAGAAGTGCTTCCGCACTTCTCTTTCACTGTGCCAGTGGGGAGATGGGATAGAGAGATAGAGAGATAGAGAGATAGATCATATACAGTATCTCACAAAAGTGAGTACACCCCTCACATTTTTGTAAATATTTTATTATATCTTCTCATGTGACAACACTGAAGAAATGACACTTTGCTACAATGTAAAGTAGTGAGTGTACAGCTTATATAACAGTGTAAATTTGCTGTCCTCTCAAAATAACTCAACACACAGCCATAAATGCATAAACCGCTAGCAACAAAAGTGAGTACACCCCTAAGTGAAAATGTCCAAATTGGGCCTAAAGTGTCAATATTTTGTGTGGCCACCATTATTTTCCAGCACTGCCTTAACCCTCTTGGGCATGGAGTTCACCAGAGCTTCACAGGTTGCCACTGGAGTCCTCTTCCACTCCTCCATGATGCCATCACAGAGCTGGTGGATGTTAGGACATGCTTGGCCAGTCCATCACATTTACCCTCAGCTTCTTTAGCAAGGCAGTGGTTGTCTTGGAGGTGTGTTTGGGGTTGTTATCATGCTGGGCTACTGCCCTGTCCAGTCTTCGAAGGGAGGAAATCATGCTCTGCTTCAGTATGTCACAGTACTTGTTGGCATTCATGGATCCCTCAATGAACTGTAACTCCCAGGTGCCGACAGCACTCATGCAGCCCTAGACCATGACACTCCCACCACCATGCTTGACTGTAGGCAAGACACATTTGTCTTTGTACTCCTCACCTGGTTGCCACCACACACGCTTGACACCATCTGAACCAAATAAGTTTATCTTGGTCTTATCAGACCACAGGACATGGTCCCAGTAATCCATGTCCTTAGTCTGCTTGTCTTCAGCAAACTGTTTGCGGGCTTTCTTGTGCATCATCTTTAGAGGAGGCTTCCTTCTGGGATGAAAGCCATGCAGAACAGTTTGATGCAGTGTGCGGCATATGTTCTGATCACTGACAGGCTGACCCCCCACCCCTTCAAACTTTGCAGCAATGCTGGCAGCACTCATAAGTCTATTTCCCAAAGAAAACCTCTGGATGTGACGCTGAGCATGTGCAATCAACTTCTTTGGTCGACCATGGCGAGGGCTGTTCTGAGTGGAACATGTCCTGTCAAACCACTGTATAGTCTTGGCCACTGTGCTGAAGCTCAGTTTCAGAGTCTTGGCAATCTTCTTATAGCCTAGGCCATCTTTATGTAGAGCAACAATTCTTTTTTTCAGATCCTCAGAGAGTTCTTTGTCATGAGGTGCCATGTTGAACTTCTAGTGACCAGTCTGAGAGAGTGAGAGTGATAACACCAAATTTAACACACCTGCGCCCAAATCACACCTGAGACCTTGTAATAATAACGAGCCATATGACACCGGGGAGGGAAAATGGCTAATTGGGCCCAATTCTGACATTTTCACTTCAGGGTGTACTCACTTTTGTTGCTAGCGGTTTATACATTTATGGCTGTGTGTTGAGTTATTGTGATAGGGCAGCAAATTTACACTGTTATACAAGTTGTACACTCACTACTTTACATTGTAGCAAAGTGTCATTTCTTCAGTGTTGTCACATGAAAAGATATAATAAAATATTTACAAAAATATGAGGAGTGTACTCACTTTTGTGAGATACTGTGTGAGTATGTATATATATATATATATATATATATATATATATATATATATATATATATATTTACAGTATATATATATATAACCACACATGTTATCTAACTGGCTAATAAACAAGGATTTTTTTTTTTTAATTTGTCTCCTGACCTGTGTATTGGTGTATTATGCACTCCTGACCCCTGTGCTCTATGCTTCACCTATATCAATAAACTAAGTGAACATTCATTTTGCAAATTGAACGAACTAAGTTTTAGTAAATAAACTGCAATGTTGGCATCTTACAATGCAAGGTAACTAATTCCAGTCCGGCCAATTCTGACATTTCTCTCCTACATTTTATATGCTATAATACTACTTTGAACCGCGCAACATTATATATAGATATTTAAGCGGATTCCCCAGAAAATAAAGTGGTGGGTGTTGCATATTTTTATGTCACAGAAAATTTGCGCAGTAGCTTTTCAAACGCACATTTTTTTTGAAAAAATGCACTGTAGCCTCCTTGGCGGTATTCCCGAGTGTGGCTCGGGGCATGTTTTCACTGCAAATAGCGGTAACCTCGAGCCACACTCGGGATTGCATTGTAGGATCCAGGCTGGGTTATTTACCTTGTCCCCTGGATCCAGCGATGTCCCCCTTGCTGTGTCTGCGGGCTGTGTCCTCCGCCCGATGCCTCTGTGTGATGCCAGGCTCCGTTCCCTGCGAGCGTCGCATGGGGGCGGAGCCTGGCAGGAAATTCAAAAAGTGAAACACACAGTAAACATACAGTACACTGTAATCTGTAAGATTACATTACTGTATGAAATCATTTCACATCCCTTTTGTCCCTAGTGGTTTGCCCAGTGCCCTGCATGCACTTTTATATTATATATGCCATTCTTTCTGCCTGGAAACTTGAGAATGTCCATGGCATAAAAAAGCATCCCTTTACGTCAAAAGCGGTTTTTGATCAGCTGGAAAACAGCGATAGTAAATAAGAATCATTTGCAGAATTGAGTGATAATGATTTTTGGGGAAATTTATCATCAGACACTGAAAGTGATGACAGCAACAATTCTGCAACTGAGCAAATTGCAGTGTTTTTGACTTGATTACATTATTGAATACATTTAATTATTATATTATCATCTTTGATAATTATGTATAGTTATTTATTATATTATCATTTTTTTTTCATATATATTATAATTTATGATTTTGTGTTTCAAACTTTATCGTACCCGAGGTGTCTACTAGACTCTTGTTTGGACAGATTTAAGTGAGTTATTCCTAAGAATTACAGGCCTACAATATAAAACACCAAATTTCCATGCAAAATAATGGTACTGCTTTCAGCACCAAAAATCTGAAATAATCATACCGCCAGAGAGTAGAGTTGAGCGAACCCGGACTGTAAAGTTCAGGTCCGTAACAAACTTTGGGGTGTCCGGGACCTGGACCCGAACCCGGACTTTTCAAAAAAAGTCTGGGTTTGGGTCCGGGGTTCTGGTATTTGATTCCACGTGTTGAATAGCTGCCAAGGGCAGCCAATCAACAAGTGTTTCACTGGTTTGCCCTTAGAAGCCATCACAGACATGCCTACTAATGGCATGGCTGTGATTGGCCAGTGCATCATGCGACCCAGCCTCTATATGGGACTGGAGTCACCGTGCTGCATGTCATATGCTCTCAGGATAGTTTACGGAGAGGATGCTGCTGGCTCTGTGAGGGACAGATTGCAGATATTATAGAACATCTCATCCTGCATTACTGAACGATCGGATTGTGGACTAGGTAGAGATACTAGTACTGCTGCTTTGAGGGATAGGTTGCAGACCTCATCCTGCTGCACAGAATAATCTGACTGGACTAGGTAGAGTCTGTTGCTTTAAGGGAAAGATTATTGTTCTAAAATCATCTCCAAGTTCTATAGGGAAAGGTTCCAGCTGTTGCTTTAAGGGAAAGATTATTGTTCTAAAATCATCTCCAAGTTGTACAGAGAAAGGTTCCAGCTGTTGCTTTAAGGGAAAGATTATTGTTCTAAAATCATCTAGAAGTTATATAGGGGAAGTTTCTTCCAACTGCATAGAAGCCATATTATAGTTCTAAAATCATCTCCAAGTTGTATAGGCAAAGTTTCTTCCAGCCGCATAGAAGCCATATTATTGTTCTAAAAGCATCTCCAAGTTGTATAGGCAAAGTTTCTTGCAGCCGCATAGAGCCATATTATTGTTCTAAAATCATCTCCAAGTTGTATAGGCAAAGTTTCTTGCAGCCGCATAGAAGCCATATTATTGTTTATACCGAGATACGCCGACGTTCTTTGAAACGGATATGTTGAACCTCTACTAAAATCTTGTTATTATACCGAAGATACGCCGACGTTCTTTGAAACGGATATGTTGAACCTCTACTAAAATCTTGTTATTATACCGAGATA
>BLSH010397495.1:164664-176853 GCA_018402905.1 Glandirana rugosa | reverse complement strand
TGGTTTATAGGGACCTGGTAGGTGAACCAGAGAGTTTAAATAGGTGAGCTAAAACACATCCAATTTAGGATGTTGAATCAAGGGTCCCCTGTAAGAGGTGGGGGGGGGGATGTTAGGTAAACCACTAGTATCTGTTCAGATGATTACACAGAAAGCTAGCATTTGATCTTGTCAGGACCCAATGCCTCGGCCACCCTCCAAAATGGAGATCTCTCAAAGTGGAGATCACTGGTCCATGGTGAGCCAGTGGGGACACCCTACATCAGGGATATGCAATTAGCGGACCTCCAGCTGTTGCAGAACTACAAGTCCCATGAGGCATAGTAAGACTCTGACAGCCACAAGCATGACACCCAGAGGCAGAGGCATGATGGGACTTGTAGTTTTGCAACAGCTGAAGGTCCTCTAATTGCATATCCCTGCTCTACATGTTTGATCCAAATGATTGAGGATCCCCTAACCGACTGGGTGATTGGTTGAGCTCCACTGTTGAGCCCCCAAGTGGGGAAACACCTGTATATTTGGGTCTCTTTCTCCCCACCACAAGGTACCATGTTTTTGGTGCGATGACCAATGAGCTCCATTTTGAGAGATTGCTTTATAACATTTTGGAGGGTGACCAAGGCATTGTGTCCTGACAAGGTCAAATGCTAGCCTTCGGTGCAATCATTTGAACAGATACTAGTGGTTTACCTAGCACTCCCTCCCCCAACCCTCCTCTTACAGGGACCCTTTGATATAACATTCTAAATTGGATCTTTTAGCTCACTTATTTAAACTCTCTAGTTCACCTACCAAGTCCCTATAAACCAACACTGATCTCCTGTTATGGTGCTGGGACCCCCCATCAATATTTTGTGGGGATTTGAACGCTATATATTTTAAATATACTGCCTCGTGATGTGCCCACAAAGTCCACCATTTTTTTTAGAACGTATTTTGTACTTTCTCAAACCTCTTTTCTTTTACATACCTTATTTTATAACCAGTGACATCATCATTGAGTCTATGTGCTTCTCTATGAAATGTAGGTAGATCATGGCTGGTGGGAGGGGCCAGAAGAGTGCTGTACATAGCTTCCTGAAAACATCATATCATCCTGTCTCTTCTCCTCTCAAGAGCCCTTAGCCCTGATACAAGTAATGGGTTGTCTATTAGAAGGAGTTATGCAAATTAAAAACACAAAACAGAATGCAGCGGATCATGCAGTTAGAACATTTTAATAAATAAAAATAGTAAATCTGCACAATGATCAGACAATATCACCAGGGGAACCCACATGAACCCAAATGCCCAAATGAACCAAGCGTCATCTGGGAACAAGAGCAAGGCATGCCTCAAAATGGGGCAATTAAACATAACAGGGCAGTCAGTAAGTGACAGCGCAGTCACAGAGCACAAGCTGCATGGAAACAATGAGCTGTCAAAAGCTCAGAGGCTCAAAGGCAGCCAGACACGGAATCTCTCATCACATAACAGAGCAGTATTGATATACATAGATATTAAACAACCCACAATATGTAAATGGATAATATATATAAATATATGTTTATATAAAAAATTAGCTAAAACTCTAAAGTAGATGCCTAATCAATGTGGCTCAAAAGGTATATAAAATATGTTGGTTTCAAAAAGTATCACATTCACATTGTTGCCAATCAAGCCCTGATAAAGGGGTACTCTTTGACCCCTGAAAGATATTGCATATCATTGAATAAAGTGGTATCTGGACACTTTTGCAGCGGTGTGGCACATCAATTTAAAATGTTATTACATTAACCAGTTGCCGACCACCCACTGTGGATTGACGGCGGCAACTTGGCTCGATATCGCTGTCAACTGACGGTGGTTGCGAGATCTTGGACGTGAGCGCGCGCGTCCACTGTGTAGAGGGGGAGCCAGGGAGTGGGTAGGACGGACTCGATGTACGCCGGATACCTGCAATCGCTCCCCTGCAGTGAAAGAACGGGATCCGTGTGTGTGTGAGCAACGGATCTCCGTTCTGATAGGGGGGAAGGAATGTGATCATAGGCTCCCTGTATATGGGAGCAGCGATCACTCTCCTCCCTCACTCAGCCCAGCCCCCACACAGTTAGTAACACATCCCAGGGAACATAGTTAACCCTTTGATTGTCCCCTAGCGTTAACCCCTTCCCTGCCAATGACATTTACATAGTAATCAGTGCATTTTCATAGCACTGATCTCTGTATAAGTGTCAATGGTCCCAAAAAAGTGTCAAACGTGTCTGACATGTCCGCCGCAATGTCGCAGTACCGCTAAAAATTGCAGATCGCCACCATTATTAGTAAAATATAAAAAATAAATAAAAACCCCATAAACGAATTCTCATGGTTTGTAAACGTGGCAACTTTTGCGCAAACCAATCAATATACGCAGATTGTGATTTTTTTTTTACCAAAAATATGAGGAAGTATATATATCGGCCAACCTAATGAATAAATTAGTTTTTTTATATATATTTTTTTGGATTTGGATTTTAGCAAAACGCAAGAAATATTGTTTTTTTTGCAAAATTGTTGCTATTTGTTAGTTTATAGTGGTGATCAGAAGTGACACAGAGGTGATCACCTGATATGTAAATGGCTAATATATATGAAAAGATACACCTATAAACATGTAAGTAAAAGTAAATGCCCAGTGAATATAGCCTAGAATTCAATTCAATTGTTTTTTTGTTTTTTTTTAAGTATCAATAAATTAAGAGGTATATGAAATAAACACAATAAATAAGTAAAAACAAGCAAGAAAAGACTCATAAAACACCAGTGCATATTGCACCTATGAAAATTCAGATAGATGTAATATGCAGTATAGAGTCTGCCACCAACTGTTCAAAACTAAAACAAATTGAGGCTGCATTCACACCTGAGCGTGAGCTCCATAGAGGAGAGTGGAGGGTCCAATTGGGTCCACCTGAAAAACAGACAGGCAGATCCAATTGAACCACTCATGTGAAATGGACCTAAGAAGTGATTTCCCTCACTTCTTCTCACTTTCCGTTGTGTCCTAAGAACAGATAGTAAAGCGAGAGCTACCAAATATAGGAAAATACGTTTTTAAATAAATTTACCTTCCTTCAGCTCTACTTATGGCTCCCAGGTGAGGGTGATGCCATGCTCTTCTGATGAGAACCTAGGGAAAGTAGCACACATTTTGTGAGAAGATAAACCTGTATTGCAGTGTAGTATCTTTTTTTGGCATATGCAGTATTTCCCGGGATCTTGGTGGAAGGAATGTGATATTATACCAAACAGTATGGGAGCTGAGAGTAAAGTAACTATGTTTATTAAAGGAGAAATGTGGTAATAGTAAAAAACAAACATCTATACTCGCCTCCCTGCTGCAGCATCGGTCTGATGCTGCAGCTATCTGCTCTAGGCCAGAGAACTGAGCGCTCTGAGCAGAGTGCAATGAATGTCAGTCACCGCTCTGTGCTCCAGCATTCATTGGAGCAATGAGCTGGTGAGGGGGCAGGAGCAGTTGGCTCAGGTTCTCAGTGGTGTGTTAAAAAGCTGAAACAGTTGACGGTTAGGTATCTGGGTGGATCCCAACATTGTTGTCCAGGGCCTGGAGCGGCTCTGTGATATCAGCTGACAGCTGAAGTAGGTGCATTCCTGTCATCCATAAAAGAAGAATAGCCAAAAAACCTTGGTCATACTTCTTTTTTAACTGTTTTCCCTATAGTTTTTTTAATATTGCAGTGTTTGGCTAGTGGGGAGAGAGCAAAGTTTTTAATTGCTGTATGTAGCCTCTTAACCACCTGATTTATCAGTGCAAAGTCCACACCATTGCACGGAAATTGCAAGCACTGCACACTTTTGTGGCAGGTCCCCATAGATTTGCATGGGTCACATTTGGCGGCAGTAGCTGTGTACAGCCTTAAACAGCTGCATGCATGTGTGCAGGTGAGCAGTCTGGGCAGTAAAACCATGACTTAGTTGCCTGGATTTGCTGCCCCATGGCTACAAACATGAATAACTTTAAATGCCACACCACCATGCTGCAACTATATGCATTATATGTGTTGCAGAGCACACTCTTTAACATACAGTGGATATTTAATAGTACTATATTATACCCAGCCAAGAGTTCTGCCCCTATAAATAATATTTTACTGTTATGGCTGCAGCAGATGGGGAGATTATCAAAATCAATGCAAGAATCTCATCATCTAAATCCCAGAGATAAATAGACGGATGGATAGTTTTGGTCACATTTTACTATACATTTTCAATTGGTCTATTATTGTTTATGTATATAGTGTAACTATTCACATATATCCTAACTTTCTAAGATAGGAAAAATGTGTGAAATAACACATAGTACATTTTACATTGTAAAAAAAAAACAATAACAAAATATTTTCATAGAGCTCTATACATCAGAATACAAAAAAAAACAATAAAGAGACAGAAGGATTTGGTTCCATATGAGGGACAGTTGAGATCTCTGCCATATACCTCATTGTAGGTAGAAGAGAATGTTCAGCCTTTTATAGTCTTCTTCCCCTCATGCAAATACCATCTCTGCTTCCGGTCTCATCCTTCAGGTAGAAAAGCTGAACTGACCGGCCGGGATGTTCTACTGAGATCTTGGTGTCCTCTCAGAACATTCAGAAGATCTAAAGCCAATAAGACAACATGTTTCTATCCTGTTGTCTTTTGTGTCTGTCCTCATTTCTTGGTAAGTCTGGGATACAGAAAAAAGCAGTAATCCATTCTGATGGGATCATCTTATTTCTCATCATATTTTTATTCTTTGTTACAGGGGTCATGTCACAAACACTTACTCAGTCCTCCTCAGAGATAAAAAAGCCTGGAGAGAGGGTGAAGATGTCCTGTAAAGGATCTGGGTATACATATACCAGCTACTATATACACTGGGTTCAACAGGTTCCAGGGAGAGGACTGACATGGATTGGGAGGGTTAATCCTACTGATAATGGAGATGTAAGATATTCCTCTTCATATCAGGGAAGATTCACAATAACAACTGATGCCTCCATAACCACATCATATCTTCAAATAGACAATGTGAAAGTGGAAGACACAGTCACATATTACTGTGCTAGATACGCACAGTGATCCAAGGATGGCATCTGTCATACAAAAACATCCAGATGTAATGCTTTCCTCTTACCAGCTGGCTACAGAATATCCTCACTTATATTTCACTATATCACATCAAGGCACACAAAATCCACAGCATTGCTTTTTACATTAATAATATAAAGGTGTTCCCCTGCTGGCTAAATGCTAGTAGATTTTTGTGAGAAGAAAAATCCGGAATGGCAGCATACTCACAGATAAAAAGCAGATTCTTTTATTGAAAATATGAGCAAAAAATGGGAGATACGAGCGGGGGGGACAAGGTTGACGCGTTTCACACTTCCAAGAGTGTTTTGACAAAGCACTCTTGGAAGTGTGAAACGCGTCAACCTTGTCCTCTTCCCCCCACGCTTGTATCCCCCATTTTTTGCTCATATTTTCAATAAAAGAATCTGCTTTTTATTGGTGAGTATGCTGCCATTCTGGATTTTTCTTCTCACAATCTTTCTGGCAGTGACAGGGCGTGCACCTCACCGCATTCAGCAGGATACACATTTGGGAGCAGCTGAACCCATACACTCACCTGGAGCTGCGGTTTCTTATCCTACTAGTAGATTTTTAAATGAAAATTGGTATGAAAAGTGGTGAAAATTCATACAAAAATGCTCAATACATTCAATGGCTTCAAATTTGTTGTTCGAAATTAGTTCAAAATGTAGTTTGCTTTTAATATTTGATTTTGGAGTTGATTGACTTTGCTGAATGAAAACCACACAGAAGTGAATTCAAGAAAAAAATTCCATCCTGCTTCTTTGAATTTTCTATGGTCAAAATGAGCAATGATTTGACTGTACTAATTTCAAATTTTGAAATAATTGGTACTAGGCTGTAACCAGCTTTACCGGATACTAACTACAACAGATTTATTTCTGGGGTATTCATTCTTGTGTATAGATCACAATGAGTGAGATGATAAGGACAAGTAATAGAAAATCATATAGAAATGATGGCAGAAAATGGAAAATTTATTATCAAATACTTACAGTAATTTTCCTTTCCTGATGGACTCCATGGCAGCATACGTGTGGGTTTAGCCCTGCCTCCACTACCCTATAGGACTCCACTCCCATCTTTGCTCTGAGCAGCATGCCGTGTTTCGTAATTTAGCCTACTCTTGGACATTTGGGAGGGACTCCTGCTGCCATAGAGTCCATCAGGAAAGGAAAATTATGGTAAGTATTTGATAATAAATTTTCAGTTTTCCTGACAGACTCCATGGCAGCATATGTGTGGGAAATAACTCACCAGACACACCCGGGTGGGCAAAAAATGCTGAACAAAGATTTAATCGACACCGTCCATTTGACAGTACACGCAAGCCAAAATCAACAGAAGAGAGCGCAGCTGGTTCAACACAATAATGGGACATAAATGTGTGGATAGACGACCAGGATGCCGCTCTGCAGATCACATCGGGTGCAACATGATGTGCGGAAGCCCACGAGGTTGAAATGCTCCTTGTTGAATGTGCCGTCACCGCCCGTGGAGGCACCAATCCTCTTGCTTTATAGGCCCACTGAATTGCCTGAACGACCCAAGCAGCAATGGATCTGACGGATGCACGAAATTCCTTCCTCTTTCCATTCAACAAGACAAAAAGATAGTCCGACTGGTGGAAAGGAGTCGTGGCCTCTAGGTACAGCCTTAAGGTGGCTCCAACATCAAGGGGATGCAAGTCTTGGCCCTCACGCATTCTGAAGGAGGGGAGAACAATTTCCTGGTTCTCATGAAAAATAGAGGAAACTTTGGGATTGGATCCAAGCATTGGAATTAGGACCACTCTATCTGGAAAAAAGGTCAGAAAGGGCTCTCTAGCCCCCAGGGCTTGTATTTCTGAAACCCTTTTTGCTGCTGTAACAGCTACCAAAAAGGTGGTTTTCAGCACTAGCTCTTTAAATGAAAGTGGGTTTTCCGCTTGAGAGAGGAAGTCCAGTACCAGGGGAAGGTCCCATTTAGGGAACCACGGTCTCCTCTGCGGTCTGAGCATAATTGCCCCCTTGAAAAATTGCTGAACAAGGGCATGTCTGGCCCAGGTGATTCCTGTAAACGCAGTGATTGCTGAGACTTGAACTCGGAGGGAGCTTACTGCTAAGGATAGGTCTAGGCCCGACTGCAGGAAGCTCAAGATATCTTGAACCGCTGGGGACTCACATAAATTAGATCTTGATGCCATGTGAGACACTAATTTAGACCATATCCGCTCATACACCTGATTGGTACTCTTCCTTCTTGCACTCATTAGTGTGGGAATAGCTTCTACTGGGCATCCTAGTGCCTCCAGTCTCCCCCTCTCAAGAACCAGGCCCTCAAATGCAGACGGCCAGGGCAAGGATGTAGAATTGCCCCTTGTGATAACAGGTCTGGTCTGAGAGGGAGGGGAACCGGATCCCGGTAGCTGAGAAGCAACAGGAGAGGGAACCATGGCCTGTTGGGCCAGTATGGTATCACTGCTACCACTTCCACTTCTTCCTCCCTGAGTCTCTTCAGGAACTGGAGAACGATTGGAATTGGAGGGAAAGCGTCGGCCGTGTGGAACTTCCACCGCTCTGAAAGGGCATCTACCCCGAAGGCCTGAGGGTCCCGGAATCTCGCATAGTATTTTGACAGCTTGTTGTTGCAGGGGGAGGCAAAGAGATCGACCTCTGAAGAGACCCCGGAACACCGGAACACCTCCTCATGGAGTGACCACTGGTTGTTGTCCAGACGGACTCGCGAGAGGAATTCCGCCTGGACGTTCTGGGCTCCTGCCACGTATGTCGCTGAGAGGTTGACCAAGTTCCTCTGCGCCCAGGACATGATCGGTTCTACCTCCTGCAGAAGCGACCGACTCCGCGTGCCCCATTGCTTCCTTATATAGGCCACTGCCGTCGTATTGTCCAGACGGAGCAGAACAGAGGAACCTGTTATCAGATGGTGAAAGGCCTGCAACGCCCGAAAAGCCGCTCTCAGCTCTAGTACATTCGAGACTATCCCCCGAGAGGGAAAGTCCCATGTACCCTATGCCCCCCAGCCCTTGTTGCTGACATCTGATGTTACCGTGACCCATGTGGTGGGGAGAATGGAGTGACAATTGGCAAGGTTCTTCTGCTAGAGCCACCAGAGGAGCGAGCACCTCATGGTTGAAGTGATGCAAATGCGTTGGCCCTTGTCACCTGAGCACCATTGCTGCAGAAGTCCTTTCTGGAAGGCCCGCATCCTCCATTGAGCCTATTTCACCATGGGGATCGTGGCTACCATGGTACCGATGATCTTCAGGCACTGGAGAGCAGTGAGTTGGGAGGCAGAGAGGGCTGGACAAATCGGATCTTGAACCACCACAATCTTCTCTTCCGGTAGGGAAATGGTGCCCTTTTCCATATCAAAGAGAGCCCCGAGGAATATCAGGGATTGTGACGGCTCCAGCTCACTCTTCTCTACATTTAGGATCCACCCGTAGTCCTGAAGGGCGGTGATGACCTATCTCCTGTGAACCAACTGGTCCCTGTCTTTTGAAAATAGCAGGAGATCATCCAAATAATGATGAATGCGCATACCCCTGGTCCTCAGCAGGGCCACTACGGCCGCTACGGCCACTGGATCTTCCCACTTTAGGGCATCTCTTATTGCTTTTACCAAGGGAGATACCAGGGCACAATCAAATCCCCCGTAGGACTCCTCCATCTCTGAGTCACTATCCGAGCGAACGGACAGGTGGCTAGGTTGAGAAGACCCCCAAGTGTCCCGTGTCGGGGATCCCCTTGCTGGAGAATATGAAGGCCCTGCGGGTGAGTTGTGGGTGTAGCAGGACTCCAACTCCTTTAGGGATTCTCTGACAGCCTTCTTTACCAGGGTTTTTAACTGGTTTCACCCACCTCTTTCACCCACCACTTTAGCGTAGCAGGGATCGCAGAGGGACTTGTCCATCGCAACTGGTCACTGCACCCCCAACAGACATTTTTCGCTGGTCGACCTGGGTGCGCAGAGGAAGAGCGTGCTGAGTCTTTACTCTGGCGCCTATAACCAGAAGGCGAGGCATGGCGCCTGGATCTAGAACATGAGCGCCGGCTATAGGACTTTGAGGAACTCTTCTTCTTCTGTGAGCTACGATGACGATCGGATTTAGATGAGCTGAAAAGAAAAAAGAAAATACAAAAGACACAGAAAATACACTGTGAGAGCACACTCAGAGACACCCCCCCCCATGCCCTAACCCCCCCCAGCAGACCCCCCTCAAGTAACTGCTGTGAGAGGGCTGGCCATAGGCAGGCGGTGATGCGTCTCTGGATCTGGGGGATTCCATGGCGCTGTAACATCAGAAGGACAGTGTCATCCACAGCAATCCCAAGCTGCATGCATAGAGCCGGCGGCATCCCCTCCCCTTACCTCCAAACTGCAGGGACAGAGCCTGGTGAAGATGCCGCTGAAGCCCGCAAGACGTTCCCAGCATCTGCATGCTTCCAGCTCATTCAAATAAGGCGCTCTAAATGACATCAGCGCCGCGCCGGCGCATGCGCAGCCACCGCCATTTTGACGCAACCGCGCTTGCGCGAACCAAGCCTCGTTTCCGAGAGACCATCCAGAACGGCCGCAAGGCTGAACCCGGAAGCAAATGATGGCTGGAACGCAGGAAGAACCAGCCGCCATGCCTGTAGCCCAACGGACTGGAGCACTGACACTGAGGAAGACAGGGACACAGGCACACAAAAAACGGCATAGCGACGGCTGCCCATGCCGGTCTTTCCTGGGGTGAAACAGACCACCTGCTAATAGCTAGGCTACTTGGCCATACTTTGCATTCCAGGCCAATGGCCAGAATCCACAGCGACTCCTTCCAGCTACCCCCTCCATCCTCTGCTAGTAGCTAGGGTTTATAGGAGAATGGCGACCTCCCTCAGGTCGCCCCTTGGCCATGTACGTGACAGGAGTTTTGTCTGAGTAGGAGGACCTTCACATCGGTCCTACATGCTGCTCAGAGCAAAGATTTATGGGAGTGGAGTCCTATAGGGTAGTAGAGGCGGGGCTATACCCACACGTATGCTGCCATGGAGTCTGTCAGGAAATACATTTTCTTCGCAGAAACTGTCTGATTCCAGTTTATCACAGTTGATGATTAAACAGCTATGTTTTATGAATTTACATTTTTACTTCTAGTATATTCCAGAAACACCCAGGAAGAGTCACTTTAATATACAAATACAAACTCCAGGGCTTCCAGGGGGCACTGGGCTTACACTGAAGGTCAGTGCTGACACCTGTGGGTGCCCATTATAGAGTTAAGATGTCAATGTATTATAATTTATTTGAGATATAAATATAAAGACACCTAGATGGAATTTTTTGAAACCCTACAGTGTATATATACAGGGTGGGCCATTTATATGGATACACCTTAATAAAATGGGAATGGTTGGTGATATTAACTTCCTGTTTGTGGCACATTAGTATATGTGAGGGGGGATAACTTTTCAAGATGGGTGGTGACCATGGCGGCCATTTTGAAGTCAGCCATTTTGAATCCAACTTTTGTTTTGTTGATACGAGATGTGCAGCACCTGAAACTACGGATACTGGAAGCCTGTGCTAGCATTTCTCCTGCGGTGTTGCTATCAGTGTGTGAAGAGTGGGAGAAGAGGGTTGCATTGACAATCCAACACAATGGGCAGCACATTGAACACATTTTATAAGTGGTCAGAAACTTGTAAATAACTCATGAAAGAATAAAGTTATGTTAAAACCAAGCACACCATTGTTTTTCTTGTGAAATCCCAATATGTTTGATGTGTGACATGACCCTCTTCCTATTGAAAAAACAAAAGTTGGATTCAAAATGGCCGACTTCAAAATGGCCGCCATGGTCACCACCCATCTTGAAAAGTTTCCCCCCTCACATATACTAATGTGCCACAAACAGGAAGTTAATATCACCAACCATTCTCATTTTATTAAGGTGTATCCATATAAATGGCCCACCTTGTACATCAAAAACTAAATTAGATATAGAAAAAGGATTTCAATTGACTACCCCAGAAATATCTAGGATGAACAATTTATTTAAAAAATATATAACAATACTTTATTACAAATAATCATTTAAATCCACTTATTCTATAAAAACGCATCTGAGAAAGTATCTCATGGTACAGTTGTATCCAAATCCAAGCATTAGTTGATGCATTTTGCAGATTTCCCACTTCTAAAAAATCTTGAAATAGTATCAAGACATCTACAGAAATAAACAGAGCTGAAATTACATAAGATATAGATACACAACAATATCCATCCCTTTTTTAACCACCTCATTACTGGGCATGTAAACCCCCTTCCTGTCCAGGCAATTTTTCAGCTTTCAGCGCTATCACACTTTGAATGATAATCACTCAGTCATGCAACACGGTACCCATATGAAATTTGCATCCTTTTTTTCACACAAATAGAGCTTTCTTTTGGTGGTATTTAATCACTAGTGGGTTATTTATTTTTTGTGCTATAAATAAAAAAAATTAGAAACTTTTATGAAAAAATGCTTTTTCTTTGTTTCTGTCATAAAATTTTGCAAATTAGTAATTTTTCTTCATAAATTTTGGCCAAAATTTATACTGCTACCTATCTTTGGTAAAAATAACCCAAATAAGTATATATTATTTGGTCCTTGTGTAAGTCCATGTCTGAGACTTTTTCACAGCCTGGCCACATACAGAGGCCCAACATGCAGGGAGCGCCGTCAGGTATTCTAGGGACATAAATTACACATCTAATGTCATGACGACCTATTTTTACACAAAAGTAAAAAAAGGGTGTAAAAGGTTTTTGATGACCTTTTTTTACTGTACAAGTTTTCTGAGTAATACGGAGTATCTAATATACAACCCCACAAACGAATGGTTTTACCCCAGTAAAACACCCGTTAAGGTAACAGGACAACGAGGTCCTGGAAGTTCTTACACTATCCAGCAGTACTGTAATCTACACATTAAATACAGGGATCTTATGGACTGCCGCGAGGGACGTACAACCCGGAGACATACACCGGTCCGACACTTTTTCAGAGTCTGTACCTGAATGTGTTCCTGGTTTATTATA
>BLSH010397495.1:150206-160688 GCA_018402905.1 Glandirana rugosa | reverse complement strand
TATAGTACACTTGACTTGGTATATTAAAATATATACAGCCTGATATATATATATATATATATATATATATACACACAGCGTATTGAGTGTCTGCCATATATCTGTCCATACGGTATATAGTACACTTGACATGGTGTATTAAAATATATACAGTTTTTAACCCCTTAACCCCCAGAGCCCTTTTTTACATTTGTTGTTTACAAGTTAAAATCAGTGTTTTTTTTATAGAAAACTACTTAGAACCCCCAAACATTATATATTTTTTTCAAACACCCTGGAGAATAAAATGGCAATCATTGCAATACTTTTTGTCACACAGTATTTGCACAGCGGTCTTTCAAGCGCTCTTTTTTGGGAAAAAAAATAACTTTTTTGAGTTAAAAAATAAGACAACAGTAAAGTTAGCCCAATTTTTTGTATATTGTGAAAGAGGATGTTATGCCGAGTAAATAGATACCATACATGACACGGTTGAAAATTGCGCACACTCGCGGAATGGTGATAAACTCCGGTACTTAAAAATCTCCATAGGCGACGCTTTAAATTTTTTTAACGGTTACCAGGTAAGAGGTGCAGAGGAGGTCTTTTGCTAGAATTATTGCTCACACTCTGGCGATCGTGGCGATACCGCACATGTGTGGTTTGAACACTGTTTTCATAGCAAGCGCGACTTACGTATGCGTTTTCTTTGCAGCACAAGCTCGTGGGGACGGTGGCACTTTACTTTTTTTATTTATTTATTTTATTATATTTTTTATCTTAACACTGTTCCTTTAAAAAAAAAAATCTGATCACTTTTATTGCTATCACAAGGAATGTAAACATCCCTTGTGATAGCAATATATGGTGACCGGTACACTTTATGGAAGGAAGGGAGGTCTAAAAGACCCCCCATCCCTCCTTTACACTTCACAGTATTCAGATCACCAAAAACGGCGATTCTGAATACTGTCATTTTTTTAAAAAACGGCGCCGTTAGCCGCCGAGTATACATGAAGTGACATTGTAACGTTGCTTCCGGAAATGTATGAAGGAATCCCGTTCGAAGCCGTTTCTGACTTCCACAGGCACTCCACACAGGGGCCAGAAGCGTCAGATCGGAGCTCTGGTCTCCCGGTGGGATGGGAGGCCGGAGAAGAGCAGCGGACGGTGGCGGGAGGGGGGATGTCCCCTCCCACTGCCTGGGATAACGACTGAGCGGCTCCCGAGCCGGATCGGCTGTTATCAACGGATAGCCGGCCGCCAGCTTTAAAAACGGTACCAGGGTATAGCCTGCAGCTGCAGACTATACCCCGATATGTCCACTTAAAGCAGCCACCGTTTATAAACAGCGATTCACGTTAAGTTGTTACACTAATTTACAACAGTAGGGCCCGTTCCTGCGCCCAACAAAAGTAACTGTAACTGGGGTTACAGCGTTCTGGGTCCGACAACACTCAAGGCCCAATTTTTCACCACCTGTTGGACTGGAGCATGTCATCACAATTTTTAACCACTTAACGCGAATCATCGTTTATTAAAGGGCGGCAGCTTTAAGTGGAAGTATCGGGGTATAGCCTGCAGCTACAGGCTATACCCCAGTATCGTTTTTTAGAGCAGGCGGCCAGTTATCTGGTGATAATAGCCGATCCGGCTCAGAAGCTGCTCGGTCTTTATCCCAGGGAGCGGGAGGGGCCACCGTCCGCCGCTCTTCTTCGGTCACCCGTCCCGCCAGGAGACCGGAGTTACGATCCGACACTTCTGGCCGCTGTGTGGAGTCCTTGTGGAAGCCGGAATCGGCTTCAATCGGGACTCTTTCATACTTTTCCGAAAGCAACGTCACTTCTGGTTTACTCGACAGGAAACCGCACCGGTTTTAAAAAAATCACAGTATTCAGAATCGCCGTTTTTTTTAAATTATTTTAACTTGTAAACAACAAGAGTAAAAAAGGGCTCCGGGGCTTAAGTGGTTAAACTAATTTACAACAGCAGGTTCCGTTCCTGCATCCAACAAGAGTAACTGCAAGGGGTTACAGTGTTCTGGCACCACCAACACACAAGGCCCAATTTTTGGCCACCTGTTTGACTGGTGGCTTTCGTCACAATTTGTAAACAAATTTACAACTTCAGGCCCAGTTCCTCTGTCCAACAAGAGTAACTGCAAGGGGTTACAGTGTTTTGACACCGCCAGCACCCAAGGCCCAATTTTTCACCACCTGTTTGACTGGGGGCTTTCGTCACAATTTGTAAACAAATTTACAACTTCAGGCCCAGTTCCCGCGTCCAACAAGAGTAACTGCAAGGGGTTACAGTGTTCTGGCACCGCCAACACACAATGACCAATTCTTGGCCCCCTGTTTGACTGGGGGCTTTCGTCACAATTTGTAAACTAATTTACAACATCAAGCCCAGCTCCTCCATCCAACAAGAGTAACTGCAAGGGGTTACAGTGTTCTGGCACCGCCAACACACAAGGCCCAATTTTTGGCCACCTGTTTGACTGGTGGCTTTCGTCACAATTTGTAAACAAATTTACAACTTCAGGCCCAGTTCCTCCGTCCAACAAGAGTAATTGCAAGGGGTTACAGTGTTCTGGCAATGCCAACACACAAGGCCCAATTTTTCGCCACCTGTTTGACTGGGGGATTTTATCTCAATTTTTCAACTAATTTACAACAGCAGGGCCCGCGCCAAAATTTAAAAAAAAAATGACGTGCGGTTCCCCCCAAAATCCAAACCAGGCCCTTCAGGTCTGGTATGGAATTTAAGGGGAACCCCGTGCCAATTTTTTTAAAAAAAATGACATGTGGTTCCCCCCAAAATCCAAACCAGGCCCTTCAGGTCTGGTATGGATTTTAAGGGGAACCCTGCGCCAAATTTAAAAAAAATGGCGTGGGGTCACCCCCAAAATGCAAACCAGGCCCTTATTGGATCATGGAGCCCTGGCATCGCAGGAGGGGGTGCCAGCAAGCGCCCCCCCCCTCCGAACCATACCAGGCCATATGCCCTCAACATGGGGAGGATGCTTCGAGGTCCCCCCCAAAGCACCTTGTTTATGGGGAGAAGGGCCTCATCCCCACAACCCTGGCTGGTGGTTGTGTGGGTCTGTGGGCAGGGGTCTTATCAGAATCTGGAAGCCCCCTTTAATAAGGGGGCCCCCAGATCCCAACCCCCCTATGTGAATAGGTTTGGGGTACATTGTACCCCTACCCATTCACCAAAAATGGAGTGTAGTGTAAAAAAAACAATAGTCAGTTGTTGACAAGTCCCTTGTTTTGTATTATAGCTCTTTCTTATTTCTTCTTTCTTCCTCCATCTTCTCCTGGCCCGCTCCTTCTTCTGGTCTTCTTCTTCTTTTAGTCTTCTTGCTTCTTCTCTTCGTCTTCAATCTTCAATCTCCATCTTCATCTTCATCTTGATATTCTTTCTTCTTTCCCCGCCACCACTGTCTCAGCTGCAGCAGTCCGGCCCCTGCGCGTCTTGCCGAATGGGCGGTCTTCACGGTGACAGTACTTTTATAAGAAGGGGCAGGGTCACCCAGTGACGTAACTGAGTGAACCCGCCTCCTTCTGACATCATGTGATGTCAGAGGGGGCGGGTCACCCATTTACGTCACGGGTGGCCCCGCCCCTTCTTATAAAATAACTGTCATTGTGAAGACCGCCCATTCGGGGAGACACTGCAGGGGCTGGAAGTGAAGATGAAGATTGAAGAGAGGAAGCAAGAAGACTAAAAGAAGAAGACCAGAAGAAGGACCAGGCCAGGAGAAGATGGAGAAAGAAAGAAGAAAGAGCTATAATACAAAATAAAGGACTTGTCAAAAACTGCCTAATTTTTTTTTTTACACTACACTCCTTTTTTGGTGAATGAGTAGGGGTACAATGTACCCCAAACCTGTTCACATAGGGGGGGGTCAGGATCTGGGGACCCCCTTATTAAAGGGGGCTTCTGGATTCCGATAAGCCCTCCCACCCACAGATCCCCACAAGCACCGGCCAGGCATGTGGGGAAGAGGCTCTTGTCCCCATCAACATGGGGACAAGGTGCATTGAGTTGGGGGGGGCAGAGGCCCCCTCCCCCAAAGCACCCATACTCCCCATGTTGAGGGCATGTAGCCTGGTACGGTTCAGGAGGGGGGGGTGATCACTTGTCCCCCCCATCCTAACCGGCCAGGGCTGCATGCTAGGATTAACGTCTGGTTAGAATTTTAGATGGAACCCCACATCAATTTTTTTTTTAATTTGGCGTGGGGTTCCCCTTAATATCCAAACCAGACCTGAAGAGCCTGGTTTGGACTGGGGGGGTGGACCGCACGCACTTTTTTTCAGCAATTTTTTTGAAAGACAATTTTTCCTATGGAAATGTAATTTTGCTCTGACTATGTTCTACACCTCACAAAGATGTGCCCTTTTACCCACAGACTAAGGACACCCCCCAGGCACAATATTTAAAGGAATTTTTCTTTTTTTTCACTTTAAGCCTTATTAAAATCACTGCTCCTAAAAAAATTATCAATTTAAAAAGTTTTTTTTTCATTGATACATGTCTCCTAGGGCAGGGCCCGGGTCCCCATACACTTTTTAGGGCAATAACATTGCATATAAGCTTTTAAAGCGAGCACTTTTGATTTTTCATGTTCGGGTCTCATAGACTTTAATGGTGTTCGTATATTCGCCCAAACCTTTTGTTTGTTCGCATGTTCTAGTGCGAACTGAACCGGGGGGTGTTCGGCTCATGACTATCACTGAGCAACAGCAGCTGTGTATATGTTACAGCACTATAAAGCTGTCTATTTTTAAAGCGATTCACGCTATGTGAGGCTCGTCCTTTTATATCTTTCTACATACACCCCAATACTGCTGAGGACATCTCAGGAAACTTACCCCCATGACACGTGGTGAAGGTGGTAACACTGAACACTTTGGTATATTGGCACTTAAAGCGGAGTTCCACCCTAAAGTGGAACTCCCGCTGGTTGGATTCCTCCCCCCCTCAGGTGTCACATTTGGCACCTTTCGGGGGGGAGGGGGAAGAGGACAGGTGTCCTTTTCCACACTTCCGGGAGTTCTGGCCGGCGGACGCGGCAGATGACGTCAGAAGCCGGCTCCCTCCTCCCTGCTCGCTCTGCTACTGGCCGCCTGGCCAGTAGCAGAGCGTGGCAGAGCTCGCGCATGCGCGGTAAGGTGCCCGGCGTGAAGCTGTACTGCTTACACGTCCGGGTTCCCTTACCCGCGATGGAAGCGGCTGCACCCGTCCCCCGATCCGAAGATCGGCGGCGGGTGCCGACATCGCTGGAGTCCAGGACAGGTAAGTGTCCTAATATTAAAAGTCAGCAGCTACTGTATGTGTAGCTGCTGACTTTTAATTTTTTTTTTTAGCCCGGACCTCCGCTTTAAGAAGACAGGTACAAGTCACTTTATTCATCAACTTTTTTTTATCTGATATATATTTGCATGACTGCGGAAAACATGCACAGTTAAATATGGCAAAAATTAACTGATCTGCATGGATTTTTTTGTTTGTAGCTCACGTTGTTTATTGTTAACAGTTGGATTGATTTGTATTGCAATTTTACATTGATGATTGCACACATTGCACTTTATAATATAGTATATGAGTGTTTATAATATTTAATTAATTAATTTACACACATCAATGAACAACACATGAATGTATTTATTGCAGTTATTTATTGCATCACTGCACTAGTGGATTTGCACATTAATAATAGCTTACTGCAGTAATTAAAGACACAGCACACAGTGTGTCACATGTAAGCACCACACGATACATATTGGTATTATAGGGCTATACATATATATGTTTCTATAAACCCAGAGGAGGCCATCAGCGTCTCTCCCAGATTGCAGGGAGAGAAGGGAAAGAAAACAAATTACCTTGCAAATATAATAAAATGGTGACGGATTTCTCTTAAAAATATCTACCAACCAAAGGTCAAAGAAGAGGTTGTTCCAAAAGAGGAACGTGCTACCGATACTCTCTACTTTCATATTAATAACTAAAATATATAGTTAACAGATTAGGGCCAATTTGTAGTCCACCACATCATGAATTAAAGCACAGAAACCACATTGGATCAACATGGAGTATTATTCATGCTTCTTTACTTCCTATCAAAAATGGAGAAAAAAAGAAAGTATCTCTAAGTACTAAAAATGATTCAAACACTTCCAATGACCATTTCCTAAAAACAGAAAAAAGAGAATAGGGTATACCTTAAAGTGGAAGGAAAGTCTAATAGTTCAATTCTCCCCTGCAATCACTAATGTAAGCCAAGTTCAGCTTTATGTCTCAAAATGAAAAATCCCAGTTTTCATCCCTTTATTTTGCAGTATCCAGTGCCTATCGCGCAACTTAACCACTTGCCGACCGCCGATCGGCATCTGACGGCGGCAAAGTGGCTCGTTCCCGCAAATCGCCGTCATACGACGGCGGCTGCGGGAACGAGTTTAGTGAGCGCGCGCTCACTGTGTCCAGGGGGGGCCAGGGAGCGGGTGCGGCGGCTTCGATTGCCGCCGGCTACCCGCGATGGCCCCCCCGGAGCGAGTGAGCGGAGGTCCGTGTATGTAAACACGGACCTCCGCTCTGTGTGAGGGGGAAGGGCTGTGATCACAGCCTTCCTTTACGTGAAGGCTGTGACCACTTCCCTTCCCCAGCTAGGCAAGCCCCCATACAGTTAGAACACGCCCAGGGAACATAGTTAACCCTTAGCGTGCCCCCTGCAGGTTAACCCCTTCACTGCCAATGGCATTTACACAGTAATCAGTGCATTTTTATAGCACTGATCGCTGTATAAATGCCAATGGTCCCAAAAAAGTGTCAAAATGGTCCGACATGTCCGCTGAAATATCGCAGTACCGCAAAAAATCGCAGATCGCCGCCATTTTTAGTAAAAAATAAAAAAAAATTAAAAACCCCAAAAATGAATTCTCATCATCCGTAAACGCGACCACTTTTGCGCAAACCAATCAATAAACGCCGATTGCGATTTTTTTTTATCGCAAATATGAGGAAGAATATAAATCGGCCAAAAACAGTGAAAAAAAATGTTTTTTTATATTTTTTTTTTGGATTTATATTTTAGGAAAAAGTAAGAAATTTGGGTTTTTTTTTTTGGCAAAATTGTCGCTCTTCTTTTGTTTATAGCGGCGATCAGAAATGATGCAGCGGTGATCAAATACCACCAAAAGAAAGCTCTATTTGTGGGAAAAAAAGGACGCAAATTTCGTTTGGGTACAACATCGCACGACCGCGCAATTGTCAGTTAAAGCGACGCAGTGCTGAATCACAAAAAGGGCTCCGGTCCTAAAGCTGGAAATCCTTCCGGGGCTGAAGTGGTTAAAGCCCTCTCTCTTTTGAGTCTAAGAGCAGCCAGTGAGTGTGGTTACTGAAGGCTAGTGACACCACTACCACAGGCAGTGTTGCCAACCTCCAGCAGCGTTTTTTACTGGCAAAACATAGAAAATTTACTGGCGGAGCACATTTTTTACTGGCAACTTGGAAAAAAGTAGAACTCCTATTAAAAACGAAGACAATAGATATTTAAACACAACATGTAAACACTGAAAATACCCATATCAAACACAAACACCCCCGGTTCACCTGAGCCACCTACCATCAGACTCAGCCTGGACCTGGGTTCAGTCAATGGGCTGTTATTGGGAAATTTCCTGGGCCTGCTGCACAGTGCACTGCACATACATCACACATCCCTGGACCGGTTCACCTGAGCCGGAGCCACCCACCCATCAGATTCAGCCTGCCCTGGACCAGGGACTTGGAGGTAACTGACTGAGAAGAAGTTAGAACTCAACTCATGCCTGCAGTGCAGTACAGCCCTGCATGTGCAACTCTGTCGTCCCCCCTCTCAGTCCTCCTCAGTCCTCCACATGTCCGTCCCATCTCCGGCGTCTGCTGCTCTGTCAGTGTGTTCGTGGTGCGCTCCAGGCTGCCCGCTCTGTCCCATGTCCATGCGGCTCCTCCATCCGCCCGCTCTGCTCCTGCCTTTCTATAGGCTGTAGGGCAAAATCCAATGACATCACGCGACTCGGGCGGCTCAGGTCAGGATCAGAAATTCTCGGGGATTTCCGGAATTGCATGCGCATGTGCAGTTCTGACCCAAATGAGTTGCTGCCGTTTTTACTGGCACAAATCAGCAGCTACAGACTTTTACGGACGACAAAAATATGCCCTGTTTTTACTGGCTGTCCGTAAATTTACGGACGGTTGGCAACACTGACCACCGGTGAGACTGTCCCTGTGCAGCCAGTGAGTGTATACAGGGTGGGAGGAGCTGATCATAGGTTTCCTGGTCAGTGCTCACTCATCAATAAGGATGCTTGTGCATCTTCATTCATGAGAAAATTAAGAAATAAAAAAAGAACCATTCACAATGGACACAGGAAGGCTGGGAGGACCAGTGCACATATACAGTATAGCTGTGCAGGGCTTTAAATCAAGACTACCACAAGAGAAGGGCGCTAGATGCAGGGGGAACTGTCAGTGTAGCTGGAAGTGCTCTGGGGTCTCAGCTCGGCTCACAGTCTACAATGGACATTATGCCTTACCTGCACTTGATTCCACCTTGTAGTGTGAGTGTAATGCACAAAAAGCAGAAAACTCCACATTATTCCACCTTGTAGTGTGAGTGTAATGCACAACAAGCAGAAAACTCCACATGATCCCATCTTGTAGTGTGAGTGTAATGCACAAAAAGCAGAAAACGCCACATGATTCCATCTTGTAGTGTGAGTGTAATACAAAACAAGCAGAAAATTCCACATGATTCTATCTTGTAGTGTGAGTGTAATACACAACAAGCAGAACATTCCACATGATTCCATATTGTAGTGTGAGTGTAATACACAACAAGCAGAAAATTCCACATGATTCTATCTTGTAGTGTGAGTGTAATACACAACAAGCAGAACATTCCACATGATTCCATATTGTAGTGTGAGTGTAATACACAACAAGCAGAAAACTCCACATGATTCCACCTTGTAGTGTGAGTGTAATACACAACTAGCAGAAAACTCCACATGATTCCATCTTGTAGTGTGAGTGTAATACACAACAAGCAGAAAACTCCACATGATTTCATCTTGTAGTGTGAGTGTAATACACAACAAGCAGAAAACTCCACATGATTCCATCTTGTAGTGTGAGTGTAATACACAACAAGCAGAAAACTCCACATGATTCCACCTTGTAGTGTGAGTGTAATACACAACAAGCAGAAAACTCCACATTATTCCATCTTGTAGTGTGAGTGTAATGCACAAAAAGCAGAAAACTCCACATGATTCCATCTTGTAGTGTGAGTGTAATGCACAAAAAGCAGAAAACTCCACATGATTCCACCTTGTAGTGTGAGTGTAATGCATAACAAACAGAAAACTCCACATGATTCCACCTTGTAGTATAAATCTAACTCAAAGTGTGCAGTAAAATCCCCTGGATTTTACTTTGTATTTTGTGAGCACTTTATACAAGTGTAGTGTGCTTTACATAAAAGGATAAAAAAACGACTGCACTGACAGGTGTCTTTTATTGCTCAAAAATGAGTGGGTAGATAATAAAAAGTCAATATATTGGGGGTAGGAGCTCCATATAAAAAGGTCTTGGGTAGTGTTGAGCGAACCCGGACTGTAACGTTCGGGTCCGTACCGGGGTTCAAAAAACGTTCAGGTTCAGTCCGGGGTTCTGCTATTTTACTCCACGTGTTGAGAAGCTGCAGGGCAGCCAATCAACAAGCGTTTCACTGGTTTGCCCTTAGAAGCCATCACAGCCATGCCTACTAATGGCATGGCTGTGATTGGCCAGTGCGTCATGTGACCCAGTCTCTTTATAAGCTGGAGTCACGTAGTGCTGCAGTCACATGCTCTAGGGTTAGCTGTAGGGAGAGGATGCTGACAGCGTGAGGGAGAGATTAGAGACATTTTAAGATCTGATCCTGCATCCTGAGATAGATTACTTTACTACTGCTGTGCTGTTGCTCTGAGGACAGATAGCAGAAATTAGAGGTTTCACATACCACTGCTTTGAGTTGCAGATCAAACTCTGCATAAAACAACGATCGCTACGATCGTGCTCAACGATCAGATTGTTGGAGGAATTTGAGATTTCAAATACCGCTGCTTTGAGTTGCAGATCAAACTCTGCATAAAACAACGATCGCCACAATCGTGCTCAACAATCAGATTGTTGGAGGAATTTGAGATTTCAAATACTGCTGCTTAGAGTTGCAGATTGCAGATTAAACTCTGTCTAACGCAACGATCGTTACGTTCATACACATCGATCAGATTGTGGGATCGTACACAACGATCAGATTGTGGGAGTAATTTGAGATTTCACATACTGCTGCTTTGAGCGATCTGACTGCACTAGGTAGAGGCTTAGACTAGCAACTCGTGCTAGCATCGCTAGCAACAAAATACGTCTCAAACTAGACGTTGAGTTTCGTCACCATACACTTTG
>BLSH010397495.1:121404-147532 GCA_018402905.1 Glandirana rugosa | reverse complement strand
AACGACAGCAGAGTTGCCCACATTGTAACTTCCTCTGATTACTGGGTGGCCACCCTGCTGGATCCCCGTTACAAGGACAACGTGCAGTCCTTAATCCCCTCACTGGAGCGTGAGCGGAAGATGCGCGACTACAAGCGCACACTGGTAGAGGCGCTGCTGAGGGCATTCCCAAATGGCACCGGGGGCTCAGCGGAAGCACAAGGTGAAGGTAGAGGAGGAGGAGGAGGTAGAGGCCACCAACGCAGCTGTGCCACCGCCAGCACCTCAGAAGGCAGGGTTAGCATGGCTGAAATGTGGCAAAGCTTTGTCAGCAGCCCGCCACAACAAACAGCACAACCAGCCGATAGACAAGGTCGTAGCAGGAGGCAGCATTTCAGCAACATGGTGCAAGAGTATGTGGGCACACGCCTACACGTACTGACTGATGGGTCTGCCCCATTCAACTTCTGGGTCTCCAAATTGGCCACATGGCCTGAGCTTGCCCTTTATGCCTTGGAGGTGCTGGCCTGCCCTGCAACCAGTGTATTGTCGGAACGTGTGTTTAGCACGGCAGGGGGCGTTATCACAGACAAGCGGAGCCGTTTGTCCACATCCAACGTGGACTAGCTAACCTTTATTAAAATGAATCAGGCATGGATCCCACAAGACTTGTCTGTACCTTGTGCAGAATAAACATTTAGACCGGACTCACACAGCCATTCATATACTTCTTTTTTTGAATAGGCCTCAATACAAAAAAAAAATTACCATGTTGGTTACCTCCTCCTACTCCTCTACCACCGCCACTTCCACCTACACTGCCACGGTCACGGCCTAGTCAACCTCTAGGTTCCTACTCCACATCCACCCCCCTTCCCATTTTTTTATTTGATTTTAATTTATTTTCCCTATCCCCATTTTTTTGTAGGGCACTTGCCCTACCCTTACCCCCATTTTACTTCCGTTTGCAGCCCTCTAGGGCTTTCCAGGACTTTGTTACAGCCATTTTTGTGCCTAAAAGTTTGTGTCCCCATTGATTTCAATGGGGTTCGGGGTCCGTGCGATCGTTCGTGTTCCCTCCGGACCCGAACCCGGACTTTGTCCCGAAGTTCGGACGGACCAGCAGAACCCGAACTTCCAGAGGTTCGCTCAACTCTAGTCTTGGGCCACCTACTGCACAAACAATAAAAACAAACCAGATAAGTGTGACCATCTAAGTGTAGAAGTTTAATGGAAAGTAAAGGGTTAATAACAAAATGCACTCACTGTTTGTAAAGGAAGATAAGGGTTGTCATTGTGCTCAGCGGAAGGTAGACTTGGAATTTATGATGGATACCCTGGAGAATCTGGGAATAGGCCCTAAGATGACCACCCATTGAAATATTCAATGGAACAAGACAGGGGTGCCCACTCTCATCCCTCTTGTTTGTACTGTCATTGGAACCATTACTGGCAACCATACAAAACAGTGCAGACATAGGATGGGTGAGGATCGGAGATGAAGAACACAAAGTAGCATACACTGACTATGTTCTATTCTATTTATCTAAACCTAGAACAACACTTACAAACTTGATAAAGAGCTGAAAAAATACAAACCTAAAGATTAATCCTGTAAAGTCAGAGATTCTTAATATAAGTGTAGATGAGAAAGAAGTGGCAGCTTTACAAAGGGAACTCCCATTTATATGGGGGAAAACAGACCTAAAATATCTTGGGATAAAACTAACATTGGCTTTAGGGGATAGTAAATTACATCCCATTACTCAATGAAATTAAAACAGAAATTGAATCAATACGACCACTTTCATGGGTGGGACGGATAAATATGATAAAGATGGCAATACTACTAAAAATCTTGTATAAATTTCAAATGTTACCACACAAAAATATAGGGTGCTTGGTGGGGATGCACAAGAATTGACTGGAAATGTTTTTAAGAAATGGAATGCAATTTATAGGCAATCAAAATGGGAATACAATTCACCACTAATTTTCACTTGGAGGGACAATTTTATTTCTACCAGGTAAGTAGAGTTGAGCGAACATCTGGACGTTCGGGTTCGGAAGGTCCGAACGAACTTTGGGAAATAGTCCGGGTTTGGCACCGAATGTTGCCCGAACTTTATCCCGGACCCCGAACCCCATTGAAGTCAATGGGGACCCGAACTTTTTGGCACAAAAATGGCTGTAACAAAGTCCTGGCAAGTGCTAGAGGGCTGCAAAAGAAAGTAAAATGGGGGTAAGAGTAGGGCAAGTGCCCTACAAAAAAATGGGGATAGGGAAAATAAATTAAAATCAAATAAAAAAAATGGGAAGGGGGGTGGATGTGGAGTAGGAGCCTAGAGGTTGACTAGGCCGTGACCATGGCAGTGTAGGTGGAAGTGGCGGTGGTCGAGGAGGAGGAGGAGGTAGCCAACACTGTTTTTTTTGTTTGTTTATAATTGGGGTAGCCCCCAAAATATTGAGGCCTATTCAAAAAAACAAGTATACGAATGGCTGTGTGAGTCCGGTCTAAATGTTTATTCTGCACAAGGTACAGACAAGTCTTGTGGGATCCATGCCTGGTTCTTTTTAATAAAGGTTAGCTTGTCCACGTTGGCTGCTAAACACACGTTCCGACAATACACTGGCTGCAGGGCAGGCCAGCACCTCCAAGGCATAAAGGGCAAGCTCAGGCCATGTAGCCAATTTGGAGACCCAGAAGTTGAATGGGGCAGACCCATCAGTCAGTACGTGTAGGCGTGTGCACACATACTCTTGTACCATGTTGCTGAAATGCTGCCTCCTGCTAAGAGGTTGTCTATCGGCTGGTGGTGCTGTTTGTTGTGGCGGGCTGCTGACAAAGCTTTGCCAGATTTCTGCCATGCTAACTCTGCCTTCTGAGGTGCTGGCGGTGGCACAGCTGCATTGGTGGCCTCTTCCTCCTCCTCTGCCTTCGCCTTGTGCTTCCACTGAGCCCCTGGTGTCATTTGGGAATGCCCTCAGCAGCGCCTCTACCAGTGTGCGCTTGTAGTCATGCATCTTCCTCTCACGCTCCAGTAAGGGAATTAAGGACGGCACGTTGTCCTTGTAACGGGGCTCCAGCAGGGTGGCCACCCTGTAATCAGAAGAAGTTACAATGTGGGCAACTCGGCTGTCGCTGCGCAGGCACTGCAGCATGTAGTCGGCCATTTGTGCCAGGCTGCCCAGAGGCAAAGACAAGCTGTCCTCTGTGGGAGGTATATAATCTGTGTCCTCTGTATCCCCCCAGCCACGCTTCAGTGATGCCCACGAGCTGCGTTGGGTGCCACCCTGCTGCGATTCCTCCTCATCTTCCTCATCCTCCTTGTCCTCCAGAACTGTGCCCTGGCTTGAATATTTTTGACCTGGCTTATGCTGGTGCAGGAACCCACCCTCCGTGCCACTTGCGAATGACTGGCCTGATAACCATGGATATGACCCCTCTTCCTCCTCCTCATCCTCCTGTGCCACATCCTCTTCCATCATGGCCTGAAGTGTTTTTTCAAGGAGACATAGAAGTAGGATAGTAATGCTGAGAACAGCGTCATCGGCACTGGCCATGTTGGTGGAGTACTCAAAACACCGCAATATGCTACACAGGTCTTGCATGGAGGCCCACTTGTTGGTGGTGAAGTGTTGCTGTTCCGCAGAGAGACTGACCCGTGCGTGCTGCAGCTGAAACTCCACTATTGCCTGCTGCTGCTCGCACAGTCTCTCCAGCATGTGCAAGGTGGAGTTCCACCTTGTGGGCACGTCGCATATGAGGCGGTGAGCGGGAAGGCCGAAGTTCCACTGCAGCGCAGACAGGCGAGCAGCAGCAGGGTTAGAACGCTGAAAGTGGGCACAGACAGCCCACACTTTATGCAGCAGCTCTGACATATCCGGGTAGCTTTTTAGAAAATTCTGTACCACGAAATTCAGCACATGCGCCAGGCAAGGGATGTGCGTCAAACCGGCTCGGCCCAGAGCCGCTACGATATTTCGGCCATTGTCGCACGCCACCAGGCCGGGCTTGAGAATCAGTGGCAACAACCACTCATTGGTCTGTTGTTCAATGCCCGTCCACAGCTCCTGCGCAGTGTGGGGTTTATCCCCCACACATATCAGTTTTATAACAGCCTGCTGTCGTTTCCCCCTGGATGTGCTGATGTTGGTGGTGAAGGTGTTATGCTGAGGGGATGAGTAGGTGGTCGAGGAGGAAGAAGCGCAGTAGGAGGAGGAGGCAACAGGAGGCAAAGAGAAATGCCCTGCGATCCTCGGTGGTGGAAGGACATGCGCCAAATGGCTAGCCGGCTCAGGCCCACCCGCCACTACATTTGACCAGTGGCAGTTGGTGAGATATAGCGTACCTGCCCGTGCTTACTGGTCCATGTATCAGTGGTTATGTGGACCTTGCCACAGATGGCATTGCGCAGTGCACACTTGATCTTGTCCCCAACTTGTTTGTGCAGGAAAGGGATGGCTCGTCTGGAAGAGTAGTGGCGGCTGGGAACCACGTACTGTGGGACAGCCACCGCCATCAGGTTTTTGAAACTGTCCATGTCCACCAGACGGAATGACAGCATTTCAAAGGCCAGGAATTTTGAAATGCTGGCATTCAGGGCCAGGGATCGCGGGTGGGTAGGGGGGTACTTCCTGTTTCTCTCCAGTGTTTGGGAGATGGACAGCTGTAAGCTTCCATGGGACTATGTGGAAATGCTTGGGGACGGTGGAGGACATGGTGGCGTTGCTGTCATATCGTCTGTTTGCTGGGTGGCAGGTGACACTGTCACTGTAGAGGTGGAGGAAGAGGCCGAGGCAGCAGCAGAAGAGGAAGCAGGAGGAGGCAGAGACCTTTCTTGGATTTTGAGGTAATTATTCCAATGCAGCTTGTGCCTTGAATTTAGATGCCTGGTCATGGGGGTTGTGCTCAGGTTGTGAACATTTATGCCCCGGCTCAGGCTATCATTGCACAGCTTTACAAACCACTCGTGTCTTGTCGTCAGCACATTGTCTGAAGAACTGCCAAGTGGGGGAACGCCTTTGAGCTGTCTTTGGTGTGCTAGGTCCCTGGGTGCGGTGGCTAGTAGCAGGCCTACTGTCTAGGGGACGCTCGCTCCGCTTTTGCAACCTGCTTCCTCTTTTGCTGTGCTGGTGCCTCTGTGCGACCACCACCTCTTCCTCCAAACTGCACACGTCATTCGCATGACCCTCATTCCATGTGGGGTCTAGGACCTCATCATCCTCCTCCACATCATCTTCCACCCACCCTTCACCACTGCCCTCCTTGTCAGTCTGCACACTGAGGCAAGCTGCAGCAGTTGGCACCTGTGTTTCGTCATCATCAGAGATGTGCTGCGCTGGTGTTTCCATGTCCTCATCCTGCAACAGAAGTGGTTGGGCATCGGTGCACTCAATGTCTTCCACTTCTGGGGCAGCGCTATGTGGATGGCCCACGGAATGCACACCAGGAGAGTCATCAAAAAGCATAAGAGTCTCTTGCAGGACTTGGGGCTCAGACTGCTTGGCTAATTTACAAGGGGCTGAGGTGAAAAACAGATGGCCATGGGGTTCAGGTGGCAACTCTGAGCTTTCATCAAGGGACCGGGAGGGAGGCAATGTGAAGGAAGTGGAGGCATTGTCAGCCACCCAATCTACTATCGCCTGTACTTGTTCTGGCCTCACCAATCGTTGAGGGGCATTCGGGCCTATCATATACCAGTGAAGGTTCTGTTGGCTACCTGCGGAAGGTGTTTCCCTTGTGCATGTAGCTGGCACACCTCGACCACGTCCTATCCTTCCAACAGGAGGTTCACCAACACCACCAACACCAGCAGCACCAGCAGCACCATGACCACATCCTTTATTTGCTCTCCTCATTGTGCCCGCAAATGTACTGTGTAGCCCTATGTAAGTATTTATTAATACCAATTAATACCTTTTTATTTTATGAAAACACCAACGTAGCCGGACTTTTTATTTTGGTGCAAGAAATGCACCGCTCACACCAACAGCTGGAAGCTTTCCCTTTAGAACTAGGAGATGATTTTTGAACAATAATGTGTCACAAACTGCAACAGCTAGAACCTCTCCCTTTAGAACTAGGAGATGATTTTTGAACAATAATGTGTCACTTACAGCAACAGCTGGCCCTATAGGAGTAGGCAATGGTTTTGGATCAAGAATCTGTCCCTCTAAGCAGAAGCCTCTACCTAGTGCAGTCAGATCGCTCAAATGTGTCACTAACAGCAACAGCTAGAACCTCTCCCTTTAGAACTAGGAGATGATTTTTGAACAATAAATAATGTGTCACTTACAGCAACAGCTGGAACCTGGTCCTATAGGAGTAGGCAATGATTTTTGAACAATAATCTGTCCCTCTAAGCAACAGCTGGAAGCTCTCCCTTTAGAACTAGGAGATGATTTTTGAACAATAATGTGTCACTTATAGCAACAGCTGGAACCTGGCCCTATAGGAGTAGGCAATGATTTTTGAACAATAATCTGTCCCTCTAAGCAGAAGCCTCTACCTAGTGCAGTCAGATCGTTGTGTAATGCAGGGTTTGATCTGTAATCTGTCACTCAAAGCAGCAGTATGTGAATTCTCAAATTACTCCCACAATCTGATCGTTGTGTACGATCCCACAATCTAATCATTGTGTACGATCGTAACGATCGTTGTGTTAGGCAGGCTTTGATCTGCAATCTGTCATTCAAAGCAGCAGTGTGTGAAATCTCAAATTACTCCCACAATCTGATCGTTGTGTATGATTGAATTGATCCTTGTGTTAGGCAGGGTTTGATCTGCAACCTATCACTCAAAGCAGCAGTATGTGAAATCTTGATTCTCAAATTTCTGCAATCTGTCCCTCAGAGCAACAGTAGTAGTAATCTCAGAATGCAGGATCAGATGTTAAAATGTCTGCAATCTGTCCCACACAAAAGTGCTGGCAGCTTCCTCTCCCTATACTATTCAGAGTCTCAGAGAGCATGTGACTGCAGCATCAAGTGACTATATAGAGGCTGGGTCACATGATGCACTGGCCAATCACAGCCATGCCATTAGTAGGCATGGCTGTGATGGCTTCTAAGGGCAAACCAGTGAAACGCTTGTTGATTGGCTGCCCTGCAGCTATTCAACATGCATGATCAACTACCAGAACCCAGAACCCGAACCCGAACGTTTTTTTTAAGTGTTCGGGTCCGGGTCCCGGACACCCCAAAGTTCGTTACAGACCCGAACGTTACAGTCCGGGTTTGCTCAGCACTACGGGTAAGGGGACACCTTTTGGAGAATGGATGATAAAAAAAAAGGAAAGATTTGTTCATATCAGGAAATAGAACTGAGGTGCTTGAATGAAACATTACCACAGCCAATTAGATCTGAAGAGAATTTAAATCTAGTTGAAAAAATATGTAATTCAGAGATGAATCTGAAACATGGCATATCACAAATTTATCAAATACTTACCGGATTAGAGGGGCCGAGAATACTTTAGTCATTGAAAGATGGGAAAAGAAACTAGGAACATGTTTAAAAGAGCAACAAACGAATAAAGTACAGAGAGCTGTACATGAGTCTGTGAGCGATATAAACATGATAGAAATGAATTATAATTGTCTGGCAAGATGGCATATGACTCCCTTTACAGAATAAAAATGCAATTAGAGAAAGCTCCTTTGTGTTGGAGGAGTTGTAACTTGAAAGGTACTATGGCCCATTTGTGGTGTTAATACCCAAAGATCTGGGAATATTGGCAGATCATACGGCAATATATAAGGGAGTTGTGGATATGGACATACCTGACGATTTGTGGGTGGTCTATTCCACAATACATACAACAACAAAAAACAATATAAGAGTGCAATACTGCCATATTTAATAAATGCAGCAAATGGGGCAAAACCTAGAAAATGGTAAATACCTAGTAGTAGAGAAGAAGAGTATACAGAAATGTTTACCAGCATCTGGGAAAGATGAATTGAATTCAAGAAAACTAGAAATATGCAGACATATAGGTGGAATAGGTAAAGGGGGGGTTGAGAGCGAGTGGAAAATGGAAGGAGGGGCAATATATATATATATTTTTTAGCAGAGACCTTAGAGAATAAAATAGCGGTCACTGCAGTTTTCTATGTCACATGGTATTTGCGCTGCAGTTTTCCAAACTCAATTTCTTGGAAAAAATATGATTCACTTTAATACTGGGCACTTTTACCCCCTTCTTGCCCAGGCCAATTTTCAACTTTCAGCACTGTTGTACTTTAAATGGAAATTGCGTGGTCATGCAACACTGTACCGAAACAAAATTTTTATCATTTTGTTCACACAAATAGAGCTTTCTTTTGGTGATATTTAATCACTACTGAGTTTATTATTTTTTTTTTTTTGCTAAATAAATGAAAAAAAAAACAAAACATTTAGAGAAAAATATGTTTTTCTTCATTTTTGTTCTAAAATTTTGCAAATAAATAATTGTTCTTCGTAAATTCACCAGTTTAGAGTTACAAAGGAGGTCTAGAACTACAAAATTATTGATCCTGCTATAACATTTAGGCTACATACACACGGGTGTTATGAAAAACGAGCTGTAAAGCTAGTACCAATGCCAAGTTAAAAGAAAAACGCAATTTTATCAGCGTTTTGCTTTGGCGTCAATGCGCGTTTATCCGTGCTAGTTTTTAGCCGCGTTTCTCTGTCTCTATTCAAAATCAATGGTTCCCTATGGGAGCCCATTGATTTCAACAGAAGTCGCACCAGAAGTTGGATCATGATCTGACTTGCGGTGCGACTTGTGTGCTGAGTAAAAAAAATAAATTTGCGTGGGCTTCCCCCTAAGAGATACCAGACTCTTGGGTTTGGTATGGATTGTAAGAGGAACCCCGACGTTAAAAAAAATGGTGTGGGGTCTCCCCCAAAATCCAGACCCTTATGCGAGCACACAGCCCGGCAGGTCAGGAAAGGAGGGGGATAAGTGAGCGCCCTCTCTCCTGGGCCATACCAGGCCGCATGTCCTCAACATCGGGGGGTGGGTGCTGTGGGGCAGGGGGGGCCAGCGCCCCCCACCTGAAAGCACCTTGTCCCCATGTTGATGAGGACAAGGGCCTCTTCCTGACAACCCTGGCCGGTGGTTGTTGGGGTCTGCGAGTGGGGTCTTATCAGAATCTAAAAGGCCCCTTTAACAAGGGGACCCCCAGATCCGGGCCCCCCACCCTATGTGAATGAGTATGGGGTACATTGTACCCCTACCCATTCACCTAAAAAAAAAGTGTAAAAAAAACACACTACACGGGTTTTTAACCACTTCAGCCCCGGAAGGATTTCCCCCTTTATGACCAGAGCACTTTTCGCGATTCGGCACTGCGTCGCTTTAACTAACAATTCCGCGGTTGTGCGAAGTTGTACCCAAACAAAATTGGTGTCTTTTTTTCCCACAAATAGAGCTTTCTTTTTGTGGTATTTGATCACCTCTGTGTCACTTCTGATCACCACTATAAACAAATAAAGAGCAACAATTTTGAAAAAAAAACAATATTTCTTGCTTTTTGCTAAAATGCATTTCCCAAAAAAAACTATAAAAAGAACAAATGTATTCATCAGTTTTGCCCAATATATATACTTCCTCATGTTTCTGGTAAAATAAAAATCGCAATCGGCGTATATTGATTGATTTACTCCAAAATTGCCGTGTTTACAAACGATAAGAATTAATTTATGGGGTTTTTATTTTTTTTATTTTTTACTAATAATGGTGGCGCAGTACACTTTTGACACTTTTTTGGGACCATTGGCATTTATACAGCGATCAGTGCTATGAAAATGCACTGATTACTGTGTAAATGTCACTGGCAGAGAAGGGGTTAACATTAGGGGGCGATCAAAGGGTTAACTGCGTTCCCTGGGAGGTGTTACTAACTTTATGGGGGCTGGGCTGAGTGGGGGAGGAGAGTGATCATTGCTCCCATATACAGGAAGCATGCGATCACACTCCTTCTCCCCTGTCAGAACGAATCCCCGTTCTGCCACTGCGGGGGAGAGATTACGGGTAGCCGGTGGACATCAAGTCCGCCCTACCCGCTCCCTGGCTCCCCCTCTACACACGGGCGTGATCCACGATCTCGCAGCCGCCGTAAGGTGACAGCGATATGCAACATCGAACCATGTTGCGGCTGTCAATGCACAGTGGGCGGTCGGCAACTGGTTAAATTACTTTATTAAATCAGCTCCGGCATCTTCTACATCTCCGGCTCTTCTCCCTCCTCCGGTGTCTTCTGACTTCTCGCTCTTTCGCCGGGTCTTCTCTGCTGTCTTCTCCCTCTGTTCTTCTTCCGATGTTGACACGAGGCAATCTCCCACACTAATGCTGGCTCCACGCTGTGTATTGACTTATATTGGCATGTCACCCAGGGGCCCGCCCCTTATGACGCCACCGCCCCATCATGCATTGGACGGGGATGTCATAACTGGGCGGGGCCTCCGAATGACGTCAGCGGCTGGCCCCGCCCCATGCCAATATATGTCAATGCACAGCGTGGAGCCAGCATTAATGCGAGTCAACATTGGAAGAAGAACAAAGGGAGAAGACAGCTTTGAGGTGGGGGGAGCAGGGCCCCCCGCCCCAAAGCACCTACCCCCCCATGTTGAGGGTATGCAGCCTTGTATGGTCAAGGAGGGGGGGTGCTCACTTGTCCCCCCCTTTCCTGACCTGCCAGGCTACGTGCTCGGATAAGGGTCTGGTATGGATTTTGGGGGGACCTCATGCCATTTTTTTTGGAGAAGGGGTTCCCCTTAAAATCCATACCAGACTGAAGGGTCTGGTATCTCCTGGGGGGGAGCCCACACAATTTTTTTTCATTTTTGCGGGGGGGTGGAGCCCCTTCAAGATCCTCAGCACACAAGTCGCACGACAAGTCAGATCATCATGATCCGACTTCTGGTGCAACTTCTATTCAAATCAATGGGCCATAGGGAACCATTGATTTTGAATAGAGACAGAGAAACTCCTGACGAGGCTTAACGCTGTGTATACAACTTAAAGCCACATTTTTGAGCTTTTACCGGCGTCTGGGTTTTTACAGCTCTAGTGCTGGAGGAACTGCCAAGGGACTGAGAGTTTGTGCCTGTAATGAGACTTTGCTGAACTAACAATATACTGCTAGTTCCACCAGCAGCAAGCAGAAGGTGCTGTACAAGGGAACTAAGTTTGTGCAGGAGGAAAATCTGTGTAAATAGGAAGAAGGTTGTCCCTTTGTTCGTGTTTGGACATTTTTCAAGTTGGGCATCCCTTAAACTCCCTACCCCATCCAAGTTATCATCCCCTAATAAAACAACAAAACCAAGCCAAGGACTAATCTATCTGTGCTGGAGAGAATGAAGGAAATGCTAAGTGACTGGCTGTGCAACAGTGGGGAACCCTAACTCAGCAGTAGACATGTCCGTTTCGTTCCAAATTTAAAATTGGACAAATTTTTGTTTATTCAGAAATTCAGATGTATTCGGATTTCCGAATTACAATAGTAATGAATCCAAAATAACGAAACAAAATTAAGGATGAAATTAGAATTTGAATAGTTTTTGAATCAAATTTCCAAAGAGAATAAAATAGAATAGAAAATAAAGGAATAGAATAGAAAAGACTATAATCAGATGTCTTTTTGTCCTACCAATCATGCAGGAAAACCCCAGCTATATTTAATAATCTTTGTTTGCATCTGTTCAAGCAATGGTCTGAGGAGTATCCTTCTATCTAGAGTCTCAGGAGCTAAATCGGCAAATATTTGAAGATTTGCTCCTTTTTATTCCAATGATGGTAGTCCTCTCATCTTCTCCCAGATTTGTGCGTGAATAGACTAGAAAATAAAATAATAGAATATAATCAAGTAAAACAGAACAGAATACAAAATAAAAGAATAGAAAAAATTTGAATAGAAAATAAAGGGATAGAATAGAAAATAAAAGAATAGAGTAAAAGCGAACAAAATAGAATAGAAAATAAAAGAACAGAATAAAATAGAATAGAAAATAAAGGAATGGAATAGAATAAAATAGAATAGAATAAAATAAAATAGAATATAACAATCTTCTGAAATTCGAATTTCAAATAGAATAAATTTGAATACAATGGAAAAGAATAAAGTAGAACACAATAAAATTTAATAGAATAGACTAAAATAGAAAAAAAGAATAGATCAGAACAGAAAGAATATAACCTTCTTCTGAAATTCAAATTTCGAATAGATTAAATTAAAATTTGAATAAAATAGAAAAGAATAGAATAGAATTGAATATAAAAGAATAGGAGAATTAAAGAAACAATAGAATAGAACCATTTCCCAAAATTTTAATAGAATACATTTGAATAAATAGAAAAGAAAAGAATAGAACTGACCAGAAAAAAAGAATAGAATAGAAAAAAACAATAGAATAGAGTAGAAAAAATATAACCATCTTCCGAAATTCGAATTGGAATAGGGTAAATTTGAATATAATAGAAAAAAAAAGAATAGAAACGAATAGAATATACAATAGGAAAGACTAGAATAGAATAGAAAGAAATCTTTAAAATATTTTACCTTTTAAATAACTCATATTGCTATACCATCTTATAAAATGCATAACATTTATATGTCATTGTTTATTTATGTGTCATTGTATTTACTTCATATGGAGCTCTCCCCTTTTCTGTTGTATTTATATGTTTATGTATTGTTTTTAGTGGTGCCTCCCAGACATTTAGAATTAGCCCTACACCTACTATTGCGTAGCGATTGACTGCTAATTATTCAATCAAGTATGCAACCAATCGATAATTAGGGGAGGCAACCAGGTTCATGTAATTTTTGTATATATGTGTTCTTTTTACCATTCATTTGGGTGCAGTGAACAAGGCTCATTTGCCGAAACGCGTCTGCTATTTTTGTACTCACTGGTGTGGTTTACATAATAAATCATCAGAGGATTATGGAGTTGCTGTTTTTCCTTATTGTTAACAGAATAGAAAGAATATAACAATATAACTGTTTCCGAAATTCAAATTTCAAATAGAATAAATTTGAACTTGAACAGAATAAAAAAGAATAGAATATAATAGAAAATAATAGAATAGACATTTAAATAGAATGGAGTAGAACGAATATAACCATCTTCCAAAATTCACATTTTGAATAGAATAAATTCAAATTCCAATATAATAGAAAAGACAAGAATAGTATAGAAAATAGAATAGAAAAAAAAATAGAATAGAAAGGAATAGAAAGAATATAAGCATCTTCCTAAATTCGATTTTTGAGTAGAATAAATTTGATTTTGAATAGAATTTGATTCAAATGCAATTCATATGGAATTCAAATGGAATTCGATTTGAATTTTGAATGTGATTTGAATGGAATTTAAATTTTTCTTGAATTTGAATAAACCAAATAAATTCTGAAAACAAATTAAATGAATCTAACTATACTTTTTTTTTTTCCCACATCAGTAACCAACTTTGGGGTAGATGTTCAGCTTAGCCTTCATAAATTTCCCATTTGGTTTCATCATTGTGGTTTTATGCTTTATTCATTTCATCAGACATACAAAAATAGTTTACTTCCACCTGTTTATTATTATTTCACCTTTTCCATCCCAATATCTATATGTTCCAGTAATAACTGTGGGTTATGAACTTTCCCCCTTTACCCCCTCCCTCCCCCACCAGGATAGTATATTTTTTTGTTTTTTTTAAATCTATCCATTTCTTCCATCCATTGGCATATTTGTTCCAGAAAGGGCCTTCTTCCCCATTTCCTAAATACTCCATATTGTAAATGTATTCTATCCTATCAAACCACTCCCTCCTTGTAGGTCTATTTTTTTGGTATTACCCCTTTTGCGGCGTTTAATAAGGAGGGCACCAAAGTTTCCCTATACTGTCTATTTGATTTTTCTGACATATGGAAAAGATATCTCATCGGATCTAGCCCTAATTCTTCTCCCGTTATCTCTAGTATATTCTGTCTTACTTCTTCCCAATATTCTTTTATTTTTGGGCAATCCCACCATATATGTATCATGGTACCTTGTGCTTTACCACATCTCCAGCATAATGATGATTTGTCCTTTTGATATTTATGAATATTCACCGGGGTTATGTACCTCCTCGTTAAACATTTATAGTTCAATTCCGCACTTTGAGTGCTTCTTGAACTATTATGTACTGCTTTGAACATTTTTATTAATTGTTCTCCCGTATATTTTATCCCCAGCTCTTCTTCTCATTCCTCAACGAATGGGGGTATATCCCATCCGCACAATTCCCTGATTATTTTATAGAGCCTTGCTATACCATGTCTCATTGTTTCTCTGGAATTACATATTTTCTTGAATGGGTTTAATTCTTCCTCTGATCTTATTGGTTGCGGTAATTTTGCCACAAAATGTTTTAACTGGGCGTACCTCCATTCGTTCAGGTTTCCAAAAATACCTTTTTGTCGCAATTCGTGGTAATTACATATCTTCACCGTCCTTTATTATATCTTTTAACTGTGCATTCCCCACCCATCCCCCAAAATGTGCTTTATTTCCTGGCTCAAATATCTTTGTGCCACTTAAAAAAATTAAAGGTGAATTGTGTTCTAATTTTCCTGTTTAAAAATTTTATCCCATACCCTTAGTACATTCCTCGTTAATTCGGGTGCTGTGTGACTCATTATTCTATCTTTTTGTGAAACCTATATGTTTTCTTTTAAGTGTCCATTATTTAATGTCTTTTCTATCTCTACCCATCTCTTATTACTTTCATTCTTACTCCATTCTATTGTGCGTGATAATACCACTGCGTCATAGTACTTTCTGGTGTTGCCAGTCCCCCTTGTGATTTATCTAGGCTAAGGCTCTTATATTGTATTCTCGGCCGCTTATTTTGCCAGATAAATTTTGTTATCATACCTTGCAATTTTTGTAAATACATTTGTGGGAGTTTTATTGGGATCATCTGGAACTTGTAAAGAATTTTGGGGAGTATCAACATTTTTACGGTGTTTATCCTCCCTAACCATGATAATGGTTTCTTTTCTACCCTCTTTATTTCTGTCTTAATCTCATTTAGAAGTGGGATATCATATGCAATATATCGTTTCTCGAGCCTAGGGGTAATTTTTATCCCTAGATAATTTATTTCTGTTTTCTTCCATGTAAAGGGAAATTCCCCTCTCAGGGCTGATTCCTCTTTCTTATTTATGTTTATATTTAATATTTCTGATTTTTCCTGATTAATTTTGAAATTTGAGATATCCCCATATGTTTTTAGTTCTTTTATTAGGTTTGGCAGTGTGATTCTGGGGTTTGTTATATAACATAAGAGATCATCAGCATATGCCACAATTTTGTGTTCCTTCTCGCCTATTTTTATCCCTTTTATGTTCTTGTTTCTCCTTATTCTTGCCAACAATGGCTCCAACGATATTATAAACAGGAGGGGAGAAAGCGGGCACCCCTGTCTTGTACCATTCAACATTTTGAATGGCGATGAAAGGGACCCATTGACTTTTACTCTTGCTGTGGGACAATTATATAATACTTTTATTCTCTCTACCATCTTTGGACCAATCCCCAGGGTTTCCAAAGTTTTTAGCATGAGCTCCCAATCCACTCTATCGAATGCTTTTTGTGGATCGATTGATAGTAAAAGTGTCGGCTCCCTCCCCCCTTTGAGACTATGTAGCATAAGTAAAGTTCTAATAGCATTATCTTTACCCTCCCTATTTGGCACAAATCCTGTCTGGTCCTTATGTATCCACTCAGGTATAAGTTCTTTTAATCTTGTTGCCAGTACCTTTGCATATATTTTTGTATCATTATTCAAGAGGGCTATTGGCCTACAACTGGAACAAAGTATTCCGTCTTTCCCTTCTTTCGGGATCAGGGTGATATTGGCCACCAAGGATTCCTCTCTTAGCGTCCCTCCTTCTCCTAGCTCTCTCATATAATTATACATTTTAGGCACTAGCAACTCTTTAAATTTTTTATAATATCCCATCGTAAAGCCATCTGGGCCTGGGCTCTTGCCTATAGGTGTTGATTCTAGGGCTCGGTTTATCTCCTCTACTGTTATAGGTGCTTCTAAGTGCTGGAGGTTTTCTATAGACAGTCTAGGTAGGTGTGCTTCTGTTATGTATGTTTGCATTTCTTCTAATCTTCTTTCCTCTATCTTTTGTATTTTGTTCCGCCTGACTGCACAGAGGGTTTCGAAATATTTTTGAAATGCTCCCGCTATTCCTGTTGTTGAGTGGATCATTTTCCCCTCCTTATTTTTAATTTTCCCTATGAAATTATTTGATTTTTTATTTTTTAATATTCTTGCTAGGTGTCTTCCAGGCTTATTTCCCTATTTATATTTATTTATTGCTACTTTATTGAACGTACATCTAGTTTCTTGTTCCATTAACATTTTCAGCTCACCTCTTTTTAGTATTAATTGGTGCTGTGTTTCCTCGTCCATGCTTTTTTATGTCTTTGTTCTAATTTAAATATTTCGGAGATCAGGTTCTTCATTTGATTACTACTTTCTTTTTTTTTTTCCTTGTCCCTAGGGAGATCAGTATTCCTCTTATATACGCCTTATGCGCCTCCCAGATCCTACTGCTCATGATCCCTGGTGTCTCGTTAAGCTGGAAATAACTTTGTAGTGCCCTCTTTATTTCTTCTTCAACCATTTTATCCTGCAGTAGGTCTTCATTCAACCTCCACCCACCTGTTCTATCCCTGGTCTCTCCCAGCTTAAGCTCTACCATCGTTGGAGCATGATCTGATAATGACTGTATCTCAATTGATGATCTTCCTACTGCTTCCAAAATTCTGTGTTCCACCATTATATAGTTCAGTCTTGAATACGTCCCGTGCACCGCGGAGTAGAAGGTATAGTCATTTGTATACGGGTGTTGAGCCCTCCATACATCTATCAATTGATGTTGGAAAATTTTTTCTTTATCTTCTCCATTTGACGCCCTCCAGTCCGGGGTGCACGCGACGTATTATCTCTCTGATCCAAACTAAAGTTAAAGTCCCCTGCCAATATTACCCTTCCTTTCTTAAATTCCTCCAGTTTCTTTAACCACTTCAATACTGGGCACTTAAACCCCCTTCCTTCCCGGACCAATTTTCAGCTTTCAGCGCTGTTGCAGTTTGAATGACAATTGCGCGGTCATGCAACACTGTACCCATATGAAATTTTTTATCATTTTTTTCACACAAATAGAGCTTTCTTTTGGTGGTATTTAATCACCCCTGGGTTTTTTATTTTTTGCGATATAAATTAAAAAAAGACTGAAAATTTCAAAAACAATGCTTTTTTCTTCGTTTCTGTTATAAAATTTTGCAAATAAGTAATTTCTCTTCATAAATGTTGACCAAAAATGATACTGTTACATTTCTTTGGTAAAAATAACCCAAATCTGAGTTTATTTGGTGTTGGCGGACAGACAGATGTTTTGGGGACTGTGACAGATGTGACGGGGACATACAGATGTTTTGGGGACTGTGACAGATGTGATGGGGACAGACAGATGTTTGGGGACTGTGACAGATGTTTTGGGGACATAAAGATGTTTTGGGGACTGTGACAGATGTTTTGTGTATGGTGACAGATGTGATTGGGGACATAAAGATGTTTTGGGGACTGTTTTATGGGGACACTTATGTGTATGGGGACAGGGATATCAGTGTGCTTGGTGCACTGTGTGGGGGGCGATCTGTGACAGCTTTCTGCATGAAATCCTCATCATGCAGAGAGCTGTCACATAGCTGCAGCTCCCCCCCCCTTCCCCCACCCGCACTGAGCTCTCACTGAGCTCGGCGGGGGGAGAACTGTCACAGAGACGTTCGTCTCTGTTTACAATGTGATGGCTGTGATTGGACACAGCCGTCACATGATCGGGAGGGCCAGTCAATGCGCCCGTATCCCGATCTCTGCTCAGCTGGATCCTGTGATCATCCAGCAGCAGCGCGCCGCATGGCCGCGCTGCGAGCTCCCGTTCTGCACTACATACACGTCCTGTCAGAACAGGGAAGCTCCCACCCGGCCGGGTGGGAGGTGGTTAATATTTCAATTAGATATCTTATAGGGTTTTTGTTTGGACAGTATACATTAGCCAAGGTATAATCTGTTCCTGATGTTTTCCCTCTCACAAATATATAGCGTCCCTCCTGATCTACTTGTCTCTTTTCTTCTTGAAACTGGATCTCGCTTGCGAGTCCAATCGCCACCCCTTTTGCTCTTTTAGTGGGGGAATCCTCATAGAACCAATTTGGGTAGTGCCTCGACAGGAGCTTTACATTGGTGTCCTGCGCCAAATGTGTCTCCTGTAAAAACACTATTCCTGCTCCATGTCGCCTGATCTCATTTAAGACCTTGTGCCTTTTTTCCGGGGTATTTAACCCTTTTACATTATATGATAGGATTTTCACTTTATTTTCTATTCCCATTGTCTATCTCATGGGGATTTAAAGTGGTTCGTTAGTGAGGGTCTGTCTTTAACCTGATATTTTGGGATCCTGGTGTACCCCTTTCCTCTCCCCCCTCCCTTCCCCTCCCTCCCCGCCTCTTGTCCACCTCATCCTCCCCTTCCACCTCCTCCCACCCCCCCACCCCCACCTCCCTCCCCTCCAGCCTTCCTGCGGGAGTTCCCCTTTAGGGTTGACAGTAGTTTCCCCTTAGGGTTGACCCACGTCTTGAGTAGCAATCTTTCTTTCCCCTTCTGGTCTATTGACCTTACTACTCCTCCTCTTTGGGGTGGTGCTCCGGTCAGTGCCTTTCCTCGAGCAACAACGGCTAGACCTGTCCCCTCCAGATCTTCATGGATCTGGGTCCCTTGACTGTCTTCATTCCCTGTGTTCCATCTCCCCTTCCCCCACCCTGCTCCAATATTAAACTTTGCATACCCTGTATTCCTATGATACAGAAATATTCAATGTCACTCCAGTATAATTATGCTACTTTCCCTTCTCCCCTTTCCCCTTTTTCGTCTGATGCCATTTTTCTTATTTTTGGGGGTTGTTCATTCTCGTAGAGGACCACTCCAGTATCTTCGGGACTTCAATCTCTAATTTGTCACAAAACTCCAGAAGGTCTTCTGGAAATCTTAAATTTGCTGAGCGACCATCTTTGGTGCCTATCAAACATGCCGGATAGCCCCATGAATACTGTATATATAGTTTTTTCATCTCTTCCAGCTTTGGTTTCAGTATCCTTCTTCTCCTCAGCGTTTCTTGTGACAAATCAGCGAATAGCTGTAGATCTCTCCCATTATATTTTATTGGTGTTCTGTTTTTCAGATTCTTCCAAATCTGAGCTTTGACTTCATAGTGATGGAACCTTACTATTATATCTCTAGGGAGGTCCATTGAAATTCCCTTTGGTCTTCTGACCCTATGTACTCTCTCTAGCTTCATAGTGGCATCAGTTGTAATGTCTGTTGTTTGCCTATCCAGGAGTTTGTTAAAGATCTCCCCAATTATTGCGGCTAGGTCTTCCTTCTGCGTTGTTTCCGGGACCCCCCGTATTCTCATGTTCTTCCTCCTGTTCCAGTTTTCTTGATCCTCTAATTTATATGCTATATTTCTTTGCGCAATTTGCAAGTCTTTGATTTCGCTTCTTAAGTCCTCTATATACTGTGCATGCACATCTAGTTGATTTTCTGTGCTTTCCACTCGATCCACCAGGTGACCCAGATCGTCATTTAATATTGCTATATCTTGCTTAAGGGAACTTTCCAGTTTTGCGAACATATTTTCCATGTCTGTTTTAGTGGGGAGTTGCTTTTGTGTATCTAATTCAGGGCCCCGGCCCACTTCTCCTTCTACATTTCCTCCTGTTCCTAGTCCTTCTCCACGTGTTCCCATTCGGTGACCCACTAGTGTGTCCCCCTTTACTAGGTCCCTTTGTTGGATTTGTTGCAATCAATCTGGTTGCTATCTGTTTTTCGGAGCCTGATTTATCCAGAGTCCCGCCCTGTGTCATATATTTCTTTATTGCCCCAGGGCTTGTGCTGACTCTTGGTGATTTTGTCTACGGGTTTGTTTTAGTTGTTTTCCCCTTCATTTTCTTTCCTCTTCTTCTGCTCTCCCCTCCTTCTTCTCCTATTCCGCTCCCTGGGCTCCTTAAATCCTGCTCCTCTTATCTTCACCCCCTTACTTGTTGCACACCTTCTGTATTACACCTCCCCCGCAAAAAGAAAAAAACACCCATCCAACAAATGGATTTTTGTGTTACAAACAGATGTACATACAAGTTTGAATGTCTATTACTTCAAAAAGTATTCAGCTTTCAGATATTGCAGAATCATTTTCAGGCCACCTAGACCGTCTACACAGCCTGAACCAAAAGCATTTTTATTGAAAATAATCGGCTTACCAAACTATGGCTGACTTAGATTTCCTTAAGTGGAGAGGGGAGGTAAACAGACGTGCCAATTCTTATTTAAAAAGTGTTTTCATGGGGGGAAATAGGAGGTAAACAGATAAGCCAGTTGTTGTAGAGATTTTAAATATTGCAGAGTTATTGCAGAGTTATTTCAGGCAGCCTACACCACCTACATAGCATGCACGAACAGTTTTTTAAAGAGGATTGGTGACTTACCACAACTATGGCTGGTTCATGCTTCCACAGAAGGAGAGAGGAAGTAGGCAAACATACCTCTTGTTGTTATCGGCGTGTGTCTTCAGCGCTTTCCTTTGGGAGCTGCCAGTTCTCTTCCTCGTCCTATAACCTCTGACCTCTGCGGTCCGGCAGTCCACCCACCGCCTGTCCGCACAACAGCCCCGCCGGAGGAGACGATCCGAGCCCGCGGCGTCCAACGACACCACGGACCGGACCTAGCTCAACTCCGACGCCAGCCGTACGCCTCCGCAAACCGCCCCGCAGACCGGGGAGAGGTGAGGCGCACAGAGAAGCCCAAGCAGGCTGACAGGCTGACAGACAGGCGGCCGACAGTTGACCAACGACCGGCTGCTGGTGTTGCAGTCGGCAGATAGAGCAGATGGATCTCCGTAGAGGGCTGACAGAGCTGACAGTGCCCGGGCGATCCGTCGGTGATTCCCGTCAGGCAGAGGGTTATGAGGGATCCGGGAGAATTGGCAGCATCAGCAGTAGTGGGGGCCGTGGAAATCAGAGCGGTTTTCTATTGCTTTGTCTCATGGCTCAGGGATATAGGGTCCGGGTCATGTTCACTGCTGCTGTCTCAAGCCGGCGCCATACTCAGGCCCCTCCCCCTACTCGAAAGGCTCTCCATTTTGGCAACCAAGTCCTTGAATAGAATAAATTTGAACTTGAACAGAATAAAAAAGAATAGAATATAATAGAAAAGAAAATAATAGAATAGACATTTAAATAGAATAGAATAGAATGGAGTAGAACGAATATAACCATCTTCCAAAATTCACATTTCGAATAGAATAAATTCAAATTTGAATATAATAGAAAAGAAAAGAATAGTATAGAAAATAGAATAGAAAAAAAAAATAGAAATAGAAGAATAGAAAGGAATAGAAAGAATATAAGCATCTTCCAAAATTTGATTTTTGAGTAGAATAAATTTGATTTTGAATGGAATTTGATTCAAATGCAATTCAAATGGAATTCAATTTGAATTTTTGAATTTGAATAAACCAAATAAATTCTGAAAACAAATTAAATTAATCTAACTATACTAATTTATGTAAATAATGAATACAAATACATTTTTTTATTGTTCAGCACATGTGCGACATATATTTACAGACAGTTGGTAACCCTGGTCTCCCCCCCACCAGTTCTCTCCTTGGTTCTGATTTCCACAGGGGCTTCAGTTCATGGCCTCTCTTTCTCCTTCCTCTCTCCCCCTGGCTTTGGTAGATGGGGCTCGCCTAGCCCCTGAAGCAGCCACAGTCTTCCTTCCACCATATGGGGGTGGTGGGATGGACCCCCATATCCCCCCCCATCTATGCTATCTTCCTTCCACCATATGGGGGTGGTGGGATGGACCCCCATATCCCCCCCCATCTCTGCTACAGATATCTCTGACCTTGTGACGTTCTGGCAGATTGATTTTCTCTGCACGAGTCAGCAGCTGTGAGCACCCTGTTATATTGCTACCATTGGGGTTGATTCATGACAGATGCAATACCCGAGTGTACCGGTGGTAGTACACAGTGTTATGTGAGTGTTTTTAATCCCCTTTTTATATTAAAATGTTATGCTTTAAACAATTCAGCGCTATGTGAGTATTCCTCTGTTTTACATGCTATATGGATATATGATACACTAGTATACACCACGCTTCTGAGGAGTGTGCCCCAGTGGGGACTGTGTGACTTGACCCAGGTGGGGGTCGCCCCTGGAGTGGAGCACAATATATTGCCTGGTGGTGGTGTGCGCTTGCACCTTAAGCACTTTTGTTTGCAAAAAGGGCACTTATTTGGACACTCTTTGGATTGCAGTGATTGTGCACTACTATTGATCCTTGTAGGAGCTACATCACTGAGCTACTTTCACTAGCACTTTATCAACATTATTTATTTCCTATATATTTTAAACCGGTTTTTATTGTTAAGCTCTTACTATGAACTTTTTATGATTATGTATGATTCTTTCACCACTAGGTGACATTATTCACTGTATTTGTGCATTTGGTTCATTCTATATGTTTATATTTCAATGGTTTTTATTGTATTGTCAAGATGATACAGAACGTCAGCCATTATTAGTTACAATATACAGAACTGCATAGAGACCTACCAGTACAATCGTAACGTTGACATTTATGTATGCAGGGCATGGTCCATGAGCGATACTATATCTAAACAGATTAAGTAAACATGTAGTATCAAATAAATGTGTTATAGTGAAACATTTCAATTGCGTAAGTTTAATAAACGTAATACTTTGAGGGAGGAGGTTGTGTTTAACAGGAACTATTAAATTTCCCTGAAAGGAAATTCGTTTCGAACCTACTCATTGAGAGATGGCGCTGAAACTGCCGCTGTTCCCCGTCGGGGACCTCCCCATCCACCCCAATGGGGTCAAATCTGTGGAAGGGGTGGTTTTACCCCTTTCGGGGAACTGAGTAAGTACAAATTTAGATCTAGAGATTTTCCAAATCATCTCTCAAGAGAGGACAGAACCCCAGTAGTGGGGCTCCTTGAGCTCTCTTAGTGGGAAACTGTAAAACCTCCCCTCTGAGATTCTCAATTTAGGGGTAGAGGTCATGGTCTAGCTAGGAAGGGCTAAAGACCATCTTAATCAAGCTAAGATCAAGAAAGGGTCAGATGAGTGGGGCATGAATGAGGGAGGGGGAAGAAGAAGAATCAAGAAAGGAACAGAAAAGGTAGTGAAGGAGGTCTGCAAAAGACATATACAAGTATCAAAGGTGAATCCTCGGGTGTTATGGGTGGTCCGGGAGGTGGCCTGGGTATAGTGGTATCTTTGTGTAGATAGCCCAAGGTTCCCAGATCTCTCTGAACCTGTCTTCTTTATCGAGCAATTTAGCCACTAATAGCTCCTGGGCCATGATCCAGGAGATTTTTTTCCGAATGTTGTGTATGGAAACTTTGGGTTTTTTCCAGGCACTTGCAAGGGTAATCTTGGCACCTACTAGCATCAACGTAAGTAATGTTTGTTTATTTTTGGGAAGTCCTATTGCTCTTTGGAGGAGAAGGGCAACCTCAGGGGAGGGTGTGATGCATTGTCCTAGCACATTCTTTGCCATGTTAAAGAATTTTTTCCAGAAGGATCTGATACGTGGACAAGTCCACCAGACATGAGACATGGTGCCCTGTAGATCGCAACCCCTGAAACATAGAGGGGAAGAGGAGGGGTAAATTTGAGCTAATCTGGCCGGTGTATAATACCATCTTAGCAGAACCTTGGTGTTGGCTTCTATCAATGTAATGTTCAATAGGCCTTTTTGTGCCCGTTGGGCAGCTATTGTCCAAAAGTCTGGCTTTAGTTGTATGTTCAATTCTTTTTCCCAGGCCACCGCATAGGCCGGTTTGTCAGTTTTCTGGATCAGTAAGGCATATATTATAGAGATACCTCCTCTTTGGGCCGAAGCCCCTGCGCACCATGTCTCATAATCGGTGGGGTTTGGGTTTTTATCCCTGTTTTTCCAAATCGATTGCAAGAAATGGGAGATTTGTGAGAATCTGTAGAGTTCCTCTGGAGGCATGTCAAGTTTTGAGGTGCAGTAAGGTTTGGAAATAGGACCCTGACTTGTGAAGAAGTGTCCAATCCTAAAGAGACCCTTATTGAGCCACCATTTAAAGGCTTGTATGTTTAGACCCGGAGGGAATGCCGGGTTATTAAAGATGTGGGATAATGGTCTGAGTGAGGAGAGCAATAAGCCGGTCTTGTATAGTTTGTCTGTTAGGGCTACAGAGTGTGAGAGAGTTGGGGCTAGGATGGGTGGGCGAGAGGGAGGGTGACTGCATAGTAGGAAGTCAATTGTATGTTTAGGGGTTGCTTGTCGTTCCATAGATACCCAGTCTGGCTTGGGACCTTTAGAGTAAACTACCGAGATTTGTGCTAATTGTGCGGCTTGATAGTAGGACCACAGGCATGGTAGTCCCAAGCCCCCCTGTTTTCTGGAGCGGATTAGGGTAGTTTTATTGCATCTGTATCCCTTCTTTCCCCACACAAAAGAGACAATTTGGGATTGGAGTTTGAGAATATAAGATTTATTTAGTGGAATTGGGATTGACCTGAACAGGTATAGAATGCGTGGTAATATGTTCATTTTGATTGAATTGATCCTTCCTATCCAGGATAAACCGGTGAGTGCCCATTTTCGTAGATCAGTTGAGATAGTTTTAAGTAGGGGGGGAAGTTTGCTGTGAACAATTTCTCGATAGAGTCGGTTAGTTGTATGCCTAGGTAGGGAAGAGTCTGTGGGGCCCAGGAGAATGGGAAGCTAGTTTTCAGTTGTTCCCATGTTGAGGTTGGGATCGTGATATTAAGGGCTGTTGATTTTGTGGTATTAACTGTGAGACCCGAGACCTCGCCAAAATCTTTTAGAAGCCTAAGCACATTGGGGGTTGTGACTAGAGGGTTTGTCATGAAAAGCAGGAGGTCGTCTGCAAATAGCGCGCATCTATGTTCTTGAGTGCCACACCTCACCCCTTTGAAATCTGGATGGGTTCTGATCGCTATCGCAAGGGTTTCTATCGCTATTGCAAAAATAAGCAGGGACAGGGGACAGCCCTGCCTGGTTCCCTGTGTGACCGGGAAGGGTTCGGAGTATTGGCCTAGGAGGCGAACTTGAGCGTTGAGATTAGTGTATAAAGCCGTTAAGGTGGTAGTAAAGTGTGGGCCAAAACCCCATCTGTGGAGGATCTCGAAAAGATAGGGCCATGATACTTTATCGAAGGCTTTATGGAGGTCTATGGAGAGCAAATATCCTTCTTGCGGAGGACCACCGTCCCAGCTTGAATTCAGCAGAGAGATGATGTCAATTGTTCTTCTCACCTGGTCAGGGCCCTGTCTTCCCGGGATAAACCCCACTTGGTCTTTGTGTATGTATCGCGAAATAAAGCTTGCTAATCTAGAGGCTAAAATTTTGGTCATTAATTTAATATCGTTGTTAATTAATGAGATTGGGCGGTAGTTTATAACGTCAGTATGGTCTTTGCCGGGTTTGGGGATTACTGAGATGAATGCTGAATTCAGTTCCTTGTCCAGTGGGTAACCCTTACGAATATTGTTAAAGAAACGAGCTAAGCAATTAGTGGGCCAAATTTTTTGTAGAATATGGCTGAGAAACCATCCGGTCCCGGTGCAGAGCCTGATTTCGAAATTTTAATAGCTTCTAGGATTTCAGGGACGTTAAAGAAAAGGGCTTTTATGCGTGGTTTTGACCTCTGGATTGGGTTTTGGGACTGTTTTAGTACTTCCTTAAAGTAAGGAAGATACGTAGGGAGATGTTTCCCTTTAATTTCCCCTGGGGTAGTCTGTTTAATTTACTGAAAAATGCACTGGAGGGGGAGGGTCTTTAGAGGGTCCTTGTATTTCTTCGAAACCTGCGGGGGAAATTGCAGGGACTTTAGGATCTTCGATAATTTTAAAGCTTTAGTCCGAGACGTGGCCCTGGCCTACCAAAGAGTCGGTATAAGATGTTTTTTAAACCGGGTGATTAACGAATCGAGCAAAGAAATTGTTATAAG
>BLSH010397495.1:89906-108888 GCA_018402905.1 Glandirana rugosa | reverse complement strand
GTTGCCACTGTAGTCCTCTTCCACACCTCCATGATGACATCACGGAGCTGGTGGATGTTAGAGACCTTGCGCTCCTCCACCTTCCATTTGAGGATGCCACACAGATGCTCAATAGGGTTTAGGTATGGAGACATGCTTGGCAAGATCATCACCTTTATCCTCAGCTTCTTTAGAAAGGCAGTGGCCCTCTTGGAGGTGTGTTTGGGGTCATTATCATGCTGGAATACTGCCCTGCGGCCCAGTCTCCAAAAGGAGGGAATCATGCTCTGCTTCAGTATGTCACAGTACATGTTGTCATTCATGGTTCCCTCAATGAACTGTAGTTCCCGAGTACTGGCAGCGCTCATGCAGCCCCAGACCAAGACACTCCCACCACCATGCTTGACTGTAGGCAAGACACACTTGTCTTTGTACTCCTCGCCTGGTTGCCGCCACACACGCTTGACACCATCTGAACCAAATAAGTTTATCTTGGTCTCATCAGACCACAGGACATGGTTCCAGTAATCCATGTCCTTAGTCTGCTTGTCTTCAACAAACTGTTTGTGGGCTTTCTTGTGCATCATCTTTAATAGAGGCCTCCTTCTGGGAAGACCAGTTTGATGCAGTGTGCAGCGTATGGTCCGAGAACTGACAGGCTGACCCCCCACCCCTTCAACCTCTGCAGGGTATGACTCTGAGCATGTGCACTCAACACCTTTGGTCGACCATGGCGAGGCCTGTTCTGAGTGGAACCTGTCCTGTTAAACCACTGTATGGTCTTGGCCACCGTACTGCAGCTCACTTTCAGGGTCTTGGCAATCTTCTTATAGCCTAGGCCATCTTTATGTAGAACAACAATTTTTTTTTCAGATTCTCAGAGAGTTCTTTGCCATGAGTTGCCATGTTGAACTTCCAGTGACCAGTATGAGAGAGAGAGAGACCGATAAAGAGAGCGATAACACCAAATTTAATACACCTGCTCCCCATTCACACCTGAGACCTTGTAACACTAATGAGTCACATGACACCGAGGAGGTAAAATGGCTAATTGGGCCAAATTTGGACAATTTCACTTAGGGGTGTACTCACTTTTGTTGCCAGTGATTTAGACATTAATGGTTGTGTGTTGAGTTAGTTTGAGAGGACAGCAAATTTACACTGTTATACAAGCTGTACACTCACTACTTTACATTGTAGCAAAGTGTCATTTCTTCAGTGTTGTCACATGAAAATATATAATAAAATATTTACAAAAATGTGAGGGGTGTACTCACTTTTGTGAAATACTGTATATGCCTGGGCACACCCTAATCACACCATGATGAAAGTGAATGGTAAATGATTGGCGCCTTTACCATTCACTCTCAACTTTTTAAGTGACACGTCACTTTTACAGGGGCAGCTACATGCAATTTCATTATCAATATTTTTTTATGCACATGCACTTTCCTTTTAAAAGGCGCCTACACAGCTTTCTTTGCACATGTCTAATCATGCCATGCGCCAGGGTCAGGACAAGGCTGACAGGAGTAGTGACAGCAGGATCACTACTCCTTTCAGCCCAACGCTGGGAGTGGCAAGGAGGAGAGAAGATAGCCGGGAGGCAGTGTGGACTGTGTTCTCTCTTCCCCACTTCCACCTGTATATAGTGCCCTGTATACAGGTGCACTGACAGATTGGTACTTTGCAGGGTTTGTTTATCCACCCCTCCCACCCACATATTTCTCCTGTTATCCTACACCCCCCTGACCACCTCCTCCCCACACTGGCAGCAGAAACTGCAGGTAGGTGGCAGGTAAACAAACCCTGAAAAATCCTGATCTATCAAATTATGCTGGAAACATCACGCACAATCTATCAGAAAGGGTGGATTACTTTACATCTCAAGACACGGTGAAAACTCGTGAAACACATCAGATCTCAATGGAGAAAAATATCATGCTGGATATCTATACTGATATGGAATGGGTAATGTGCTAGGAACGAAAGGATGCCACATCATTTGATTGAAATGGAAATGATCAACTTACAGAGGCAGTGGCGGTATGTTTATAGAGGGCGCACGAGCGCTGCCCCCCTATCCACGCGTCCAGCCCCCAGATCTACATATCAGGGTGCCGGACTATGGGTTCCAATGGGGGGGGGGAGTGTTTTTTGTAAGCACTTGATTAGAACCAGAGGCTTCAAAAAAGATGGGCTCAGGGCGCAGAGCACTGCACACCCATCCCATCCAGTTGTGTGATGATAGTGAATGCATTTTCACTATTTTCACAGTAATATTACTCCCCTGACAATCAGGAGGCAGGTCATGAGACCTGTTTCCTAATCGGCCAAAGTGTCAGGTGATCCTATTGGATGCCCAGCGCTTAGGCAGAAGAGAGATGAGACATACGGCGGAGGAAGCCGATGCTCCACGTAAGAGGAGGGGGGAAACCACAGCCCGCCAGCCCTAGATCGGGTAAGTGCCGGACCGCCGGCCGCCTGGGGGGTGGTGTCAGTGCAGCGCTGCCGGCCGCCCAGAGGGGGGTGATGTCAGTGCCACTCCGCCTGTATTTCCATCCAGATCTGAACCAGGGCATCACTGAGCTCCTGAACAGACTAAGGTGCAACCTGGCGGGCATAGGATGGACCGAAACATAATGTCCCAGAGGTGTTCAGGATTTAGGTCAGGCGGGTGTGGGGGCCATTCAATGGTATCAATTCCTTCACCCTCCAGGAACTGGCTGCATATTCTCGCCACATGAGGTCAGGCATTGTTGTGCACCAGGAGGAAACCAGGACGAGCATAGGGTCTGACAATGGGTCCAAGGATTTCATCCCGATACCTAATGGCAGTCAAGGTGCCATTGTCTAGCCTGTACAGGTCTGTGCATCCCTCCATGGATATGCCTCCCCAGACCATCACTGTCCCACCAGTGGCCTACTGTAGGTCATTTTGTAAAGCTCCTCAATGCTCTTGAGACTGTGCTGGGAGACACAGCAAACCTTCTGGCTATGGCACATATTGATGTGTCATCCTGGAGGAGTTGGACTGCCTGTGCAACCTCTATAGGGTCCAGGTATCGCCTCATGCTGCCAGTAGTGACACTGACCCTAGTCAAATGCAAAACTAGTGAAAACAGACCGAAAAGATCAGTAGGGAAAAAAACATCAGTGGCCTTCACCTGTAAAACCATTCCTGTTTTGGAGGTTGTCTCCTTGTTACCCATCTAGTGCTCCTGCTGTTAATTTCATTTACCCCAAAGCAGCTGAAACTGATTAACAACCCCCTCTGCTACTTAACTGACCAGATCAATATCCCAGGAGTTTAATTGACTTGATGCTATACTCTGATTAAAATGTGTTCCTTTAATTTTTTTTGAGCAGTGTATATATATATATACCACATGTTATGTAAGTGGTTAATAAACAAGTTTTTTTTTTTTTGTACTCAATCTCCTGACCTGTGTATTATGCACTTTTTATGTTTTATGCAAACTTTTTGGAAAAAATTTGTACAAAAAATACCCAACTGTTTGTTAAAATATAAAAGATGATGCTACACTAAAGTAAACAGTAAATAGATACCAAACATATCATACTTAATACAAATTATATACAAAATTGTGTACACCCATGGAATGGTACCACGCTATGGTACCTAAAAACCTGCATAGGTGATGAGGAGGAGTATATAGTATCACCAGAGGAGTATATAGCATAACCAGAGGACTATATAGTATCACCAGAGGAGTATATAGTATCACCAGAGGAGTATATAGCATCACCAGAGGAGTATATAGTATCATCAGAGGAGTATATAGCATCACCAGGTGGGTATATAGTATCACCAGAGGAGTATATAGCATCACCAGAGCATTATATAGTATCACCAGAGGAGTATATAGTATCACCAGAGGAGTATATAGCATCACCAGAGGAGTATATAGCATCACCAGGGAGGTATATAGTATCACCAGAGGGGTATATAGAATCACCAGAGGAGTATATAGTATCACCAGAGGAGTATATAGCATCACCAGAGGAGTATATAGTATCATCAGAGGAGTATATAGCATCACCAGGTGGGTATATAGTATCACCAGAGGAGTATATAGCATCACCAGAGCATTATATAGTATCACCAGAGGAGTATATAGTATCACCAGAGGAGTATATAGCATCACCAGAGGAGTATATAGCATCACCAGGGAGGTATATAGTATCACCAGAGGGGTATATAGAATCACCAGAGGAGTAACTAGCATCCATCTACCGCCCTCCCCTCCCCTCCCCCGCCGCGGGGCTTGCGGCACTGACAGTCCCCCCCCAGGGCAGTCGGGACATCAAAGTCCTGAACTTAACCCATCTAGGATCGGGCAGCAGGGAGGCAGCGGTGTCCGGTGAATGGGGAGCAGCTTGGCTTTGGCCGTGCATCCCCCTCCTTCTCCAAGAAATGCGTCCAATAGGATTACCTGTCTTCTCCGCCAATCGATCAACCGGTAACATACCAGCGCTTCCTGATTGGCGGCTCTGTGTTAGAAAGGCAAATATTAATTTGCCTTTCTAAGGGCTTGTGGCGCCACACACTGTGCCACAAGCCACTCTATGTTGAATCCTATTAAAGCCTAAGGCTCTAATGAGATGCTTCAAAGAAACCCCCCGCCACCGTAATTCATGCGGCCATCGTCCTGAATGGGGCCGGCCGCATGAATAGGGGGTGGTCGTGGGCGGCCATGGATAGATTCATGCTATGCATGAATCTATCCATAGCATATAGGGAGGTGGTGAGGACAGAGGGGGCGGTGCTATGCTTCCTTAATGGACGGGCCACTCCTGGGTCTGGGGCTAAATTTATTGCTCTTGCTCCGACATCTGCGGTGATACCTCACATGTGTCGTGAGAGTGCTGTTTACATATGTGTATGCATTGCCTACAATGGCTTTTGCATTTGCATGTGACATAGGGGAATGGAAGCACATTTACACTGTCCTTTTAATTTTTTTTTTTTTTTATTGCTATCCCAAGGGATAAACAACATCCCTTGTGATGGCATGGAGGTCCAATTTATGGAGAGATCTGGGAGTCTATTAGACCCCATATCTCTCTTCTGGCCTGCAAAGCATCTGATCGAGGTCGGTTTGATCAGATGCTTTCACAGGCCAGTAAAGGCTAGTTTACATGAAACTGGAAATTATGAAATCCTTGTTGCTTCTGGTTTCTGATATCGTACAGTGGAAGGAACAACATCAGTTCTTTTTACTGTATCCCAGGAAGTGAATGCCACTGGTACCATCCTTACTGGGCTCCCTTATGGGACGGGAGAGCCCAGTAAAGGTGGCGGGGGTTGAAGGGGGACCCCCTTCCCCCGCCTGTAAAATGAATCCAGAAGCTCTATAGCCACTAGGATTACTTTTACATTAAAGGGAATCTCCGGCTATAAAAAAAAAATCTCAATTATTGCTGCAGCGATGGCAGAGATATCACCCTTCCCATCCAAAGTTGTATGGGTATGTCCAATGGACAGGTTAATTCACATGTCAGTGGGACATTTTTTAATTACTACTTACAGGCCCTTTCTTATGACAGTTTTATACTTTTTTCTTTTCTCTCCTCATGTTTTATATTAATAGTGTTTTATGTCATTTTAGCCAAATGGAGGCTTACATTAAGTGTCCTTCACTGGATTGCTGAAATCTGTAAATGGAAAGTGTCTTGTGGTGGTAAAATCATCTGTTACCTTCACATCTTAATATGTACTGTATGCATTTATGTCTGCATATTCCCTGTAAATAAAATTATATATTCCTATTTAATACCAAATTCACTGTACCCAAGGAGCAGTAATCATTCAGTTTTAACCCGTTTTTCCTTTCACGTCTGTACATCTATTATGGACCAGAGCAGTTTTTACATTTCTGTTATGGACCGTTTTATTTGGCAAAAAACGTTGTCATTTGATAAGATAACAAAACAATAAATGTGTTTTTTTAATAGACAAATAAATCTTTCTTTTTTTCATATTGTCCTGCAAAAATGTGTTTTTTAATGCAATCTTTAGACAAAAAAGCAACAAACCCCCAAAAAACACTCTTTTTTGACCATTGTTCATTTAAAAAAATAGTATTACTGTAAGATAAGAGTATTTATTGTGTTCTATATTTCTCCTGTTTAACATGACACTGAAATTGCAAAGTTATTTACAAATACTCAATGAACCACTTGGTCTTTATTCTGCCGTTCCCATTCTATGTTTATAAATGAAATTAACTATGACATAAACTAAATTAATTCATTTTTAAATGTTTGTGGTTTTTTTTGTAATGCTAAGAGAAAAATAACAAATAAAAATTAACACAACTTTTAAAAAATATTGGTTAATAAAAGAGAAATGAAATGCAGCAGGAAAATAATAATTGAAGAGGAAAGGGGAAGAAGGTAATTAGAGCTTATTATGGTAAAATAATGGTTAATAAGGGGTTAAATAGATACATCTAAATAATAAATAAATAAATAAAAAAATAAAAATTACTTCTCAGTTTACTTTAACTGACATCATCTGCAGGGTGAAACTAATACCCAGAGCTGCAGATAAATAAAACAGAATAGCTACAATGTTACTTTTTATCTCTCTATTTCCTATCGGAACGTTGTTGATAAACATTGAGTCAGAGGGCACATTTTTGACAGCAGCTATCAGGGCTATAATACCCAGGCAAGAATTGTGCCCCTACATGAGTAACATTTCACTGAACAGACTGGTATGGCTGCATCAGATGGGTCGAGATCAGCAAAAGTAATGCAAGAATCTCATCCCAGAGATATAAGGAGCAATGGATATTTTTGTCACATTTTACCATACATTTTTACTGTCTAAATGTGTTTATTTCTATATCTATGCACACACATCTCCCGACTTTCTATCTGGAGAAAATGTGTGGTACTTTAACTTTTTAACGTTTATTTTATAGAGCTCTATACATCAGAACACAAAAAAGAAAACTGATGAAGAAAGGGAGGACAGAGGGATTTGGTTCCATATGAGGGACAGTTGAGATCTCTGCCATATACCTCATTGTAGATAGAAGAGAATGTTCAGCCTTTTATAGTCTTCTTCTCCTCATGCAAATCCCATCTCTGCTTCCGGTCTCATCCTTCAGGTAGAAAAGCTGAACTGACCGGCCGGGATGTTCTACTGAGATCTTGGGGTCCTCTCAGAACATTCAGAACATCTAAAGCCAATAAGACAACATGTTTCTATCCTGTTGTCTTTTATTTCTGTCCTCATTTCTTGGTAAGTCTGGGATACAGAAAAAAGCAGTAATCCATTCTGATGGGATCATCTTATTTCTCATCATATTTTATTCTTGGTTACAGGGGTCATGTCACAAACATTTACTCAGTCCTCCTCAGAGATAAAAAAGCCTGGAGAGAGGGTGAAGATGTCCTGTGTCGGGTCTGGATTTGAGATTTCCAGCACCTATATAAGCTGGGTTCAACAGGTTCCAGGGAGAGGACTGACATGGATTGGGAGGATTGATCCTGCTAATGGAAATACAATATATTCCTCTTCATACCAGGGAAGATTCACAATAACATCTGATAAATCCATAAACACGGCCTATCTACAAATAGACAATGTGAAAGTGGAAGACACGGCCACATATTACTGTGCTAGAGACACAGCGATCCAAGGATGGCATCTGTCATACAAAAACATCCAGATGTATTGCTTTCCTCTTACCAGCTGGCTGCACAATATCCTCACTGATATTTCACTATATCACATCAAGGCACACACATTCATCATTGCTTCTTCCATTAACTACTTCTGGACCAAGTCTATTTCTGACATTTGTTGTTTACAAGTTAAAATCTGTATTTTTTGCTAGAAAATTACTTTGAACCTCCAAACATTATATATTTTTTAACAGAGACCCTAAAGAATAAAATGGAGATTGTTGCAATACTTTATGCCACGTCGTATTTGCGCAGCAGTCTTACAAACACATTTTTTTTGGAAACAATACACTTTTTTAAATGAAAAAATAAGAAAACAGTAAAGTTAGCCCAATTCTTTTGTATAATGTGAAAGATGATTTTATGAGTAAATTGATAACCAACATGATCTGCTTTAAAATTGCGCTCTCTCGTGGAATGGAAAAAACTACGGTGCTTAAAAATCTCCATAGGTGACGCGTTAAAATTATTTACAGGTTACCAGTTTAGAGTTACAGAGGAGGTCTTGTGCTAGAATTATTGCTCTTGCTCTAACATTTGTGGCAATACCTCACATATGTGGTCTGAACACAGTTTACATATGTGGGCGTGACTTGCTTATGCGTTCGCTTCTGCGCGCTGGCTCAGAGGGACGGGTGCTTTCTTTTATGTTTTTTCTTATTTATTTTACTTGTATTTTTTATTTTTACACTGTCCCTTTCATTTTTTTTTTTTTGATCGCTGCTATTCCTATTACAAGGAATTTAACCATCCCTTGTAATAGAAATAAGCAGGACAGGGCCTATTTAATGAGAGATCTGGGGTCAAAAAGACCTCAGATCTCACATTTACACTTTAAAGCAAAAAAAAAGTCATTTTACCTATACACAAAAAAAAAATTGGCCCTTAAAGGCCAGAGGGTGGAAATTAAGTTTGACATCACTCCGGTCCTCCAACAGCATGGAGTTGAATGGGGGCCATCTTGCCCTCACTCGACTTCCTGCCCATCCCTCCATCACATTGGATCGTTTTCGTCACTACCAAATCTCCGGTAAGTGGGGAAAATGACCGGGAAGCAGCGAGGGGGGGGGGCACCTCTCCCTCCACCCATAAGAGTTATCCCATGGTCCTTGGGACCACTTTTATCTGAAAGAGGATCGCCTGCTGTATAAAAATATACCAGGGTTATGGCAGCTATCTCTGCTGTCATAACCACGGTACATAGCGTCAAAGTACCGACGTATATATACAGTGGGCGGTGCGGTGTTCCCCTAGACCAATCATTTTTTCTTCAGGAAAAGGACAACAACATATTTACTTCTGAGGAATTTATTCTTGTTTATAGAAGAGCACAAAATTGAGATCTTGAAGCATGACTCCATTTTTGTTGAGAAAAAAAACATTCCCCTCTGGGGGATCTATGTACATTACAAGGATTATAACAAAGTTTGTTGCAGATTCCTACCTTTTTGTTATTCTGAAGGAATCACTGTTTGTTCCTCTGTGCCCATGTGCTAAGTGAGTCTAATGGGCGTGGTCTCATAATTATCAGTCAGCTACAGCACCTGCAGAGCACTAACAAGGAAATCTGCTGGGCCTGCATCCCATTAGACATGTTCCTATTGGGAGTATCTCAACAAAAACTACATCTTTTGTTGCAGGGGATGCCTGAAATCTGACTTGTATCTTAGTGCAGACCTCTGGGAAAATTGGTGAGCCAATCACACAAGCAGGAAATGATGTTTCTGGGGAGTGGACAGTACACATTCTGTGTACAATACACCTCCAGGTTGCTGTATTGCATTGCATTTTCAGAAAATTACAGCAGCTGCAGATTGAAAAGGAAAGGTCATTTTTGATAACTTTCAATTACGATATGACTTGTGTCGCAATTGTATACGCGATATTATTTTTTCCCAGTGTCTACTGTACCATGTACTTGTATAAAAAAAAGTATCCTGTTCTCTTTGTATTGCTTCCTTTATGTGAAATTCCTGGTGTTCCTACTCAACAAAAACGACATTTTTTGTTGCAGGGGATGCCTGAAACCTGACTTGTATCTTAGTGCAGACCTCTGGGAAAATTGGTGAGCCAATCACACAAGCAGGAAATTATGTTTCTGGGGAGTGGAGAGTACACATTCTGTATACAGAACAACTCCAGGTAGCCATATTGCTATGCATTTTTAGAACATTACAGCGACTTCAGATTGAAAAGGTAAGGTCATTTTTAATAACACGCATTTACAATATGACTTGTGTCGCAATTATTTGTGCTATATAATTTTTTCTTTGTTTGCTATTTTTTCTCCCCACGAAAGTGGAGTTACCCTTTAATCATTTCACGCAAATCGCCGTAAATGAATGGCGGCCGCTTTTAGAGGATGGTATCGGCATATAGCCTGCAGCTGCAGGCTATACCCCGCTACCGTTCTGTAGAACGGATTGTCGGTTATCTGGGGATAACGACTGATCCGGCTCAGGAGCCGCTCGATCGTTATCCCCGAGGACCAGAGGGGACATCCCCCCTCCCGCCGCCTTCCGCCGCTCTTGTCCGGCCTCCCGCCCCACCAGGAGACCGGAGCTCTCATCCGCCGTGTTCGCCGGCTAGAAGGAGTGTTTTCTAGCTAATCAAAAAACACCTTTGATGTAAAGGGACACTTTTTGGTTGCTATGGACATTCTCAAGTTTCCAGGCAGGAAGAATGGCATATATAATATAAAAGTGCATGCAGGGCACTGGGTAAACCACTAGGGACAAAGGGGATGTGAAATGATTTCATACAGCAATGTAATCTGTAAGATTACAGTGTACTGTATGTTTACTGTGTGTTTCACTTTTTGAATTTTGCCGCGGCGCTCGCAGGGAATGGAGCCCGGTCCACAGAGGCATCGGGCGGAGATCAGACACGCTGACACTGGGGGAGGACATCGCTGGATCCAGGGGAAAAGGTGAGTAACATTGCCTTGTATCCAGCGATTCAATCCAGAGTGTGGCTCGGGGTTACCGCTAATGGTACTGAATTTCCACCCCGAGCCACACTCGGGATTATCACCAGGGAGGTTAAAGGGAATCTCCGGCTCTAAAAAAAAAACTCAATTATTGCTGCAGCGATGGCAGAGATATCACCCTTCCTTTCCAAAGATGTATGAGTATGTCCAATGGACAGGAAATGATTAATTCACATGTCAGTGGGACATTTTTAAATTACTACTTACAGGCCCTTTCTTATGACCTTTTCATTCTTTTTTCTTTTCCCTCCTCATGTTTTATATTAATAGTGTTTTATGTCATTTTAGCCAAATGGAGGCTTACATTAAGTGTCCTTCATTGGATTGCTGAAATCTGTAAATGGAAAGTGTCTTGTGCTGGTAAAATCATCTGTTACCTTCACATCTTAATATGTACTGTATGCATTTATGTCTGCATATTCCCTGTAAATAAAATTATATATTCCTATTTAATACCAAATTCACTGTACCCAAGGAGCAGTAATCATTCAGTTTTAACCCGTTTTCCCTTTCGCGTCTGTACATCCATTATGGACCAGAGCAGTTTTTACATTTCTGTTATGGACCATTTTATTTGGCAAAAAACGTTGTCATTTGATAAGATAACAAAACAATAAATGTGTTTTTTTAATAGACAAATAAATCTTTCTTTTTGTCATATTGTTCTGCAAAAATTTGTTTTTTTAATGCAATCTTTAGACAAAAAAAGCAACAAACCCCCCAAAAAACACAATTTTTTTGACCATTGTTCATTTAAAAAAATAGTATTAATGTAAGATAAGAGTATTTATTTTATTCTATAATTGTCCTGTTTAACATGACACTGAAATTATTTGGGTATGAAGCGTTGCAAAGTTATTTACAAATACTCACTGAACCACTTGGTCTTTATTCTACCGTTCCCATTCTATGTTTATAAATGAAATTAACTATGAAATAAACTAAATTAACACATTTTTAAATTTTTGTGTTTTTTTTTTTTTTTGTAATGCTAAGGGAAAAATAACAAATAAAAATACTCACAACTTTTAAAAATTATTGGTTAATAAAAGAGAAATGAAATGCAGCAGGAAAATAATAATTGAAGAGGAAAGGGGAAGAAGGTAATTAGAGCTTATTATGGTAAAATAATGGTTAATAAGGGGTTAAATAGATACATCTAAAAAATAAAAAAATAAAAATTACTTGTCAGTTTACTTTAACTGACATCATCTGCAGAGTGAAGCTAATACCCAGAGCTGCAGATAAATAAAACAGAATAGCTACAATGTTACTTTTTATCTCTCTATTTCCTATCTGAACGGTGTTGATAAACATTGAGTCAGAGGGCACATTTTTGACAGCAGCTATCAGGGGTATAATACCCAGGCAAGAATTGTGCCCCTACATGAGTAACATTTCACTGAACAGACTGGTATGGCTGCATCAGATGGGTCGAGATCAGCAAAAGCAATGCATGAATCTCATCCCAGAGATATAAGGAGCAATGGATATTTTTGTCACATTTTACCATACATTTTTACTGTCTAAATGTGTTTATTTCTATATCTATGCACACACATCTCCCAACTTTCTATCTGGAGAAAATGTGTGGTACTTTAACTTTTTAACGTTTATTTTATAGAGATCTATACATCGGAACACAAAAAATAAAACTGATGAAAAGAGAGGACAGAGGGATTTGGTTCCATATGAGGGACAGTTGAGATCTCTGCCATATACCTCATTGTAGATAGAAGAGGATGTTCAGCCTTTTATAGTCTTCTTCCCCTCATGCAAATCCCATCTCTGCTTCCGGTCTCATCCTTCAGGTAGAAAAGCTGAACTGACCGGCCGGGATGTTCTACTGAGATCTTGGTGTCCTCTCAGAACATTCAGAACATCTAAAGCCAATAAGACAACATGTTTCTATCCTGTTGTCTTTTGTGTCTGTCCTCATTTCTTGGTAAGTCTGGGATACAGAAAAAAGCAGTAATCCATTCTGATGGGATCATCTTATTTCTCATCATATTTTATTCTTGGTTACAGGGGTCATGTCACAAACACTTACTCAGTCCTCCTCAGAGATAAAAAAGCCTGGAGAGAGGGTGAAGATGTCCTGTGTCGGGTCTGGATTTGAGATTTCCAGCACCTTTATACATTGGGTTCAACAGGTCCCAGGGAGAGGACTGACATGGATTGGGAGGATTGATCCTGCTGATGGAGAGACAATATATTCCTCTTCATATCAGGGAAGATTCACAATAACATCTGATAAATCCATAAACACGGCCTATCTACAAATAGACAATGTAAAAGTGGAAGACACGGCCACATATTACTGTGCTAGAAGCACAGTGATCCAAGGATGGCATCTGTCATACAAAAACATCCAGATGTAATGATTTCCTCTTACCAGCTGGCTGCACAATATCCTCACTGATATTTCACTATATCACATCAAGGCACACACATTCATCATTGCTTCTTCCATTAACTACTTCTGGACTAAGTCTATTTCTGACATTTGTTGTTTACAAGTTAAAATCGGTATTTTTTGCTAGAAAATTACTTTGAACCTCCAAACATTATATATTTTTTAGCAGAGACCCTAAAGAATAAAATGGAGATTGTTGCAATACTTTATGCCACGTCGTATTTGCGCAGCAGTCTTACAAACACAATTTTTTTGGAAACAATACACTTTTTTAAATGAAAAAAATAAGAAAACAGTAAAGTTAGCCCAATTCTTTTGTATAATGTGAAAGATGATTTTATGAGTAAATTGATAACCAGCATGATCTGCTTTAAAATTGCGCTCTCTCGTGGAATGGCAAAAAACTACGGTGCTTAAAAATCTCCATAGGTGACGCGTTAAAATGATTTACAGGTTACCAGTTTAGAGTTACAGAGGAGGTCTTGTGCTAGAATTATTGCTCTTGCTCTAACATTTGTGGCAATACCTCACATATGTGGTTTGAACACAGTTTACATATGTGGGCGTGACTTGCTTATGCGTTCGCTTCTGCGCGCTGGCTCAGAGGGATGGGTGCTTTCTTTTATGTTTTTTCTTATTTATTTTACTTGTATTTTTTATTTTTACACTGTCCCTTTCATTTTTTTTTTTTTTTGATCGCTGTTATTCCTATTACAAGGAATGTAACCATCCCTTGTAATATAAATAAGCAGGACAGGGCCTATTTAATGAGAGATCTGGGGTCAAAAAGACCTCAGATCTCACATTTACACTTTAAAGCAAAAAAAGTCATTTTACCTATACACAAAAAAAAAATTGGCCCTCAAAGGCCAGAGGGTGGAAATTAAGTTTGACATCGCTCCGGTCCTCCAACAGCATGGAGTCGAATGGGGGCCATCTTGCCCTCACTCGACTTCCTGCCCATCCCTCAAACACATTGGATCGTTTTCGTCACTACCAAATCTCCGGTAAGTGGGGAAAATGACCGGGAAGCAGCGAGCACCTCTCCCTCCACCCATAAGAGTGATCCCATGGTCGCTGGGACCACTTTTATCTGAAAGAGGATCGCCTGCTGTATAAAAATATACCAGGGTTATGGCAGCTATCTCTGCTGTCATAACCACGGTACATAGCGTCAAAGTACCGACGTATATATACAGTGGGCGGTGCGGTGTTCCCCTAGACCAATCATTTATTCTTCAGGACAAGGACAACAACATATTTACTTCTGAGGAATTTATTCTTGTTTATAGAAGAGCACAAAATTGAGATCTTGAAGCATGACTCCATTTTTGTTGAGAAAAAAACATTCCCCTCTGGGGGATCTATGTACATTACAAGGATTATAACAAAGTTTGTTGCAGATTCCTACCTTTTTGTTATTCTGAAGGAATCACTGTTTGTTCCTCTGTGCCCAGGTGCTAAGTGAGTCTAATGGGAGTGGTCTCATAATTATCAGTCAGCTGCAGCACCTGCAGAGCTCTAACAAGTAAATCTGCTGGGCCTGCATCCCATTAGACATGTTCCTATTGGGAGTATCTCAACAAAAACTACATTTTTTGTTGCAGGGGATGCCTGAAATCTGACTTGTATCTTAGTACAGACCTCGGGGAAAATTGGTTAGCCAATCACACAAGCAGGAAATGATGTTTCTGGGGAGTGGTCAGTACACATTCTGTGTACAATACACCTCCAGGTTGCCGTATTGCATTCCATTTTCAGAAAATTACAGCAGCTGCAGATTGAAAAGGAAAGGTCATTTTTAATAACTTTCAATTACAATATGACTTGTGTCGCAATTGTATACGCGATATTATTTTTTCCCAGTGTCTACTGTACCATGTACTTGTATAAAAAAAAGTATCCTGTTCTCTTTGTATTGCTTCCTTTATGTGAAATTCCTGGTGTTCCTACCAGTCCCTCTGCTCTCCTATTAAAAACTGACCACACTAAGCAGGAACACATACCATGGTCAGTTCTCTAGCTCTACTGAGAACTCAGCCTGCTCTCCTCCAATGATCAGACCTGTCCTGACATCCCCCCTTACAGCTATTCACTGGGAAGATCAGTGTGCAGTGTGCTGCTGTTTCTCATCCCCCAGCTCTCTAAGCTTCCTATGCAGCTGAGAACAGAGGGGATGTAATCCCTTATAAAAAAGAAAAAAAGGTATTTATAATATATATATATATATATATATATATATATATATACAAATGTTTTGCCTTCATTTCTATGTTAATTTGAATGGGTTGTTAGGTCAGGGTTCACATATACTTTAAGGACAGGAGAAATTGGGAAATGTTTATAGAAATTATGTAATCTCAGGCAGAACCTGTCTTACTGATCACATATGATAATCTTCCAGTATATTACAGTTGCTAATTAAAGCGTAACTCCACTTTTGTTAAGAAAAAAATATTCCCCCCTGGATGATCTATGTACAGTGCAATGATTATTACAAACTTTGTTGCAGATTCCCACCTTTTGCTATTCTGAAGAAATCCCTGTTTGTTTCTCTGCTTCACTCTCACAACGTCACTTCTGGTTTACTTGGCGGCCAATGGCGCCGGTTTTAAAAAAATGACAGTATTCAGAATCACCGTTTTTGGTGATCTGAATACTGTGAAGTGCAAAGGAGGGATGGGGGGTCTTTTAGACCCCCCAGCCCTCCATAAAGAGTACCTGTCACCATATATTACTATCACAAGGGATGTTTACATTCCTTGTGATAGCAATAAAAGTGATCAGATTTATTTTTTTTAAAGGAACAGTGTTAAAAAAAAAATAGAATAAAAAAAAATAATAAAATTTAAAGCGCCACTGTCCCCGCGAGCTCGCGCAGCAAAGTAAACGCATACGTAAGTCGCCCCCGCATATGAAAATGGTGTTCAAACCACACATGTGAGGTGTCGCCATGATCGTCAGAGAGTGAGCAATAATTCTAGCAAAAGACCTCCTCTGCACCTCTAACCTGGTAACTGTTAAAACATTTTAAAGCGTCGCCTATGGAGATTTTTAAGTACTGGAGTTTGTCGCCATTCCGCGGAGTTCTCATTAGTTGCATAGCATAAAGGAAGCCCATTTAAGATGGGCGCAGAACAAACAGACAGTACATGCAGCATTTATTCTGACACAACAATGCACAGTAGGATGTCACTATACATTGTGGTGCGCTGCAGTTAGGGTTGCCACCTGTCCAGGATTCACCCGGACAGTCCGGGTTTTGAATCATGTGTCTGGGTTTCAGTCCAACTGAACTCTGGACACATTCAGACAGGAATGTGGCTTGGACCAGGGCTTGACAGAAGGTAGATTGGGGCACTGTGTGCGCTGCATTACTATTCTCTTTGGAGTGCCCAAAGATGTCCCAGGTCTGTTATAATTCTATAGTGTCTACTAAAAAATAAAAAATAAAATTACTGTGCGCCGCTAAAGTGTTCAGGTTTGGATTTGAAGAAAAAGTGGCAACCCTAGCTGCAATGCATATGTGTTGAAGCTGCATTGTCTGCATTGGGGTGTCACATGTTGGGGCCCTTTCATACTAATCCATTTTTAGAGGAATTTTGAGGTTTAAAAATCAGAAGAAAAATGCATTAAAATGTATCCCTTTAAATCCTATGGAACTCTTCACACCTGTGTGCTATGGGCATGGTTCATTTTTAAAGGTGCTGCATGCTGCATTTTGCTGCATGTTTAAACAGTGCACCTCCCCATTGAAATAAAAGGAAAATGTGACTCAAACAATGCATCAAAATACATTAAAAAAAGCATTTTTGGTGCATTTTTTGAGTCACATGTTCAGGTTTCATAGGCATTCATGGAGTCAGGCAACCAGAAATGCACCAAAAATCCATCAAAAAGCAAAGGAGCAGTGTGAAAGGGTCCTGCATTGCATCACAAATTTGTGTTTTGGTCCTAAGGAAATGTTACACACTTTTTTCAATTAGCCATTTTTAAATGTCAGTTTATTGCTTATGTTAACTGCATGGAAACAAATTCCAACAACAATACAGATAATTTCAATAGAAAAATTGTCAATGAAAGCAAAATGAAATATACTAATCTTTTCTCTATTTTTTGATATCCTATCAAATATTAAATGACATAGCTGTGTATTGGGTAACCTGGTCGTAACTCTTAGGTAATGGATATCACCAATGACAACAGACATACATTTTTAGGCATTGATAAGTTTTACTTATTGGCAGCTTCTTTAACCTGTTCCTTACCGAGCCCTGTTAAAATGACGTCGGCAGGAACCGCTCGTCGATCTGGGCCGACGTCATATGACGTTGGCCGCTTCTCGCCGCTATTGTGGGCCCCTGGGGGCCCGCAGAGCGGCGATCACGGATCGATTGTGTGCCGGGGGGGGTCGTGTCCCCCCCGATCAGGATAAAGAGCCAATAAAATTGGCTCTTTACCACGTGACCGGCTGTGTCCAATCACAGCCGGTCACTACCGATCTCCACGTGCACGCCGCTCGTGCGCTCCTCCAGGGGTGCGCAGCGATCGGGCTGAGCTTTGTCCCTTGGACAAAGCTCAGCTCCGATCAGTGTAAAGAGCCAATAGAATTGGCTCTTTACCACGTGACCGGCTGTGTCAATCACAGCCGGTCATGTGATGTAAACAAACCGCGGTAACGGGCTGTTACCGTTTTTCTCCCTGTCACACACCGATCGGTGTGTGACAGGGAGATTGCGTTAACAGCTTGTTAGCGCCTACTGTACACCAAGCACACTGATCACCCCCCCAATAAAGTACCTGTCACCTGCCCACCTGAGTACCCGAGTACCTGTCACCTGCCCTTCAGATTACCCGAGTACCTGTCACCAACCCATCTGAGTAACCGAGTACCTATCTGCAGCCCATCAGAGTACCCAAGTACCTTTTACCAATCCATCAGATTACCCAAGTACTTGTCTCCAGCCTATCAAAGTACCCAAGTACCTATCTGCAGCCCATTAGAGTACCCAAGTACCTATCTGCAGCCCATGCCTCATAGAATATACCTTGGGTGTTTGCTTTCCAAAATGGGGTCATTTTGTGGGTAATTCCACTGTCCTGGTGCTCCGGGGCCTTCAAAAGTGTGATGGTATGAATGAAATTTTATGTGAAATTTCTGCTACTAGAATGCCTGACGGTGCTCCCTGCATGTTGGACCTCTCTATGTGGCCAGGCTGTGTAAAAGTCTCACACATGTGGTATTGCCATACTCGGGATGAGTAGCAGAATATATTTTGGGGAGTAATTTTTGCTATGTGCATGCTATGTGTTAGAAATATCTTATAAATTGACTACCTTGTGTAAAAATAGAAGCGTTTTCATTTTCTTTCCACGTTTTTTCGAAGACTTGTGGAAAAAAAAGAACCATTCAAAACACTCATTATGCCTCATAGATTATACGTTGGGGTGTTTGCTTTCCAAAATGGGGTAATTTTGTGGGTAATTCCATTGTGCTGGTGCTCCAGGGCCTTCAAAAGTGTAATAGGTCGTTAGGAAATTAGATGTGAAAATTCTGCTCCTAGAATGCATGACGGTGCTCCCCACACTCTGAAAAAGTGTCGGACCGGTGTATCTCTCCAGGTTGTACGTCCCTCGTGGCAGTACGTAAGATCCTCGTCTTAAAAGTGTAGATTAAAGGATTGCTGGATAATGTGAAAACTTCCGGGACCTCGTGGTCGTGTTACCTTAATGGGTGTTTTAATGGGGTAAAACCTTTCGTTTGTGGGGTTGCATATTAGATACTCCGTATTACTCACAAAACTTACCAAGAAAAAAAAGGTGTTCAGAAGCTTTTTTGCACCTTTCTTTTACTTTTGCGAAGATAAAAATGTGTT
>BLSH010397495.1:28225-39353 GCA_018402905.1 Glandirana rugosa | reverse complement strand
TCGGTCTGATGCTCTTTTATGCCCGTAAAGCCATTGCAATGCATTGGCGTAAGTCCAATACCCCATCACTCACCTTTTGGAAAAAGTTGATTAATGACAGCCTACCGTTATACAGAGATACGTATGCTAACCGGGGATGCCCCACCAAATACACCAAGGTCTGGACAAAGTGGTTGGAGAGCTCATATACTGCTTCGGATTCATAACGCAATTGGGTAGGGGCCAAATGTATGTGAGGTAAGCAGGGGACCCTGGAGGCCCAAGAGGACAACAAATGAGTTCAAACATTAGAGGGAAAGCAGCATTCTCTAAGCGAAAGGACGATATTACATTGTGCTACTTTATAATTTCACAGTCATAAGAAGGTTTACAAAATGTCCTTGTTTGTATGATTATACACGGCTTGCATGCCTGTGGTTAATGTTGTATGTTTTGTTATGTCATACAAAACAATAAACAGAGTTTAAAAAAAAAAAAAAAAGTTAAACCCACAACAGTAAAATCAGTCGGTATATGCAGAATAGCATGCTTGTAATACTCACTGTGGAACTTAACCACTTGCCGACCGCCCGCCACAGCGTGACGGTGGCAAGGTGGCTCGTTATCGCGAAACACCGTCACAGGACGGTGGCCGCGATAACTAGTATTGTGAGCGCGCTCGCGCACTCACTGTGTCCGGGGGCCACCGGGGAGTGGGTAGGGTGGACTCGATCGCGGCCAGCTACCCGCGATGGCCCCCCCCACAGTGAAAGAACGGAGGTCCGTGTAAGTAAACACGGAACTCCGTTCTGTTAGAGGGGGAAGGGCTGAGATCACAGGCTTCCTCTATATGGAAGCCGTGATCACTCCCTTCCCCCAGCCAGGGCAGCCCACATCTAGTTAGAACACGCCCACGGAACACAGTTAACCCTTAGAGCGCCCCCTCCAGGTTAACTCCTTCACTGCCAATGGCATTTACACAGTAATCAGTGCATTTTTATAGCACTGATCGCTGTATAAATGCCAATGGTCCCAAAAAAGTGTCAAAATGGTCCGACATGTCTGCTGCAATATTTCAGTACCGCTAAAAATCGCAGATTGTCACCATTACTAGTAAAAAATAAAAAAAAAATAAAAACCCCAGAAATTAATTCTCATCATCCTTAAACGCAGCAGCTTTTGCGCAAACCAATCAATAAGCGCCGATTGCGATTTTTTTTACCAAAAATATGAGGAAGAATATAAATCAGCAAAAACCGATGGAAAAAATGTTTTTTTATATTTTTTTGGATTTGTATATTAGCAAAAGGTAAGAAATTTGTTTTTTTTTTTGCAAAATTGTCACTCTTCTTTTGTTTATAGCGGCGATCAGAAATGACGCAGAGGTGATCAAATACCACCAACAGAAAACTCTATTTGTGGGAAAAAAGGGGCACAAATTTTGTTTGGGTACAATGTCGCATGACCGCGCAATTGTCAGTTAAAGCGACACAGTGCCGAATCGCAAAAAAGTGCTCTGGTCCTAAAGTGGGAAATCCTTCCGGGGCTGAAGTGGTTAAGGGGTTAATCCTCTGTATTGTGTAAAAAGGCTCTTTTATCCTGTATGCACAGATCCTCCTCCTCCTGCAGGGTCTCTCTGGGCAAGGCCAGATAGTACACAGTGAGGGTAGTACTGCTGCACATGCTCAGTTTGGTCTCTATTGCTGAAGAGAACATTTCCTGTCTTGAGCTGAGCACACATGGTCACATGGTATGACATCACACAGTTGGGCATGTATACAGATCCTAACATGACAGCACAGTCCCTTCCTCAGTACCTCCCTTCTCCTCCATGCCCACTAACTAAAAAAGAACATAGTGGGTGGGATGTCACATTTTGATTCCTGGATGATCCGCCTCCTATAGAGGATACAGACTATAGTGGAAATCTCCTCCTACCTTCCTGAACACACAGCACTGGACAGACCCTGCAGTTTATCACGTGACCGTGGTATACAGATCAGCCAAAAAATTATACAGTGGCAGTATTTTAATGTAAAGAGAAGATTTATAAGCTGTGGGCATTGGGGGGGGGGGGGGTTTACCTATTTTTATATTACTGGGTTCAGTAAAACTTTAAAGCTGGGCTCTGGACTAAATAAACATTGTCTAAATACGAGAGTCTAGTATGCTTATTCTTGAATCTTGGTGTGCTTTGTGTATTTCTTCCAGATCTGTGTAGTAACCCGTGTGAATCTTTGCTTCTTTGTGCAGGAGCTTCCTGCAGTAAAGCCCAGTCAATGCTGTTCTCTCTCCTGCTGCAAGGTGACTAGTCTTGTCTCCACCCCTTACTGAAGTTTCTCCAAGCAGCTTGTAGGGGGTGAAGGTGCTGGTCCCCTTCCACAGCTTTATTCTCGGCACAGGCTGTACAGCACATGATGTCACTGTCTGGGTCTGATGTCATATCTGGGTTTGCAAAGGCATTTAGTGCACACAAAGTGGATTTATGTCCTTTGTGGGACACCCAATGGAAACACTGTAAAAGAATAAAAAGAGGGCGCACCAGCCTTGCGCATTACCCAAGTAAATTAATTAAAATCCAAAGCAAGAAAATATACTCACAAACAAATACATTTATTTTCCATTTGTTTGTGAGTATATTTTCTTCCATTGGATATTAGTAAATTTACTTGGGTAATGCGCAAGGCCGGTGCGCCCTTATTTTATTATTTTACAATAAAGAATAATGTAGCAGGGTGCCTGGCTTCAGCGAGTGGAGGCTGATGTGGAGATGCTGGATGGGGCTGCTCTCCAAGCTGTGCAGGACTCCCAGGATAGCACAGCCGGTGCGGTCTTGCCCTCTGCCCAGAACACAGACACCACCGCAGTCTTCTCCTGCTCATTCACATCTCCCTATCCTGCTCACTCTGCTGCCTCAGCTCTGCACACCAGGGGGAGTCAGAGGAGCAGGAGGGGCTAGAACAAATATGATGCAACCGTGCTGGATTATATGAGTTGATAAGGACTTTGCCATGGGAGTGAATGGGAGATGGACTACAATCCCCAGGAAGCGAGGCATGTAAGGAGAGGTTCAAGTTTTTCTGGGCTCTAAGATTTAGGACTCCTTCTCTTCTGCCGGGAGTGGAGCTATACACACCTCAGCCACTGTGTGTAAATAGTTACAGAATCACCTTTTCTGGAGCTGCAACCCAGAACCTTTGGTGGCCAGGGACCAGAGTGCAGGGTTTAAAGGGGCAATACAGATGTGCACCACCTTAAATATTGGGCCCCACCAATTAGTCGGCTGAAAGTTGCAAGTCAAGAGCCATATATATATAGATATGTATATATATATATATACCGATTGCTTCGCAAGTGCCCTGAACTGAATTACCCTCTTTCTATAAGGTGATATACAGATTTTTTTCGACCAGAACTTGGTGGAACAGAGTTCAGTAACCTCCAGCGCTGGCCCTATGAATGCAGCTCACTAGTTTTAACACAAAAGTCCAGCTTCTGTGTCCACAGGTAACAGCACTCCTCTCTGGGCACTGACAATGGCTTCACTCAACCTCTGTTGCTCTTCCTTCCCCTCCATCTCCCCCAAGCACTCTACAGCACTCTTGCTCAGTACCTCCAGTGCTAGCTACAGAAAGCTCAGAGGTGGAAGTGGAGCATCTCTACTGCCAGCTGATGCTGAAACATGTGCGAACATGAAGGGAGGTTACTACCCGGCCTCGAAGATACCGCCAGGAAGGATGTAAGGATTTATAGGAGCTTGTTCCAGGATATGTATGCAGAGGTAAGCTGGCAGGATATTGTGGGATGTCAAGAGGGTGGAAAGGTGTTAAGGTTTCAGGTAGGCAAGCTGTTAATGTGACAGGGAGGCAAAGTTTAGGGTGTGGGAAGGTGTTAGGGTACATTCACATTTGAGAATGCACCCTGTTTATGATCAGCTGCAAGAACTCAAGCAGGGTTTCCTGCAATTAGTTGAAAGCAATATCAAACTGACAGCTTCTGTAGTTAGAAGTGCCCACATGCCTGTAATCACTCATGCAACAATCACATGCAAGTGATCAGCCCTGGACGCAGACTGCCTGCATCCAGGGCTGATCACTTGCATGTGATTGCTGCATGAGTGATTACATGCAAGTGGGCATGATTAGCTGCAAGAGTTGGGACTTCCTATTGCTTTTAATGGGGCTACCTACTTGCAGCTAATTACAGGAACCCATGCTGGGGTTCTCACAGCTAATCGCAGACAGGGTGCATTCACAAATGTGAATGCACCCTTAATGTGGTAGGGAGGTGCAGAAAGGAGGTGAGCATGCAGGAGTGTAGTAGACACTGGCGCTGTGTGTCTGTGGATATGCATGCCACTGCCCAGTGGCAGCTGCAGTGATGGAGCATTGAATTAAGGTTTGTTCACACCATGTATCTTCATACTATCTATACTTCTCTCCCTGAACATACTACCCATCATCATACCCTTCCCACTCCTCTCCGGAACATACTACCTGCCATCATAAACTCCACACTCCTCTCCTTATCATACTACTTGCTGTCATCCACTCTGTGTTCATTTCCTAAACATACTACCCACTGTCATAAATTTTGCATTCCTATTTCGAACACACTGCCCACCATCATACACTCCTCTCCTGCATACAATCCAACATCATACCTCTGCATTCCTTTCCTGCACATACCGTCATACACACCAGACTCCTTTCCTGCCCATACCATCATACACTCCATACTTAAATGAATGTCCCTCACATAAAGAACATCCTACAATGGTTTCTTGAACACACAACTAAAAAGTATTCCTGGAACTTTATATGAAGTGTTGAAACCTCTGCACTCTGTAAATAACACTCCCTATGTAGTGCACTCCTGAACTCTGCAGTCTGTATGTAGCACAGTCCTGAATGCTGCACTCTGTACTTAACATACTCCTGGAATTTAACAATGCCCCTTTAAGACCCTCCCACTGTTGGTGCAATTAGACCATACCCACCACCTGATGCGACATGCTCTCCCCAATGGGGTGCATGGTTGAGTTCCTTCCCCCGTTCTCTGAGAAAGAAAACCCTGGTGATATATATAGAATGCACTCTGAGACGTTACTGGCTGTTGATTGCAGAGTAGCCACTGTGGGATTATTTATTATTCTTAATACTGTTCATTACTGTTACTGTTCTTTGTTGGGTTATCAAATTTTAGATATACAGTGATTTAGACTGAGCTGCTATAACCTTATAATAACCTCATTCAGCTTACTGTGAGTAAAAAGCTTCTTTCACAAATGTTAATTTGTGTATAGCTATGCTATACTGCACTTGCTTAACTTACAGTGAGCAGTGAAGTGCTTATTTCCTGATATGCTAACATGGTTGTGTGTAGGATATTAATACTTGTGTTCACATAGGTGTTTGCAGAAACCCATTACTTAATCAGGTGTGTCAGAGGGGACAAAGCTGCTCAGAGTCATGGCAAAGAACAAAGAACCCGTTATACGAAGTGGCTCCTCTAGGGGTAAGCACTAAGATAATAAAGGCAACATTAAAGGAATACTGTGTTTCTATAATAAGGTGACCAGATTTTCAAAATGAAATATAGAGACACCCTACTTACCCCACCCACTTTTAACCACATCTACAAAATCATATTTCAATTAATATTTAAACAGTGTAAATACTGTAAGGGTAATCTGTATGACGTCACCCAACCCAATTAATTTACTGGATAGTAATCCCTGGCTATGTAAGCAAAGCAGCCAGGGATTGTAAAAACAATGGCCTGGAATTCCCCCAATAATTTACAGCATGATAAACAGAGCTGGTATAAATTATAAAGGGGCCCACATAAAAATGAAGTTTAAAAAAGTGTGGTGTTCAGAGGGCCGGACTGGCCTACTGGGATACCGGGAAATTTCCCAGTAGGCTGCCTGCCCTGGGGCTGCTTTGAGTGGCGCCCAGGGCTGATCACAGTGCCACGGGCTGAGGCAGAGGGAGGGAGCTGAGGCTTCAGTGCCAGAGTCCTCCTCGCCCTCCTCCTCATGTACGTCAGTCAGCGGGGATCTCCCACTATTGCAGGGAGTGTTCGGCAGTGTTCTGTCAATCAGAACACCACCGTAACAAAGTCCCGCCTCCTAGACTCGGCTCCTATGATAGATGGAAAGCTGATCCAATGCCAGGATATTGAATCAGTGTGACGAGTTTCACAGGAGGAGCCAGGTCTAGGAGGCGAGACTTTGTTATGGCGGCCGCCGGGATATTCAAATCCATGCTCCGTGACAGTGCGGGAGAGCAGGAGATCGCTGCTCTGCATGATCATCATCAGGCTGCATTTTTATAAGAAATGGTAAGGATGCATTTCATGGGTGCTGGTCAGGATACATTTCATGGGTGCTGGTCAGGATACATTTCATGGGTGCTGGTCAGGATACATTTCATGGGTGCTGGCCAGGATGCATTTCATGGGTGCTGGTCAGGATGCATTTATGGGTGCTGGTCAGGATGCATTTCATATGCGTTGGTGAGGATGCATTTCATGGATGCCGGTCAGGGTGCATTTCATGGGCGCCGGTCAGGATGCATTTCATGGGCGCTGGTCAGGATGCATTTCATGGGTGCTGATCAGGATGCATTTCATGGGTGTTGGTCAGGATGCATTTCATGGGTGCTGATCAGGATACATTTTGTGGGTGTTGGTCAGGATGCATTTCATGGGCACTCTAGTAAGGCTGCATTTCATGGGTGCTGATCAGGATGCATTTCATAGGTGCTATTCAGGATGCATTTCATGGGTGCTGATCAGGATGCATTTCGTGGGTGCTGGTCAGGATGCATTTCATGGGCACTCTAGTAAGGCTGCATTTCATGGGTGCTGATCAGGATGCATTTCATGGGTGCTGATTAGGATGCATTTCATGGGTACTGGTCAGGATGCATTTCATGGGCGCTGATCAGGATGCATTTTCATGGGTGCTGATCAGGATGCAATTCATGGGCGCTGATCAGGATGCATTTCGTGGACTCTGGTCAGAATGCATTTCATGGGCACTCTGGTAAGGCTGCGTTTCATGGGCACTGATCCGGATGCATTTCGTGGGCACTGATAAGGCTCATTTGGTGGGAACTGGTAAGGCTGCATTTGATGGGTACTGATAAGCTGCATTTGGTGGGCCCTGGTAAGGCTGGATTTGATGGGCACTGATGAGGCTGCATTATCGGCATTGATGAGGCTTCATTGATGGACGCTGATGGTCACAGGTATAATACACTCTTCCAATGTGCTTTAAAATGCATCGTTTTCCCTTTTTTGAACAAGAAAATAATTACGTTATGTGGTTCAGCTGGTATAATAATGCTATGGGGCAGGTATGAAATTATTTCCAGGACTGTTTTTTATTCTCAGTCCGGCCCTGGGTGTTCCCCCAAAATTTCAGTTTTGCTGCCAGAGGTTGTACACATCATATAGATGTGTCGATTAAGGGCATCCCCAGGCATATTACTTTTGCACTTTTATTGTTTCATTTTAAGCATTATTAAAATTGCTGCACCCAGCTAAACAAAATTGTAAAAAAAAAAAAAATGTTTGCTTTGGTACATGTTTCTAGGGTGTCCAGCCCCACATTTCATTTGTTTGACAATCTTTTGCCTTTTAGCCTAGAAAATAGCCAGAACTGATTTTATCATTTGGCTCCATTAACATCAATGGAGGTCAGATTCAGTATCCAAACTTCTGTAATGTTTTCCAATTCTGCCTCAAAACGATCCAAGGTATGCTTGACTTATGCCTAACCCTGACCCTTGTACTCTTTGCATTATCTAATCCTGACCCCTGCATGCTATATTTTACACTCTCTTGACCCATAGCAGCATTAATTCATGTTTTACTTAAACATACCCCTTTAACCACTTAACCTCCCTGGCGGTATGATTATTTCAGATTTTTGGTGCTGAAAGCGGCATATTGTTTTGCATGGAAATTTAACGTTTTATATTGTAGGCCTGTAATTCTTAGGAATAACTCACTTAAATCTGTCCAAAAAAGAGTCTAGTAGACATCCCAGGTATGATAAAGTTTGAAACATTAAATCATAAATTATAATATAATAAATAACTAAAAATAAAACAAAAACACAGAAATTTGCTCATTTGCAGAATTGTCACTGTTGTCACTTTCAGTGTCTGATGATTAATTTCCCCAAAAATCAGTATCACTCAGTTCTGCAAATGATTCTTATTTACTATCGCTGTTTACTAGCTGATCAAAAACCACTTTTGACGTAAAGGGACGCTTTTTGGTTACCATGGACATTCTCAAGTTTCCAGGCAGAAAAAATGACATATATAATATAAAAGTGCATGCAGGGCACTGGGCAAACCACTAGGGACAAAAGGGGATGTGAAATGATTTCACAAAGTAATGTAATCCTACATTTGCCGCCGGTCTCCGCCCCCGTGCAACGCTCGCAGGGAACGGAGCCCGGCACACAGAGGCATCGGGCGGAGGACACAGCCCGCAGACACAGCGGAGGACATCGCTTGATCCAGGGAACAAGGTGAGTAACAATGCCTTGGATCCAGTGATGTGATCCCGAGTGTGACTCGGGGTTACCGCTAATGGTGCTGAAATTCCACACTCGGGATGACCGCCAGGAGGGTTAAGGACTGGAAAGATTTCCCACTGTAGGACCAGAGCACGTTTTGCGATTCGGCACTGCGTCACTTTAACTGACAATTGCACGGTTGTGCGACGTTGTACGCAAACAAAATTGATGCCCTTTTTTCCCCACAAATAGAGCTTTCATTTGGTGGTATTTAATCCCCTCTGCATCATTTCTGATCAAAATTAACAAAAAAAGAGCGACAATTTTGAAAAAAAGAAACAATATTTCTTACTTTTTGCTATAATACATATCCAGAAAAAATATATTAAAAAAAATAATTTATTCATCAGTTTTGGCCGATATATATTCTTCCTCATATTTGTGGGAAAAAAAAATTGTGATCAGCGTTTATTGATTGGTTTGCGCAAAAGTTGCCACATTTACAAACCATGAGAATTAATTTATGGCATTTTTACTATTTTTTATTTTTTTTTACTAGTAATGGCAGCGATCTGCGATTTTTATTGGGACTTTGATATTCGGGCGGACATGTCAGACATTTGTGACACTTTTTTGGGGCCAATGACATTTATACAGTGATCAGAAATTTAAATATCCACTGATTACTGTATAAATGTCATTGGCAGTCAAGGGGTTAACCTGCAGGGGGTGATCTAGAGGTTAACTGTGTTCCCTAGGCATGTTCTAACTGTGAGGGGGCTGGGCTACCATGGGCATAAGAGATCTAACTGATCCCAGTGACAGGAATCAGTAGATCTCTGTCATGCCGCCTGACAGAGCGGGGAACCGCCATGTTTACATCGGCGGTTCCCTGTTTTTCTTCTGTGCCAGGCAATCGTGGGTAGCCGGTGGGCATCGAGTCTGCCCAACCCGCGGCCACACTGCTGCAGAGTGCGGCAGGCACGAGACATTTATTGAGCTCTGCTCACTGTTGCAGAAATCTGGCCACACCCACTGAATAATTCAACTGACACACTTGTTGGGATTTACTAAAACTGGAGGGTGCAAAATTTGGTGCAGCTCTGCATAGCAGCCAATCAGCTTCCAGGTTTTATGGTCAAAGCCTAATTGAACAAGCTGAAGTTAGAAGCTGATTGGCTACCATGCACAGCTTCACCAGATTCTGAGTGCTCCAGTTTTAGTAAATCAACCCCACTGTGCTGTAGTGTCAGAACTGACTTGAATATACATATTCATGGTCAGTGGTGTAGATATTTGGTGTTATATGCAAATAATTATCCATCATTTCCTGTTATTACAACTCTGACCAGAATAAAAGGTACAGCGGACTCAGTTTTAGAAATCAACTCTAAAATTTGCAGTTATTCTTGAAATGAAGATTTTTATTGGGCATTTATTATTACTGACATGCCTAGCAGGTAAGACGTTTCTGAACATTTACCCATACGGCTCTGATGACATTTTTATGAAGCTCCTATAAGTATATTTCTTTTCTAAGATATGTATGGATGATATATTGATGATGTGTTATTTTCAATGTCTGTTTGGCTCAACAACTCTTGCAGTCAGATCCGGCCGTAGTGAAGCCTGGGAGCTCCTATACACTGACATGTAAAGGTTCTGGATTCTCTGTTAGCAGCCACTGGATGAGTTGGGTCAGACAGACCCCCGGGAAAGGATTACAATGGCTGTGTCGCATACACAGTACAACACATTATGCAGATGCGATTAAAGGACGATTCACAATATCCAGGGATGACAGTAATAACATGATCTCTCTACAGATGAACAATATGGTCACAGATGATAGTTCTGTGTATTACTGTACTAGATTGGCACACTGGCACAAACTATGGTTTTACTAATACAAAAACCACCCAGTCCTTTTCTCTTTTGTGTCACTAGGTGGCAGCATAGTTTGCACAAAGAGGCAAACTAGTGGACTTAATGGTAGATAACATAGGCAATAAACTATTGTAAAGGGACCTGCCATGTAAGAAATATGAGGGATGCATTGCTGACCTGTTAGATGCCTGGCTGTCACACAGATCCTCTGGTTTAAGTAGTTTGTAAGTCAACTCACTGACCGCAAACAAGTATGTAGTTCAGGAGTTCTGACTCTACTCTGAATTTACCAGTTGCATCCGTGTTCTTGATCGAATCCTTAGAAATGTTATTAAGAAAATCAGCGCCTGACCCTTAAAAAATTAATAATCAATCAAATTACGTGATGCAATGTGAAAATAAATATGTAAAATATCTGTGAAAAATTTTTTTATATGCGACTAAAAGAATTATTGTAAAGATTCCTAAGCTAGTTCTTGTGCCTACGTTGACCATTTAAGTCTCATCTCAGTCTTGAGGACTTGATGTATGAACAAACGCCAGTCACTCAACTGAATGTTTGATGAATTTGGTCTCCTAGACACACTGTCGGTCCGTAGATTGTCCAGTCGTTACGTAGGGAGTATAAAGAATGTACCGTCCAGGGAAATGTTATCAAATAACGGATACAATAGATGGTAATTCAGGTGATCAAACGGAGAAACACGTTTGATACGACGGTGG
>BLSH010397429.1:115961-127366 GCA_018402905.1 Glandirana rugosa | reverse complement strand
CCTCATCAGGTCTGCAGACCTGAGTACAGGAAAGCCGATAAATGGCTTTCCTGTATTACACTGTGACCAGCTGTGATTGGTCACGGCTGGTCACATGGTAAAGTGCTTCGGATCCATTGCGGGGGTCAGACTGACCACCCACACCACCGATCGCCGCGATGCGCGCCCCCCTGGGCGCGCGACAGCTTGTTATCCTGAGGACGTCATATGACGTCCAGTCAGGATAACTGAGGCACTTCCCGGCTGTCATTTTGCATACGGCGGTCGGGAAGTGGTTAAGCTTTATTCACTTTTTTAAACACACTGCTATTATTTTGAACACAACTGTAAATTCAATCCCACTTAGCTTCATCAATTTCCATGTCAAGTGCCCGCACCCAGAAGCCATGTTCATTTTTCAGAAGGTTGCGTGAGTTCCTGAACATTGAAGAATTTAAGGCTGAGACTACATGGCTCTGGGGAGCGGCACTTGAACATAGAGCTTCAAAAACCATAGGGGGTCTCGTCAATTGATCTTTGTATGAATACTTGTCTAGAAAATGCTTTAGTTGGGTGTAGATCCATGTGGGGAATGTGGATGTATTTGAGATTTCGGCTAGTTCGGATTGACGCTTAAACCTCTCCCTTAGGAAAAAATGTTTGGCCTGCATCTCCACATAAGGCCACTCCCCTTTCAAGAAAGATTTGGATATACCTGGTGGGAAGGCTGGGTTACCCCTAAGAGGGGTTATGGGGCAGAGATTCCCTGTTATGCTATATGTTTTACATGCCCTCTGGAATATCTGTAGAGTAGTTCCAATTAAAGGGTGTTCCACCAAAGAGACTGGAATGTCCTTAAGGGGGGAACCAGGGCACAATTCCGAGGTCAACCCCGGCAATGTGATGCTCTAGTACAACCCACCCTTTATACCAAGTGTGTATTTTCCAATCAAGAATGCGAGATAGATGTATCGTGTAGTGGTAACGCTGTATGTCAGGTAGGCCTATTCCTCCTTCCAATTTAGGTATCATTAGTTTGTGCCATCCTATGTGGGCTGGTTTGCCCGCCATAGAAATGTTCTACATATTTTCTTGTATGTCGTAAAGAAGGATAGTGATAAAGGAATGGGAAGCATTTGCATTTTGTACAATAGGCCGGGGAGGACATTCATTTTTATAAGGGAGGCCCAGCCAAACCAAGAGATGGTTGGAGTGTCCCCACCGTTTGTGGTCTTGTTGGATGTTGTGTAGCCCTGCTAAATAATTCTTTCTATAAAGCTCCTCAAAGTTGCCCATTAACTGTATGCCCAGGTATGTGATAGCATCTGCCTTCCACTGGAAGGGGAAATTGGCTTGACATTGCTGCACCATACTCGTTGGCAAGGAAATGTTCAATACAAAGGACTTTGAGTAGTCAATTTGTAAATTAGAGATATAATTAAATCTTTAAAGCACCGACATGACATTAGATAAAGTTACTAAAGAGGATGATAGAAATAGTAAGATGTCGTCCGCGAAGGTCGTGATTTTAAATTTTTTGTTCCCAATACAAATTCCATTTATAGCTGGGTTAGCACGAATACATCTCAGGAGGGGCTCTAGGGTCAAAATGTATAAAAGTGGGGACAAAGGGCATCCCTACCTCGTCCCATTATGGATGGAGAAGGCGCCCGACAGGTACCCGTTAACTTTGACTCTGGCTGTAGGCATAGCGGGCCCCTTTATAGGATCGCATTCTAATTCCCAGACCTAGGGCCTTTAGTACTTCCTCCATGTAGTCCCAGGCTACCCTGTCGAAAAAGCCTTCCTGATTGTTGGAGATGAGCCAGCGATGTAAATTCAGTGCCTTAGTTGTGTTGTCCCTGGCTTCTCTGCCCGGGACAAACCGAACTTGGTCCAACCCTATCTACACTGGGATATGGTAGCACAATCTATTGGCCAGTATCTTAGAGAATTGCTTAACATCAACATTAAGCAAGGAAATCGGCCTGTAATTGGCCACTTTATCCGGGTCTTTATTTTCTTTGAGAATCACTGCGATGTAGGCTTCTAAAAGAGAACTCGAGAAATAAGAGGTATTGGCTAGCATGTTGAAAGCTTTATTGAAGCCTGGGGCTAAAATGTCCACAAAACTCTTGTAATACAGTCCTGGGACTTTTGCCGGTTTTCGTGTTCTTTAAAGCTTCCTCCCATTCTTTTTCTGAGATTGGTTTCTCTAATTCTGACCTATCTGCTATAGATAGTGCTTTGGGCTGTATCGGGCTAGAAAGTCCTTAATTGCATTCCTGCGGACATTGTCCTTATCCTTGTCAACCGAGCCCCATCTGAGATTATATAATTTGGCATAGAAGTCATGGAATTGTTTGGCTATACTTGTGTTTCGTACTTGTGTACGAGTGTTTTAGGCCTGTGGAGTCGGTAATATGGTGAACTGTGTGTGTTGAGTTTCTATTTTCGGTGAATCTCGCTAAGAGTCTCCCCGGTTTGTTGGCCTGTTCATAGAACAGTCATTTAGTCAGTGTCTGTCTACGTTTGGCTCTAGTTGTCAATTCAGCCAGAAGCAACGCTCTGGTATCCGCCAGATCCCTTGCTTTTTCCCTTGCCAAGGAACATTTGTGTTGACCTTCCAGAAGGGTTATCTTCTCCGAAAGCTGTTTCACTATTCTAGCCCTGTCTTTTTTTTTCCGGGTGGCCAGAGCCATTAGGTGGCCCCTCACCACGCTCATGTGGGCCTCCCACTGTGTCATTGGGGAAGTATCTGGAGTGTCGTTTAGCTGAAATGACTGAAAATAATATCAGCTAAGTCCCCTATGTCAGTTAGGAGGGAGGTATCCAGTCTCCACAGCTTCGAGGAGAGTTATTTTTGGGGAAAGCTCAAGGTCAATGTGGTGATCTGAGATAACCATATTCTCTATGGTGGCATTCTGTATATAGTGCAGGTCAGCTTGACTCACAAACAGGTAGTCCAATCTCAAGTAGCGGTTATGCGGAGATGAGAAAAACGCAAAATCCTTAACCTGTAGGTAGAGAGTCCGCCAAGCGTCGTGGAGCACCAGGGATGCTAGTTGTAATTTAATCTGGCGTAAAGCCGTATACGAAAGTGATGACGTGCCATTCGATGTGTCAAGAAAAGGGTTAAGAGCCACATTGAGGTCTCCCCCCAGGATCAAAAGGTCCTTCCGAAAGGAAGTAAGTTTCAATAATACTTCCCTTATAAAGGGCACTTGCTTAGAGTTTGGGCAGTAAATATTTGCTAGTGTGATATGCTTGTCTTTCCATGTACCTTTAAGAAACAGATATCTGTCCTCCGGGGTTCTGAAACCTGCTCCATAACGGCAAAATGACACGATCCTGAAAACAGTATTGAGACCCCTTTAGTTTTTGAATCTGCACAGGTTGCGTGGTACCCTATGGGGAAGCGTTTGTTACCTAGGCGAGGGATTGTGTTTCTTTTGAAATGGGTCTCTTGCAAGAAAATGATCTGCGCTCTGTATCGTTGTGCTTCCGCTAGAACCATGCTTCGCTTCTCCGGGATGTTTAATCCTTTCGCGTTGAGCGAATAGATCTTAAGGGCGGGGTTAGTTACGCGTGTTTTTGTGGAAGTCATATTTATGTCTTACTGCTTAGTAAGTCTGGAGATCGAATAAGTGGCCATGGAGAGGGCTGTCTGTGGGGGTAGAGAGAAGAAAAAAAAAGGGGGGAGGATATGGGAAGGGGGGAGGGGAAGGTCAAAAAGAGAGGGAGGGTAGGATCGGAATAAGCTATGGCTGAGTGTTTATACTTAGTGCTTGTAGATCCTAATATCGGGAGCGCCTTTCCTATTAGGCAGTAGCCTGGAAGACCTCCGTTAACCAGAATGTGGTAGAAATAATAAGAGGTGACTGTCAGCCTGCTCAGACACCTAAGTACAATAGTGTATTATCAATGGGGAAAGGATGCTGAGTTACCGGTATGGTTTCAGAGAGAAACCTGTCTCCCTGATGTTGGGGGAGTAACTAACACCAAGAGTCTAACCGATCAACTGGACTCTCGCTATCCTAGACATCCCTCCATTTGTTGTAGCCTAAATAAAGGGAGCCGCCACCATCAGGCCGACCCTAAAAAAGTGGGAAGAAGAGTCGGGTCCCCCTTTTAGTAAAGATAATTGTTGGGCCCCACCGTGTCATTCCCTATTCAGCAACAAAACCACCGAGCTAGAGTGATCCCGTAACCATTGATCTGTTGCAAGCAGCATCTCAGATCTGGTCTGCACCAGGGCACAATCAGTATAGATCATGGGGCCGGGGGCAAAATCTGTGAGCCCAGAGGCATCACTCTCCTCCCGTAGCAAGCACCCCGATGCAACCTGACCCAGGATCACTCCCTTTGCACCTAAAAAAGAAGACCATGCATGGGCATATAACAGTGCAATCTATTACACAATAATTCAGTTTAACTTACTTATGTAATGTACAACACATTTATAGGCACAAAGCTTCAAGTTAAGGTTTTGGTTTCCAGGGAGTCCATGCAGCCCGGGACAAAGGTCCAGCCGAACAACAGGGTCAGCTGCATATGTCTCCTTAGCACTAGAGACTACATGGAGCCTCTGATTGTTGGAACACAACCTCAGGCCCAGACCCCATGAAGACCCCATGAAGCCCCTGTCTGCCGCACCCTATACTGTTACCAATGTAGGATAACATGAACAAATATCATCAACTTGTAAACAAAGAACCTTATAAACAGAACCTTAGTAGGTATATGACAGGCCCAGAGGCCCCCCTCTCAGTCTGAGTGTGACTCATGTCCACTGCAAACATAAATTCTAATGCAGGCCTGCTAAAACACCCTTCCCCTTCATGTAGTCAGTTAGGAATCTCCCAGGACAGCACCCACTCGGGTCCGCTGGTGTAAGGCAAAACCCACAAGTCTGTAGAGGCGATCGCTATGTAGGCCACCTGGAAGAAGGCCAGCAATAGTACTAAAGGGAACATGAGTGAGGCAAAGTAACGTAGCATAGCATATCAAATTCTCCTGATTGAGTATCAAAGTCGGCCTTGAGATACTTACGAGTACAAAATTCATGGGAGTATGTTTTGCCCCAAGGCCTCAGATGATGTAGTTCGGAGCTCGCCATTACTTGAGCATCTCCTATAGTCTCGTGCTGGTGTAGAATACCCATAAAAAAGCCTTTTTTGGGGTCCAGACTCACCCCATGGGCAAATGTTCACATAACATGAGCAGGGTATACCACACATTCACATCAGAAAGCTGTGGGTCATACAGCTTGACCCTTTACACTTTAAGTAATACCTGGGCTGGCGAGTATACTCACATTCCCCCTATAGGCAATCTCCATCTGGTCTGTTGCAAGTCAAACATGTGATGGGGTAATATAACCCAGGTGAGTCAAATCCATTGGAGCTTCAGAGTGCATAAAAAACAAGAGAAGAGGGGAAAAAAACACCAAAAGGGAAGAAAGGTGACCGGCCATTTCAAGAAAAAAGCAACATTGGTGGTACCTGTAACGGCTAGGCACAGCCCGGACTTAAAGTGTCTGCTTGCACCTGTAGGTGGTTCCTATTAAATCCCAGTTTTACGTCTGACTGAGGATGGTGAACTTTCGTCCGTTTCCATGTCTCCACAAACTCTTTGGGGAGAGCCTGCGGAGAGTCTCCTGCGCCTTTGTCTGCTTCTCTGCCCGTGTGGTGATTCATCAGGGTGAACTGTGATCCAGGGCTCCGGCTGCATGAATACATTGTACCACTCGGGTACTTGCACTTCAGGTATGCCCAAAGTGGAGCAGAACAATTGTAAATCCTCCGGGACCCTTAGGGAGGCCGTGCGGTTCCCATTTGTTGCTTGTAGACAAAATGAGAGTTTGCACCTGTACATTATGTTTCTATCCCTCAGTACTTGTAAGAGGGGCCTTAGCTCCCTCCTATGTTGCAGGGTTATGGCCGACAGGTCCTGGAATATTTGTATGCGTGCTCCCTCGTGTGTCAGGTTCCCATGACTCAGTGCCTGGCGCAATATGTCTTTCTTTTGGGCAAAGTTTACCAGGCAGCAAAATGCATCTCTAGAAGGGTCAGAGCCTCTCCCCTTCTGTCTCAGGGCTCTGTGGCATCTCTCCATTTCAATAGGGGCATCTGGAGGCCTGCCCAGGACAGTATTAAAAATGGCCCAGACCACAGATTGAAGTTGCGGCCCCTCCACCAATTTGGGGATCCCCCGCACCCGCAGGTTGTGCCTGCGCCCCCTATTGTCCAAGTCCTCCATATGCCTATGCATATCAATGAGGTGTTGTGAATGTACAGAGGAGACTCTTTGAATCTGCTGAATAGCTGCGCCCTGTGTCATGGCCACAACTTCCACTGTCTCTAACCTGGAGGCTACAGCCCTTGTTGGAAATTATGAATTTATAATATTATTTTGAATAATATTGGGCTCTGAAATATATGAAATGAATGAAATATAATGTTATATGTTAGTTCTTTGTGAATGTTATTTCAATGTGCTTTTGACAGAGAAGCAAAAGTGTTGTATGTGCAATTCTATTTCAAACCTCGTGTGAAGTAATGTTAGGAGGAGTCATGAGTGGTCTTTCTATAGACTTAAAGGCCATATAAGTAGGAAAGGTTACTTTGAAAAAAGCTGACCTAAGGTTTTCAAACAGTATAAGAATTTGTGACTTTGAATGTTAGCTAAGGGAAGAGATGATGAAGGATATGAAAGCCTACATTCTCTGAGACGTGACGTGAACACCTGTCAGAACTCTTCCTCCTCCTGACTGATGTCTGAAGCCATACCATATCTCATCATGTAGACTTCATATTATGTTGCTACGTAAGTTTGTCTGATGTTATGTTATGTTATGAAGAATAAACCAAAAAGATTTTCTAATGATGTCGTTCATGAAAGAATTTCTTCGATGAAAGCCGAGAAAGGATTTTCAACACCCTGATATCACTTTTTAAGTCTGATATAGCTGCAGAAAGTGTGGACCTAATGTCTGCAGCAACTTCCTGCAGGTCCGCCAGGCACAGAAGGGGTGAGGTGGTGGAATACTCTGTACCAGGCAACTCCATGCAGGGCAGCAGGCGGGCCGCACTACAGTCAGCGGTCTGGGATGTGGCCTGCGGCTCCATGTGCTGAGTCCGGAATGGTCCTGCTAAGCTGGGCAGGGGGATCCATCTAAGAGCAGGCGGGTGTCCCACTGCAAGGCTTGGCAGATAAGTGCTCCGGTGACGGCTCATTTGCTCGGCTGAAGCTGATGTCAGGGCGGCGGAGCTCCTCTATTACACTGCCATCTTGCTCCGATGCCAGGCCATGCCCCCCGACAGTACACTTTACAACCTGTTTACAGCAGTCAGGGAGCGCTTGGGTATCAAACTAGGAAGTCCGTGCGTTCCATAGCTCCAGATTGGAAATAATGCAATTCCGCTCTGAGGCTCCGCTCTGCCGGTTTCATCACTCTGATGTCATCTAGAGCGACGCCATCTTGCTCCACTTCCTTGTATTTATACTATGTGGTCTCCTAGCTCCATATGTCATGTGGTTGGAGGCAGTCATTTTTGGTTGGTCTTTTTTTGTTGTTTATGCTGTGTGGTTGTTATCCTGGTTACCTATGTGTTAAATTCCTTTCGGATTGTTGTTACATGCAGATGTGGTAAAAGAAGGGGGGATTATGATTGTACTGATGCCACCCTCCTAACTTTATACTCTTTTCCTCAAATGGCCAGAATGTAATGTGTCACATAGCCACTATGTTCATAAATATAGGTATTGGAGACACCAACCAAATGTCATGTGGTTGGCAGCGGACATTTTTGGTTGGTCTTTTTTGTTTTGTTATTTATACTGTATAGTTTTTATCCTGATTACTTATGAATTACATTTTTTTCAGATTGGTGTTGCGTACCGGTGCCAATGTGGTAAGAAAAGGGGGGGGATATCATTTTGTTGGTGCCACCCTCCTATCTTTGTACTCTTTACCTCAAATGGCCGGATTTAGTGTGTCACATAGCCGCTATACTCATAAATGTAGGTATTGGAGACACCACATGTTACAAACACATTCGGAGGTTATTATACATTATAATTACAAAGTATAAAAAATAATAATAAAACAAAAAATAATAAAAAATATGATAGTATCCATAAATACATATATGGGGATTAGTAAGGGAATATGTGAGTTGATTAATTTTAAAATTAGGTAAATTATGAGTTAATTTGAGTATGAAGGGAAAATTATAGTATATATATATACCATGGAGCTATTTGACTATGCAACATATGCAAAATATATAGATTTTTTTAAAATAAAATAAAAATGGAACATAAAGTGTTGTAAACCCTCAAGGTTTTTCACCTTAATGAAAAACCTTTACACCTGCAGCAGCCTCCCCCGAGCCCCCCTTTACTTACCTGAGCCCAAAATGAACCCACAGCGGGGACGAGCCTCGCAGCTCACCCGAGTTGCTCCGGTTATCATTGGCTGGATTGATAGCTGGGGAGCCATTGGCTTCCGCTGCTGTCAATCAAGTCCAGTGACCGAGTCCGAGTCCTGAATACACACAACAGCAAGACTCGCGTATGCGCCTGCACAGGTGACCCCAGGGAGGCGTGGTGGTCACTCGAGAAGAGGAGGAGCCCGGAGCACCACTGGAGGACCCCAGAAGATGGGGTTAGGGGCCACTTTGTGCAAAACCGCTGCACAGAGGAGGTGAGTATGACATGTTTGTTATTTTTTTTTAAAAATATGAGCCTTTACAATCACTTTAATTGTCAAGATGCCATTTTGATAGGATTTCCTGTAAAGGGACCAGGATATATAAAGGAATAATCCCAGGTCGTCTATTGCAATATGTGGCTTTTTTCTGTTTTTTTTTTTAATAATATTTTGTTTAATAAGGCAAATATATATTAACCACTAACCTACCGCCCACTGTCAAATGACAGCGGAGCGATGCGGCTCTCGTTCTGGGCGGACGTCATATGACGTCGGCCCTTTAAGCAGGGATTGCGCGCGATCGGGCGCGCGCACCCTGGCTCTGTCGGTGTCGGCGTGTCCCCAGGACACACCACATCACCGACGGGGGTGAACAGTCATTGGCCATGGCTGTTTACCATGTGATCGGCCGTGACAAAGTCACGGCTGATCACAAATGGCACTTCCCCCATTCACACGGTGCATGCGCGCGATCGGGAGCGTGTCGCGTGTCGGTGGTGGTGTGTTCCCAGGGAACACTGCCTGTCACCGACACTGGTATGAGCCGCCGGCCGGCGGCTGTTACCTTGTGATTGGCTGTGATCTACTTCACAGCCAATCACATGCAATGTAAACAGAGCAGTAACTCACTTTTACCAGCTCTTCTCTCCTCACACAGTGTCCAGTGTTAGGAGAGAAGGGCTGGGATCAGTGAGTTACTGATCTGTAAAGTAAAAACACACCTGTCACTTCACTCCTGCCCCCCCCAATGCACCTGTCACCCAACAGTCACCCCATATGCCCCAATAAAGTGTACCTGTCATCATAAAGTGTACCTGTCATCATACTGCAATCATAAAGTACACCTGTCACCCGTCACCCGTCAGTGACCGTGGCCTGTCACCCGTCAGTGACCGTGGCATGTCACCCATCAGTGACCGTGGCCTGTCACCCGTCACCCATCACTGACCGTGGTGTGTCACCCATCACCCATCACTGACCGTGGCGTGTCACCCATCACTGACCGTGGAGTGTCACCCGTCACCCATCCCTGACCGTGGCGTGTCACCCTTCACTGACCATGGCGTGTCACCCATCACCCATCAGTAACCGTGGCTTCTCACCTGACACCCATCAGTGACCGTGGCGTGTCACCCGTCACCCATCAGTTACCATGGTGTGTCAACCACCACACATCAGTGGCCTGTCACCCAACACTGACCGTGGCCTGTCACTGACCACCGCCAGTCACCCGTCACCCATCACCCATCAGTGACCCCCGCCAGTCACCCATCACCCATCAGTGACCGTGACCAGTCACCCATCAGTGACCACCACCAGACACCCGTCACCCATCAGTGACCACCGCCAGTCACTCGTCATCCATCAGTGACCACAGCCAGTCACCTGTCACCCGTCACGCATTAGTGATCACCAACAGACACCGGTCACCCATCGGTGACCACCGCCAGACACCCATCACCCATCAGTGACTACCGCCAGACACGCGGCACCCATCAGTGACCACCGCCAGTCACCCATCAGTGACCACCAGCAATACGTCACCGATCAGTGACCACCACCAGACACCCATCACCCATCAGTGACCACTGCCAGTCACCCATCACCTATCAGTGACCACCACCAGTCACCCGTCACCCATCAGTGACCTCCACCAGTCACCCATCACCCATCAGTGACCTCCACCAGTCACCCGTCACACATCAGTGACCACCACCAGACACCCGGCACCCATCAGTGACCACCACCAGTCACCCATCAGTGACCTCCACTAGTCACCCGTCCCCCATCAGTGACCACCACCAGTCACCCATCAGTGACCACCGCCAGTCACCCATCAGTGACCACTGACAGCCACCTATCACCCATCAGTGACCACTGCCAGACACCCGTCACCCATCAATGACCACCGCCAGTCACCCGTCACCCATCAGTGACCACTGCCAGTCACCCATCGGTGACCATCACCAGTCAACTGTCAGTGACCGTCACACCCATGAGTAAACATCACCTGTAAAAGTCTCACACATTTGGCATCGCCATACTCAGGAGGAATAGTAGAATGTATTTTGGGGTGTTATTTTTGCTAGGTACATGCTATGTGTTGGAAATATTATATAAATGGTCAACTTTGTGTAAAAATAAAAGAGTTTTAATTTTTTTCCCACATTTTCCAAAAACTACTGGAAAAAAATGTCATGTTCACAACGACTCATTATGCCTCATACATTATACATTGTGGTGTTTGCTTTCCAAAATGGGGTAATTTTGTGGGCAATTCCATTGCATGGTGCTCCAGGACCTTCAAAAGTGTAATAGGTAGGTGGTTGAGAAATGAGATGTGTAATTTGTGCTCGTAGAACGCCTGAAGGTGCTAGTTCAATGTTAGGCCTCTGTATTAATGTGGGGTTTTATGTAAGATGATGAGGGGGGTTCTTACCGCTATAGTGTACACATTCTGAAAATGTGTCAGACCGGTGTATGTCTCCGGATTGTAACTTGATCGTGGAAGTCCGCAAGATGCTCGTGTTTAATGTGTAGAGTAAAGAGTTGGTGGATGGATAATGTGAAAACTTCCAGGACCTCGTGGTACGTTACCTTAACGGGTGTTTTAATGGGGTAAAACCTTTCGTTTGTGGTGTTACATATTACATACTCCGTATTACTCAGCAACACTTGTACTGTAAAAAAAGGTCATCAAAAACCTTTT
>BLSH010397429.1:55436-67098 GCA_018402905.1 Glandirana rugosa | reverse complement strand
AGTGACACACATATTTTCCAGATGTTTGCAGAACAGTGATATGGGTTCTCCCGGCTTATTTATATTTTTTTGACACAGTTTGAAGATGATTTTAGAACAGTTATATGGCTTCTACCGTTAATTAATACTTTTCAGACCCAGTTTGAAGTTGGTCCGCATTCACCTCCATTTTTGCTTTTTTAGGTTTTTATTTTTTTTTATATATTTAAAGTTATTTCCCTGTCCCCATTTCTTTGTAGGGCACTTGTCCCACCCTTACCCCCATTTTCCTTCATTTTGCAGACCCCTAGGACCTTCCAGGACTTTTTTACAGCCATTTTCAGAACTTTTAATAAAATTACCAGAACCCCGGACCCGAACCCGGACTTTTTTTGAAAAGTCCAGGTCCGGGTCCCGGACACCCCAAAGTTCGGCATGGACCCAAACTTTACAGTCTGGGTTCGCTCAACTCTACTCACAAGTAGAACGTAACACACTAAAATCGCTGGCAGACAACTCCAGTATTGCAATAAAACCTTCGGACAAAGGGGGTAATGTGGTTAATACTTAATAACCAGCAATATGTTGAAATTTGTATGGCGATCCTCAATAACCCTAACTAGTATTGTAAAATCCTGTCCTCTAGAGTAGATTGTTTTCAAAAACAATTTTACTTGCTGCTTGATTACGCTTATGCCTCAGGAGTGATATCTAAAAGTGAGTGGGAATTTGTATGAACATCATGGCCCTGCACCCCCACCTTTTATTCCCTCCCCAAGCTCCATGAGAGCCTGAGCCACCCCACTGGGCAACCAATCATCTCTGGCAATGGATCATTAACGGAAAATCTGAGCAGGTAGTTAGACCACTTCCTGCGCCCATATGTAAAAAATATTCCAAGCTATATCCAGGATACAATGCATCTTTTGCAAAATGTCGAAGGACTGTGTATCCCCCCATGTCATCATTGGTTACAATAGACGTGGAGGCGTTATGCAGCTCGATACCTCATACCAAAGGCTTGGCCTGCATACGACACATTTTAATGCAAAAAAGTTGTTTTGAACGTAAGCAAATTAATTTCATCTTGGATGCCTTGGAGTTTGTATTGAACCACAATTCCTTTACTTTTAATGGTTCCCACTTCCTCCAGGTGCAGGGCGTAGCGATGGGAACCTGTTGTGCCCCATCCTACACCAATCTGTACCTGGGGGAATGGGAACTAATGTTGTCACAGTCAGTTGAAATGGCACCTTTTATGAACAATGTGGTTCTATTGTATTGTTATATTGACAATATCCTGATGATTTGGGATGGACCCCCTGAGAATCTAAGTGCGTTCTTACAGGCTTTAAACAACAATTCTTTAAATTTAAGTTTTACTATGTGTCATGATCCAAGTATGGTCACTTTCCTGGATGTATGCATTGAGAAGGGTGAGGACAGTGCCCTCACAAGCAGGCTTTACTGGAAACCCACAGCAGGAAACTCTCTCCTACACACACCGAGTTTCCATCCCAAACCGTTACTCCATTCCATACCATATAGCCAATGTCTCAGAGTACGGAGAAATTGTACCAATGATGACATTTTTAAACAAGAAGCGGATGCTCTGAGGGAGAGATTAAAAGCCCGGGGATACTCTAACAGGTGTCTAAAGAAAGCGTTTAGAAAAGCATGCAGAAAAGATAGACATGATTTATTATACAAATCCAACTCCCACCCAAAGAAAGATAACCCCTACGTATTATAACAGGGTATTCTCAACAACATCAGAGCATTCGCAGGATTGTCAACAAATATTGGCATATTCTGCGGATGGATCCAATTGTGGGTTCACATGTCCCGGAAGTTCCAGCTTTCACATTGAGAAGGGCAAGATCCTTGAGAGACACTTTAACTTCTAGTGAATTTAAAATTTGGAGGTAAAAAGGATCCATGTAAACTCTTTGGCACCTTCCGCTGCGGGGGTTGCAATTTTTGTCGGTACATTAATATACATCCCACCATTCTACTCGATGGAGAAATCTATAAGCCACGACACTATGCCAATTGTGGCACAAAAGGGGTGGTTTATTTACGCCTTTGTGAGTGTTCAGCATTCTACGTGGGTAAGACCATTAATGAGTTTACGACAAGGGCATACTGACATCTTATGTCAATGAAGAAATGTGACAATGAACTACCATTGGGTAGACTTGTAATTCAGAAGCATAAGGGCCTCATCCCTAAGGTAACCTTCCTCATTCTGGACAGGATACATATGGGAATGAGAAGAGGGGATTTTAACAAAATTCTGCTCCAGCACGAACAGAAATGGATCTTTCGCCTCAATGCCACAATCTCCCCAGGAATGAATTAAGCAATATCGTATAAACCGTTTTTGGAGGGATTTGCATCAGGGGGACCGGAGCTGGAATAGATGTTGATCTTGTGCTCTTTTTGATTTCTTTTCCCTGCTCATAATTAAATGTGTAAACATCACGATTAATCCGGTTCTTGCCTGCAAAAATAAAAAATACTAATACACCATGGTCCAAAAAATGTCTCCAACTAGGCATATATAACTAAGAGAAAAGATGAAATAGGGTTATGGTTGGTTTTATTCTGTCCCGCTCTTTTTTCTATTATTGTGCATCTAATCTCTGTGTAATTTTTGTTCCATATATCAAATATCCAATTTATGGAGATGTGGGGGCTCTGTATGTTTGGGGCCTTGGGTCAGTCCATTGGGAGCAATAGACCTAATAGATCCATTAGATCCACTATAATTTGATTCCCTGACACTGGTGGGTGTTTTTCTTGTATACTCTTTTTGGAGTATGGCCCCCCTCCTTTGTAGTTCCTCAGTTTACGACAATAACTCAGGCTTGACAGATACTGTTCTCTTGCTCTTCTTTCTCTTTAGAAAATAAAAAGAACCTTTGTTGGTCATCATGGACCTTCACCTCTAATATAGGGTGAAACTATATACACGTATATATATGGATGTCTTCCTCTATATACATTGCATAATTTTAGGCTTTATTTTTCAGTCTGCTACGTCATATTCCACCTCAGGCACATCTTTTTGATAGCTATGTGTGTCCATTTTCATTTCCTACCACTAGATGGAGCCATGCTTGTTACTGCTCTATAGGTCTGGCGACCGTAATATGTCCCGAGCTGATATCATCTTGCATGCGTGCTGCGTCGTTTCCAAGCAGCGTGCTCACTCCCCAGACTGACGTTGCATTCTGGTGGTGTCATCTCTGGGGACACCGCCCACTCCATCCGCACGGATGGAGTGGGCGGCGATGGATGGGGATCTCCGGCTGGTGTCTATGTGGTGTGATGCCACGCATTGGGAACCGCCCACCCTGGGGGACGCCAGAGAGCTGGGAATGGCATCCTCATGATGGGCGGCTATTGTGAATGACAGGTCCAGTCTTACACGGCTCTCTTAGTAACCACCCCCCCCTGTTGGGGCAGTAAGGGGTTACATCTGCTGGCTTAGTCCAGAATTTCCAACAGCCCCACTAAGCATAATCACCTGGTGGATACAGCTGAGCCAATCAATCAATGATTGGTAGTCATATTTATTGAACCCTCCCAGACCAGGCATAATCAAGGCTGGGCTTTTGCTGAGGGACTGGGACGTAGCAACAAGGTGGTCATTCAGGTAAAGACTAGCATTCTTTTGTTCTATCCATCTGAGTAATCTATATATTTCGGTTAGACCCCCTTGGACTCTCTTGGGGTCTGACTTACATCTTTCATTTCATTTTTGATCAACCTATTCTTTGTTTCTGTATATACTTTTTCAGACTCTCAGAGATTCCCCTCACATTGGGTACTACTCTTTGACAAATTCCCCCACCTTGGGGAACATCAGGAGCCTTTTTTGCAGTCACTGACCTTCTTTTGACCCAAACTTGTTATCCTTTGACATATAGGTAAGTTTTTGCATTGCTTATAAAAAGCCCCCCTTCTCTCTTGAGTTGTGGAAAACACCACCTGACTTGCAATGTATTGTGTGTTTTGCATTTCTATCTCAGATTGACCATTGAATTTACCACCTGGGCTGCCATTACCCTGATCTGGTTTATTTTAAACCACGTCCATGTATGTGGTATGTATTTATTTACATCAATCTTAAAGACATGTATTTTTCTGTATTATCTAGATCTCATATAAAAAAAAAATATATAGACTAACCTATTCACCTATACGTTTGTACTCACCAGATTACCTTGGGACATTCATTAAATTTATTGCTGACCAAACTGACATTGGCAGATGATACACAATCTACCTATTTTAGCATTATTATTATTATTATTTTTTTGAGTGATTTCCTTTTGAGTGACATCTCATTACCCCTATTCCCATCTTCCTTTCTGTCTCTCTCCCCCCTTTCTTTATAAATAGGAATATACTGCCTATGCAGTCCCCTACATTAAACTGTGAAAATAAATGTGCCAACAATTCCTCATCAAAACATTACATCCCAGACCATAAGATACTCTTCCTTGTCTCACTGCTCCCTTTGGACTGAGGCAGGACCTCAAATATTGTATTTGAATCTGTGTGGACCTGTTACCGCGCTACTAGATAGCTCCTTGTACAACATGGTCAGTATATCCTTAAAGATAAATGTTGTATAATATGGATGATTGTACATTTGAACCTAGTTTGTTTTTGATTTCTTTCTTTCTCTGTTTCAAATATTATATATAGAGTATTTTAATAGGTGACCACCTACCCCCGATGAAGATCTCTCGAAACGCTTTGGGTCTCTCCCGCCACTTGGTAGCGGTGTGAGTGGTCATAAGTGTATTTTATCAATTGTTTGTATTCTTGTCTGTTGCTCCACATTCACCCATTTCACACATTGTATGCACCATCTCTCCGTTGTCCTGGTTCAACCTGTACCTCCCCTTTTTGTACTTTTTTGATTGATGGACCTGCTATGTTCCAAGGTCCTTTGATGTTTTTTTATTGTACTTAATAAACATTATTGTTTTACTTCAGTTTGTTTTTTGCTCAGAATCAGTTGGTTTCCCTCAAAAGTCCCAGTGGGGGGGGGGGGTATTCTTTCATAATATAAAGTGTACTGTCTGTTTTATAATTTAATAAAGTCCTTGAAAAATGGTGCTGCACTATTTGGGTATAATTTGTTCCCACATATGGACTGCAAAGGGATTACCAGAGCACAAGCACAGTTTACCACATTGCAAGTTGGAAGATCACCTCACATGAATCACTAATATAAAAATGAACTGTTTGTTTTTTGCTTTTGATCCCAGATTAATGAACTGATTCAGAGACATTTTTTATTACATTTTTATTTAATTTTTATTTCAATTTTTATTTGTATTTATTGTGAAGAAAAACAAGGATGAACATTGGAGGATTGTTTTATGGAAAATAAGGTATTTACTTGCCCATTGGTTCACTGACACAGATTTTTAATCTGTGGATATGAGCACGTGCACTCAACTTCTTTGGTCGACCATGGCGAGGCCTGTTCTGAGTGGAACCTGTCCTGTTAAACTGCTGTATGGTCTTGGCCACCATGCTGCAGCTCAATTTTAGGGTCTTGGCAATCTTCTTATAACCTAGGCCATCTTTATGTAGAGCAACAATTCTTTTTTTCAGATCCTCAAAGAGTTCTTCACCATGAGATGCCATGTTGAACTTCCAGTGACCGGTATGAGAGAGTGAGAGCAATAACACCACATTTAGCACACCTGCTCCCCATTCACACCTGAGACCTTGTAACACTAACGAGTCACATGACACAGGGAGGGGAAATGGCTTATAGGGCCCAATTTGGACATTTTCACTTAGAGGTGTACTCACTTTTGTTGCCAGTGGATTAGACATTAATGGCTGTATGTTGAGTATATACAGTGTCTCCCAAAAGTGAGTACACCCCTCACATTTTTGTAAATATTTTATTACATCTTTTTATGTCACAACACTAAAGAAATTACACTTTGCTACAATTTAAAGTAGTGAGTGTACAGCTTGTATAACAGTGTAAATTTGCTCCCTCAAAATAACTCAACATAGCCGTTAAAGTGGTTGTCAACCTGTGACAACCTATTTAACCTACAGGTAAGCCTATAATAAGGCTTACCTGTAGGTGCCCTGCATATCTCCTAAACCTGCACAGTTTAGAAGATATACAGGGTACCAGCATTGCCAACATCATTTGGCACATGCGCAGTAAAGAAATGTCCTCCGTGCCGTTTCTTCACTGAGATCGTGCCATGAGTGGCGGCTCCCGTGCGCATACGTGGGAGCGATGTCACAGGACTCCGTCCAGTCACAGAGCCGTGGTCACGGCCCCGGAAGGGAGAGGGGCTGAAGAGGGATGCTGCATGCACAGACGACATGGCTGGACATCGCAGACTTAGTTTGCAGGTAAAATGATGCATAGTTGCCCATTATGCTTCTACTTTGCAGGGGAATTTAGAGGAAGTAAACCCCATCAGGGTTTACTTCCTTTTTAATGTCTAAACCACTGGCAACAAAAGTGAGTAGACCCCTAAGTGAAAAAGTCCATATTGGGCCCAATTAGCCATTTTCCCTTCCCGGTGTTACAAGGTCTCATGTGTGAATGGGGAGCAGGTATGTTAAATTTGGTGTTATTGCTCTCACTCTCTCATACTGGTCACTGGAAGTTCAACATGACACCTCATGGCAAAGAACTCTCTGAGGATCCGAAAAAAAGAATTGTTGCTCTACATGATGTATATGACAAGGGGGTTTGGTACTGCGTTTAGGATGTGATAGAGATATATCTATATATAAGCCTGCTGCCGCCCAGGAAACCATCTCTCCCTAGCAGGGGTAAGAGGTGGGTATTAGGATGTGTAAATAAAAGACTGGGTCTGGCGCTGCTTGCACGCCTGTTAATTGGCTCCAATGGTGACCTGTAAGGTATACTACTGCCCCCTGGTGGTATCAGAGGGTAAGCCTAAAATGTACACAAAGTAAAATAAAATAAGATAAAATAAATGAGTATCTTCACATGTGCTTAGTTCATCAGAAAAGTGCATGTGCAGCCCGTGATCAATAGGTGTTAGCCATACACATATGTAATCTAAAATCAGTGTAATAGGCTAAAAATGTGTAAATATATCTAATATGCAGATGATTTCATAAATACCAAAAATAATATAAATCCATATAATGTTCGATTCAGTCACAATTGATCCAAAAAGTGCATAGTGCAACATAAGTGAGTATTAAAAAGTCTTTATCCAATTGGTGATATGCAATGTGCAAAGAGTCTTCAGGTGCTTTCACAGGTGCAGGTCACGCGTGCTCCCCTAGGTGTACCCCACTTACCGAACAGCGTCACCCCCACAGGGGTAAAACGCATAGACGTCTGTTTGGTGATCCCTGGGGTCCCCTATGTAGCGGATGTTGATGGCTCTGTGCTCCCAGGCCGTTAATATCCAGTGGCAGACAGCATATATCCAGTACCAGAAGGGAAGATAAAAAGGATGCCCATAGCGCAATCCTTATATAAATGTTTTCCTTTATTATCCCAAATTTTAAAACAGTGCATATATAGAAAGCTCAATACTTCAGTTTCCGTATGGAAAAGAAGGCCTGCCGTGGCTTTTACAAAGTCCTGCACGCTTCCTGGTAGTATGGCGTGCGTTCTACCGGCCTGTATTCCGAAACCGGAAGTGACGTGACACATGAGTCTGGCTCCGGCTTACGCGTTTCATCATCAACATCCTCTGAGGCGTTGCCAGACTCTACCCTCAGTTTGTTTATATACCGCCCGTGGGAGGGGACTAAGCACAGTCTTATTTGCCTCATGGGATCAGCGCAATAGCGCTCCCCCACCGGATTACCGCTATCCAATTACCGCTTAATGAAAAAAGCCTGTATGTCCCACCAAGGATGTGTTATATTAGTATACATAATAAAAGCCAGGGTATATAAGGCGCCGAGAATTAGGTGCCCTCTAATGGAGGAAGCTGTAACTACACCCCTTGTATTCTATACTGTATTCAGGCTAGAATTATTACAAGTTGAGCAGTATTCAAAGAGGCTAATGTATGGTCTCCAAGCAAAACATGGGACAGGTATTATCATAGAAGTTACCCTTGGAAATAGACACATACATTTCTAAATCCCAAAGATATTGATTAGAGACCTAATTTATGCTGAAAGGGTAACACTCAACACCGAGTAGGTCCTATTGGTACAATGGTAGCTATATGGTAACCCATCAGGTGACTAAAAGAGTACAAGATATATATATATATAAAATATATATAAAAAAGTACTATAAAATATAAGGGATTAAAATACATATAAACATTTTTTAAAAATGATATCATGTATAAATGTGTATATGAAAGATGTATGTAAAAATATAAAATGTAAATTATAAAAATGTGTTGGGTTTGTGGCCCCAATTTTAATAATATATATACGGGTATATAACTACGTGAGAGGTGATAAAATGGGATCAAGGTTTAAATGGAATAGGAGATGGAATTACAGGAGGGGGCAATACTATGAGTAGAATTACCCCTAAATTGGTGATATCTAATATAGGAAATGTGTTCCTACAGTCAAATATACCCTACAAAGGGGTTGTATAAATATGGTTCACAGGATCGTGTGGGCTCCCTTATAGTTGGTCAGATAGGTAGGTCAGAAGTTGGAAATAAAACAGTTTAGATCTATATCAATGTTGAGGCCCACCAGAACCAAACTACCCAATTTATAGATCCACCTTGTTTCATTTTGAGAAACACTGATCTTCTTGTTACTACCTCTCCAGTGTTCCTTGATTTTGTCAATCCCATAGAATGTCATAAGGTCCCTTCCATGTACCTCCTTAAAGTGTCTAGACGGACTATGTTTAGGGTAGCCTCTCTTGATATTGTTAATATGCTCCCTAATTCTCACATATAATGGTCTGGTGGTTCTCCCTACATATTGTAGGTGGCAAGGACATTCTACTATGTATGTGACATGGGTACTGTTGCAGGTTATCAATTCCTTGATCTTATATTGTGTTCCATAGACTTGTGATTTAAAAGTTACCCTTTTTCTCGGTTGGCTTTGATTTGTACGACAAGGGAGGAATTTCTTACATCTGTAGAAGCCTTTCAGATCTTGAAAGAGCTTGATCTCATTAGGGGGGTTTATAACGTTGTGCACCAGATGACTTCTGAGTGTAGGTGCCTTTCTATATATAAATCTAGGTTTGTTTGGTAGGACTTTGTTCAGAGTTTTATCTGCCTTGAGGATAGGCCAGTATTTCTTAACAATTTTTTCCACCTTTTTGTGTTCTTTATTGAAACCAGTGATGAAAGCCATTTCTTGGTTTTTATTATTATCATCCTTGTTTTTATTTTCTTCTAATAGTTTGTCCCTATCCATCCTACTGACTATTTCTTTGGTGTTTATGAGGGAGGTTCTCTGATACCCCTTCTCCTCAAATTTCTTGATAATTTGTTCTGCTTGTAGGTCAAAGTCTTTCATTCTTCGGCAATTCCTCCTGAGCCTCATCATATGTCCTTTGGGCACATTGCTCTTCCATTTAAGGTGATGACAGCTTAATGTTGGGATGTAACCATTTTTTTTATCTGTTGGTTTAAAGAAGGTTCTTGTGGACAGCATCCCATTTATATTTTCATTGATCAAGTTTAGGTAGTCATACTTGCCCGTGAAGGTGAGGCCATAACTGTTCTTATTGATCTCCTCCATGAAGGCCAGCAGTGATTCCTTGCTGCCCTCCCAGATTATGAATACATCATCGATGTACCTCCTGTAGAATTTGAGTGATGGATAATTTTTACTGTATATGTATTTTTCCTCCCATAAGTCCATAAATAAGTTGGCTACACTTGGTGCGTAACGGGCCCCCATCTCCACTCCCTTAGTTTGGACGTAGTAATCCTTGTCATACCAGAAATAATTAGATTCCATGCATAATCTGAATCCTTCCAGAATAAAGTCTATTTGTGCCTGCTTAATTTTTGTCCTTTCATGTAAGGCTTTTTTAACTCCTTTCGGACCATCCGTCTGTTTTGTACTAGTGTATAGGGAGTTTACATCAATGGTGGCTAATATACAGTTACTAACCACTTGCCGACCGTGTAACGTAGTTACACGGCCGCAAGTGGCACCCATTGTTCTGGGAGGACGTTATAACACGTCCTCCCAGAATCGCGCTCCCGCGCGCCCCCTGGGGCGCACAACTGGGAGCATCCGTGACCGCCGGGTCTATGAGACCCGGCGCATCACGGATCACGGTAAATGGCCGCTTGGAGCGGCCGTTTACCACGTGATCGCTCCGTCAAATGATGAAGCATCACATGTAAACAAGCCGGCGGAAGTGCCGGCTTGTCTCTCCCCTCTCCGCACCGATCGGTGCAGTGTGACAGGAGAGGGGGGAGAGGGGTAAGAGAGGAGATGCAGCAGTGCTGTGGGCAGGATCTGAAGTGCCCACAGCACCGCTGTGTACCAGGCAGAGACCCCCATCCAGCTTTTACCCATGCCCACGCCCACCCATCTGTGTCCACCCATCAGTCACCCATAAATCCATGCCCACCCATCACCCATGCTCACCCATGAATCCATGCCCACCCATCCGTGCCCACCCATGACCCATCCGTCACCCATGCATCCATGCTCACCCATCCATCACCCATGCATCCATGCTCACCCATCCGTCACCCATATATCCGTGCTCACCCATCCATGCTCACCCATCCGTCACTCATGCATCCGTGCCCACCCATCTATCACCCATGCGTCCATGCTCACTCATCCGTCACCCATGCATCTGTGCTCACCCATCCGTCACCCATGCGTCCGTGCTCACCCATCCATGCTCACCCATCTGTCACCCATGCATCCATGCTCACCCATCCGTCACCCATGCGTCCGTGCTCACCCATCTGTCACCCATGCATCCATGCTCACCCATCCGTCACCCATGCGTCTGTGCTCACCCATCCATCACCCATGCATCCATGCTCACTCATCCGTCACCCATGCATCCTTGCTCACCCATCCGTCACCCATGCATCCGTGCTCACTCATCCGTCACCCATGCATCCTTGCTCACCCATCCGTCACCCATGAGTCCGTGCTCACCCATCCGTGCTCACACATCTGTCACCCATGCATCCGTGCTCACCCATCCGTGCTCACCCATCCGTCACCCATGCACCCGTGCTCACCCATCCGTGCCCACCCAGCTGTCACCCATGCATCTGTGCTCACCCATCCGTCACCCATGCATCCGTGCTCACCCATCCGTGCTCACTCATGCATCCGTGCTCACCCATCCGTCACCCATGCATCCGTGCTCACCCATCCGTGCCCACCCATCCGTCAGCCATGCATCTGTGCTCACCCATCCGTCACCCATGCATCTGTGCTTACCCATCCATCACCCATGCGTCCGTGTTCACTCATCCGTCACCCATGCATCCGTGCTCGCCCATCCGTCACCCATGCGTCCGTGCTCACCCATCCATGCTCACCCATCTGTCACCCTTGCATCTGTGCCCACCCATCCGTCACCCATGCATCCGTGCTCACTCATCCGTCACCCATGCTCACCCATCCATGCTCACTCATCTGTCACCCATGCATCCGTGGTCTACTCACTCGTACCTACCCACTCGTACCCACTGCCTACTCACTC
>BLSH010397429.1:18675-36403 GCA_018402905.1 Glandirana rugosa | reverse complement strand
TGACGGTTTCATTTAAAGTGATACACACATTTTAAAAAGAAGTGTGAATAAAAGATGTGGAATGATTGACGGTTTGATTTAAAGTGACACACACACTTGAAATAATTGTGCAGAAGAGATGTGCAATGTTTGACGGTTTCATTTAAAGTGATACACACATTTTAAAAAGAAGTGTGAATAAAAGATGTGCAATGATTGACGGTTTGATTTAAAGTGACACACAGACTTGAAATACTTGTGCAGAAGAGATGTGCACTGATTTCCGGTTTGATTTAAAGTGATACACACATTTTGCAGAACAGTGATATGGGTACTCCCGGCTTATTTATACTTTTTTGACACAGTTTGAAGATGATTTTAGAACAGTTCTATGGCCTCTAATGTTAATTAATACTTTTCAGACCCATTTTGAAGATGATCTCCATTTTTGCATTTTTTATGTTTTTATTTTTTTAAAAAATTTCAAGTTATTTCCCTGTCCCCATTTCTTTGTAGGTCACTTGTCCCACCCTTACCCACATTTCCTTCCTTTTGCAGACCTCTAGGACCTTCCAGGACTATTTTACAACACTTTTTGTACCTAAAAGTCCGGGTCTCCATTGATTTCAATGGGGTTCGGGGTCCGGGACAAAGTTCGGGTTCTGTCCGGACCCGAACCCGGACTTTGTCCCGAAGTTCTGCCGAACCAGCAGAACCCGGACTTCTAGAAGTTCGCTCAACTCTATTCTTAAGTCAATGATTTTAGAACAATTATATGGCTCTCAGTCTCTATGCGGCTGGATGAAACTTTCCCTATAGAACTTGGAGATGATTTTAGAACAATAATATGGCTCTCTATGCGGCTGGATGAAACTTTCCCTATAGAACTCGGAGATGATTTTAGAACAATAATATGGCTCTCTATGCTGCTGGAAGAAACTTTCCCTATAGAACTTGGAGATGATTTTAAATCCTCATTTGCACAAAAATAAAAAAAACAGTGTTGGCTACCTCCTCCACCGCCACTTTCACCACCTCCTCAACCTCCAACTCCACATCCACCTCCATTTTTGATTTTTTTATGTGATTTTAGCTTAAAATTATTTTAAGTTATTTCCCTATCTCCATTTCTTTGTAGGGCACTTGTCCAACTCTTACCCCCATTTCCTTCCTTTTGCAGACCTCTAGGACTTGCCAGGACTTTGTTACAGCCATTTTTGTGCCTAAAAGTCCGGGTCCCCATTGATTTCAATTGGGTTCGGGGTCCGGGACAAAGTTCGGGTCAAGTCCGGTCCCGAACCCGGACTTTGTCCGGAAGTTCGGCCGAAACCTGCAGAACCCGAACTTCCAGAGGTTCGATCAACTCTATTTATATATTGAATATTATACTGGTGTCCCCAGGATCCAGGTGTGTTCGCAAGGAGACGACTGGTATTAGAAGTCCCCATCGGCTGTCCTTCTCATCCCATTGTTGGGATCAATGCGCTTTTAACTCTTCAGTGAGGTGAGCGGTTAATCTAAGTGGTGGAGGATAGCACTAAGCACTTTCAATTTCCTTGCATGAATCAGGGACCTCTCGTTTTGGATCTACCTCAATCTATTGTGATGCCCTTTTGATGAACTTTTTTGCTGCTATCTGATATTTGCACTGATGAACTTTTTTTGCACTAGCACTTTATATATTTATCAGTTTGCACTATTTGTTATACATTATTCAAAATTGTACTATTTTTTGCCGTATTGTTTCATGTGTGAATTTAATTATGCACTGATGTTTTATATTGATATATGAACATTGCACATGTGGATTTGTTTTGCGCTAAGCACCTTTTGTCAGCAATTTTGCACAATTTAGGATCTTAGTGATTATTGGCAGCGCTGCACAGTATATTTGATTAATGATAGTATTATGTAGTTACACCCCCTGACATGTTCTGTCACGTAATGTAGTGACTTACTCATAGGGAAAAAGATCAGAGTATTTTGCTCTTACATTATGGTAGTTTTTATTTTTTATATCCCTTGCTGAGTGGGAAGGCTTTATAATTTCTAAAGTGGAGTGAGACTTGTTCCTTATACAGGGAAGGCTATGTCTGACCTTACCTTTGTGTGGGTCTTTCTTTGAGATAAGAGGCAGCTGGAACAGGTGGTAGAGCACAACATTGAAGCACATTCTTCTGCATATGCATTTAGATTGAAGAGCGCATGTTTTAGATACACTTTTTTTCATCATGGTTTGCACACAATATTGGTGGACTTTTACATGATTTGCATTAATTATTTTATTCATCTATTCATTTATCAGTGTTATTATATTTTAAAGGTGGTTAAGTATATATCTACCAAATGAACTTAATATTGTGGGATTGTTTTGTATTATATTTATGATCACGTATATGAATTGTACATATGTTATTATTTATGTAGCTCCCCCATAGTAATGTTTTTGAAATGTCTCGTATTTAACACCAGGATTTAGCGTAACATGTGACCTGAGGTGTGCTGTGGTCAGTATGCCTAAAAAGGGGGCAAAAATAAGACAGTAGGAGTAAGGAGAAATTAAAGTTTATTGATATTTAACAACTTAACCCAGCAGATGAGCAAAAGCATATGACATCTCGGCATAAGGTTCAGGAACATACCTGGAGTAGCATGCTGAACTCCATCTGCCCTAATTTCTTTATAATATGGACAGGGACCCCTTGATGGGAAGCCGCAGACGCTGCCCCTATCTGAAAGGAATGTCCCGTATTTCTCCTGGAATCTAGACCTAAGCTAGTCAAAAGGGTACGACAATGTTTTACAAATTGTGTGGTAGTGAAGGCGGAACTGGGAAATGGTAATAATGGGCTATCGCTGGGTTTTTCTGCCAAGAGTACCATAAGATCATCCAAGACCTTGACAGGGCACCACTCTGACCCCATCTTGAAATTTTTAATATCTATAGCCACACCCGTCTGATGTGTCTTGCAAGATTCCAAGTGTAACCAAAAATGGTCACTACACCTAGTCAGTTGCCTGATGAGTAAAGGCTGGGACTGATAACCTGCACATGCAAATTCTCCTGGTCTTAAGGATCCATAAAACGCCAAATGGATGGCTGCTTTTAATACTAAATTAGGGAACAGCCCGAAAGGTGAACTGGCCAGCATGTCAATCATACCCCGAAAAATAGGCCCTGTGATGGGAAGCCTGCCTGCTCCTGTTGGAGAACTGCTTTTCCGAATGCCTTTGAGAGTGACCTTGATGGGATGAGCCAAAAATAATGAAGGCTTATCCGGGAACTGTAAAGATATGAAATGTTGAACGCCTGCCAAGTAAGTTTTGATGGTACAGTGTGACAGTTTTAGCTGTGAATGGCAATGTGCTATGGACGCCAGAAGATACTGAATATTGTACTGGTCTGGCCTAGGGTATAATGACTGAAAATCCTGGAATGCCTTCCTAGCAGTATTGTAAGAACTCCTGGTATTAGCGGACAATGACCTGTTGATTAATTCCCTGGCACCAGCCCAGAGGGAACCTAGTCCATCGTCAACTGGGAGTACGTTGGGCAGAGGGTTGCCTGAGCATCTGCCTTGGGGACCTGCCAAAAAAACAATGCAAATTTAAATTGAGACAGAGCATCTGCTGCAGTGTTCTGCACCTCATTAATAAACCTACATTGCATATGAAATTTGAACTGAAGAGATAGCCAAACTAACCTGCATACAAATGACAGCCGTTGCCTGGTTGTCTGTTGAGAATACCACTGTCTTCCCGGTCCACAGATGACCCCACACTTGTGCTGCCACAACTATAGGGTAGATTTCAAATAAAGCTGAAGTCCTCTCAAACCCCGGAATGGCCCGCACTTCGTCTGACCATGCTCCTGCCAGCCAATGAGTACCAAAAATTGGTGCAAAGTCCTTAGATGCTGCAGCATCCATTACTACCCTAGGAGAAAAATCTGATGCTGCTGGAATAAACATGGCTATGCCGTTCCATTGATGGAGAAACCTGTCCCACATAACCAAGTCTGCCAATGCCGCGGAATCTAACTTAATTCTGGAATCCAACTCTGCAGCTGAATATAGCAACGCCAACAGTCGGGAAACAAAGGATGTACCCTGAGGAATTATCCTCATTGCAAAATTCAGCATCCCAAGGAGTGACTGCAACTCCAACTTAGAACACACATGCGAGATCACAAACGCTCCTCGGATGGAATCAACGCATTGAGACTGGGAATATCGGGCGAATGAGGGGCTGGCAAGTCGTAAATGAGACGAGCTTTAATAGAAAATGTTCCAGTCACAATGCTAATGGGGTTAACACTCCAATAGTGAAAAGGTGGTACAGTAAATGTCCCTATGATAAAAACCCTTGTCCAACTCCGACTGAATTAACACATCCACCGCCTCCATGTTGCTATTTGCTGACTGCAAGTTTTGACACTCAATTGACACCTGAGGGAGAGACACTAACCCCGTATGGAAACCTAGGAAGAAACCATCTACCAGAAACTGAGTGAACTTGGGGGATGGAGGTCCCACTAGGCAGGTCTGCAAAACTAAAATGTTGATACGGCTTAGTCACGACTTACCCTGTCTCAGGGAACAGGCTGACTTAGGGTGAGCCCTGAAACAGGTGGCACAGATGTGCAACAGCCTGCATTGTTTATAATTGCATGACCCATAGTTGAAATTATTGCAGATCTGTGCTTTTCCTAAATACTGGATAGGCCGGCCCAATTTGTCACACATTGACGAACTGCCAGCGGTGTGAGGCGTGTTAGCTACTGGATTTGAAGTACCCAGTAACACTGTGGGTTCGGCATTGGGGCAACAGAAGGTGGTATGGGTGGAGGATTGGCAAGAGGAGCACACCGGTGCTCTGAGTCCTGCAAAATGACAGCAAAATAATTCTGTATCAATATTCCCCAAGTAAGTCACCACCTGGTGTTATGAAAAAATAGATGCTGTCTTAGCTGAAAAAGAACGGTGATAATTGTAAAATGCTGAACCATCGTACTTGTGCCCCACCTCTACCACCACGTATAGGTATAGGTCAAACTCTTCTCTCCTCTGTGGATACACCGAACACACCACATCCCTGAAAATACTAAATGCTAATACAAACTCCGGGATAGACAGCTTGCGGCTGAGCTTAAGATCCCTAGCCTTCACTACCACGGACACATCCCCACATGTGTACAACCTATTATTAGCCACGTCATGAGATGCAATTAACAGTGAGGCTGTTTACATCTTTCCCCTTCAAGATCACTTTTCTGATATTAGCTGTCACGAAATGTGCTGGGGTAAAAGAGGGAACAGTAGCACCATTACCTCTGCCAGCTGGAACAGGACCTGCGACCCACTGGGGTCCGGGAACCACCACAGCCCCTGATGTTGAGGCCACCTCCGGAGCTGGGCTCGGCTGACTCTCCAACACCTCCACCTCCACCTCCCTAGCCCTAATATCCTGGCAGGAAGTAGCTAATGATTCCAGAGAAGCGCGAATCTGGGATAGTGATGAAGCTACTGAACGCAGCATCACATGCTCTGCATTGGACCCTGAAACAACAGTCTAAAAAGTCATGCTTTCTGAGCTGAAGCAGAGTGAGAAATGCCCCTGTGTTGCAACTCTGCCACCAGTTCGGTGCTTCCATGTTTGGAACCTCTTGCAGGGGATGGGGGACTGGAAGGAATATCCACAATATCTTCTGCCTGAGACATACCTGAGAACCGGGCACAAATAACACATGACAAGTAAAACACTGATCCCTACCAGATGATTTCATAAATGCATACATACCCTGAAATATGTATGAATAGCGACCAATGCGTGAACTATAGTGCGACAGGATGTAGGCCGAGTCACCTGGATGTAATCAGGTAATTAAAAACGAACACTCAGGCCTTGAAAAATATCTGAGATGTGTCAGACATATGTATAAGAGTTTCCGAAATTACATGACGTATGTGAAATGGATGAGGTGACTTGCCACCGAACAAGCTAATTAAAAACGATCATTTCAACCCGTTAGAACCTGTAGACGTGACAGGTAGTAGTGACGGTGTAACGTCATGTGCTAACTAACTATTGTAACAAACCAATTCACGAAATAGAAATTAAATGTCGTAACATGAAATGTCATTATGGTGAAATGAGGAAACTTGCAACTGCCCCAGCCAATTGAAACATTCAACTCTACCCTTCAGCACCTGCCCTATACAGTTATTTAACACCCACCCGTGATGACTAAGCCTAACCCCTACCCTGACCTGACCAGAAACTAATACGGCACTGACACAACCTGTGACCCCGAAATATGATCCCTGTATCCTGTCAATCACACTGTAACTTGACTGAGCCTGGAAGATGAACCTCTCTTGGAACGCTCCGGAAATACAGAACTATATGTAAAAAACACAAGTGAAACATGGCTACCACCAGCAAATATCTAAGGAACAATCAGACCTGCACCCATGACCTCCTCCCTGAGCTAACCGTTATTTAACCCTGATGGCATCATGGAACCTGGCCCCCTAAGTCTATCTGACCAGGAACCACCTACTTCCATACCACGAGACACCCACATGACCGTAAACATGCAATAAAGCTGGCTAACATGTCCCCCATTGTATACACAAGCCCCCCTCTGTGGCCCTGTCTGCGGGAGGAGGGGCCTGCACGCTGTCTGCTTCAGGAAATGAGAAATGACCCCCAAGAATTGAACCGACATGATAAAACTAGAGGGCTTCCCCCTACTGCATGGTCTCGTGCTTAGGCTGGGGGGGGGGGTGAGTGAAAACCTGTAATGAAACATCACTTGACATGTGATATGGAATGCTCGACCTGTAATAAAAAAAAACACAAGATATATGACATTGAACAACCCAAACCTGTAAAAATAAACACAACCTGACATATGACCTTGAACGACCAGACCTGTAATAAAAAAAAGAACCTGACATATATGACATTGAACGACCAAACCTGTAATAAAAAACACAACCTAACATATATGACATTGATTGTCCAAACCTGCAATAAAAAACACAACTTGCCATATGACATTGAACGATCCACCTGTAATAAACGCCACCTGATATGTATGATCCATTTGAAAAGGACAACATTGTAATAACTCCCAAGGTATATATTAAATTGATAACCTTGCATTAAAACAGGAACCCCCTCCTCCCCCTAACCCTAGCCTACCTGCCCACTTTACATAGCTCAAGCCCCTCAACTAAGGGGACTGCAGCCCCAACCCATGTGCTGGGAAGGCCTCTCTTCATAGCACTGGTGCCCCCACAGTGCCTGTAATGAGAGCCGTACAAACTTCAGCCAATAAGAACATGACTTGCCACCGTCCCTGATCCCTGAGCGCTCCCCCTTCCATGGCACCACTTATCTCAGTACCAGATCCAGTGCCCAACAGCAGCCCCTGAGTGCAGCTCCGCGCCTGACACTGCGGACAATGCGGTTGCGAATCGGGCATGTTGCCCGATATACCCAGGCCCCTGGAAGCCTCCATGCTGTAGGAATCCCCTATGCACCTCGTGTGCAATGGAACTGAAAGTGATGCGAACCACTGCTGATGTCACACCCGGAAGTAAACAAAGTCCGGCGAATGTCCGAGCAGCAAGGGGAGGAGGAGGCCAGGTTATATACAGCCGATTACTCCCACAAATACAGACTGACCTACGGTCAGCCTTACTACTTATGATCACTTATATGAATTGTGCATATGGCTATTATTTATGTAGCTCCCCCATAGTAATAGGTGCTTTTTGGAATAGATTTTTGCTAGGAGAGGCAAATTTAGTCAGGCCTGACACCCCTTGGATACTCCTCCTTTTTGAGTTGAAAAGCTCTGGAAAAGGGGATGGATGAGGAGGTGTCTCTTTCTGTATGTATGGCAAGGAGCCCTGACCAATCCACAGTTTGGATTGGCAGGGGGCATACCTCCTTAAATACAGTGATCTGCCAGCTAGGGGCAGGAGAGTTCAGATGGAAGTGGTGAAAATGTAGCAGAGGTACTGTAGAGGCCTCTACCCAGGAGGGAGCCCCCAGTCTGGGGGGGTGTGACCTTGAGGCCTGGAGGCTCGGGCGCAGCCAGGAGTGGAGTTGATTCCTGGAGCAGCCCAAGGGAGTAGGAGAGCAGCAGAGGTGCTACTGAAGACACTTTAAAGTATCCACTGAAGTGGGTGAGTGACAGACCCTGGGAGCTGGAAGATAAGGCTGGAGCAGGCTGGGAGAGGAATAGTGGTCTGTGGAGGTCTCAGGAGCCAATCAGGGGAAGGAGTGTCACTGAGAGGAAAGCAGGCCAGTGCAGTCTGGAAGAGGGATGGGCTGGGAGTTGTAGTCCATCAAAGGCCCGGCTAGCACCAACGTACTATGTTATGCTTGAGGGGTCCTTGACTCTGGCCTGTAATGGGTGGTCCGGAGGTCCTGCTGACTGAAGTGCAGGCCTCACCATGTGCTAGCTGTGTTGGAGGAAGAGGAGTCGTGTAGGCCTGATAAATTTCCTTTCAGGCCAGGAAACTAAGTGAAGTGCTGGAGAGAAGTGAGAAGAGTAATAGTCAGCAAGTGAAGTTCTGGAGAGAAGTGAGAAGAGTAACGGTCAGCAATGGAGGAAGTAGAGTGTGTATATATAGTCGTGTATATAGAGGGTCCCATAAAGCAATTCTTTGGGGCATCCCACAGTCACCCCTTTTTCACCATCCAAGTTAATCTAAATAAAACAACTAAAAACAAGTGCCGGCCTGTTCTGTGATTCTGGATGTGTGAAATATGGTGGGATTGAGGGCAGCCAAAAGGTGAACCGCAACTACCAGCCACCCCTGGGGGGGCACATGGCTACACTTAGAAGATAATTCTGTGTTTTTTTATGCATTGTTGAGATGGTTTTGGTTGTGCTGCACTATTTGTTTATATATATGGTTTGGTGTGGGAACACATGTCAATGATTAGTGGCAACCTATTACATTCGTAGTAAACTATAATTTTATTGCTTCACTTTTCAGGCACTTATATTTTATTTCTTTTCGTACTATATTTGGTTTAGCGTAGTCATTTTTGTTGTTGTTTTGATACATAGATGGTTGTGTAAATGACCTCTTTAGGTGATCAGGGCTGTGTTACTCTGGTGAGCAGGGAACTATTGCACAGCTTTTTAAAACATTTATTATTTGAATATGGGCAAGGTGCCTGGACAGAGGCTTTTTTTTCTCTGTATGCCTGCCTTCCTGTTTCTTTCTAAAAAATAAAGTAATTTAAAAATATACACATTAAAAAAAAACATTAAAATACTTATGGAGGTATCCATGTTTGCTAAATTAGAGTTTACATCGTCATCCTATGATAATTAGACAACAAGGTCTCATGCTCTGATTATTGTCACTATGGCTAATTGATCTCTTTGTAGAATAGAGGTGAACACATAATGAAATTTCCAGTATGTCTGTTGCTTAAGCCTAGTACACACTGGCCTAATGTCGGGCAGCATTGGGCAGTGCAATAGAAACCGGCCCACATTCGGCCCGTGTGCACTGTAGCCGGCCCAACAGTAGCCGACCGTTCGTCCGGCTTCTGTCGATGGGGCATGACCGAAAAAGGTCTGCCAATCGGCTCCCGATCATCGCTCTTAGCTAATGGCTGAGAGCACTGACTGGAGTGTTCTGGCGGGGAGGCCATCCCCCTGTCAGAACACAATAGCACAGCAGGGATAATTAGTACAGCAGCTTCGACTGAGCTGTCGTTTTTTTTTTCTCATTTAGCCCTGCTGGGTTGAATGAAGAAAAAACAACTAGTGTGTACTAAGCTTTAGTTTATGTTTCAGCTGTTTCTGTGTGATTGGCCTAATGTAATCTAAGCAAAAGTTCTCACGGACACTAAAAATGACAGTAGTCTGATGCCAGTTTACATCCTATAAATCTTGAGAAAGAAAACAAAACACTAGAAAACCTTATCTGCCTGGTATTATGTTCCTTCACAATAAACTTGTAGTAGAACAGTTTATAGTATGTTGATCAGCACCTCTGAGCTCCATAGTGTAAACAGGAAAACGTGTGCAACCTAGTGAATACGGCTGTTGCAAAACACTTTAAGTAAGTTCTGGAACATGCTTTCTGAATATTGTCTGATGTCTGGAGTCAGTAAAGTGAACCGGCTGCTATCCTTTGGCAGTATGTCCACAGATATTGGTGGGTATTTTTATGTAAAGCATCCAACTTACATTAAAAACAAAGCACAATATTAGAAAGAGTGACAAGTGTCTCTGAGGGCTGAAACACTGCTGCTCTCTTCCCGCTTAGATAAAAGACTCATGCGATCAACAGTGTTATAGTGATATGAATAATCTTGTTATAACCTCTATATATTAGTACAGCATGACAGATGAAAGTATTCAATCTGAATTGTTAGAGCTGGCATTGTAACCATACTCATTAAGTGGAGAGGGAAGGACGAGGGGGTAGGGAGAGGGAGAGGGAGGAAAGGGGAAGGGGTGAAAGGGCAAGGAAGGGAGGAGCACCAGATAAAGAACTATTACAGGCATTATGTTGTTGAAACATAGTTAGAGTACCATAGTCTCCAAGGTTCCCATGCTTGGAGGAATTTGGCTTGGGTTTCCTTTTGTGAGGACATGATGTATTCATATGAGCAGTGTGTTTGTACTAGAGATATGACTTCACTTATGGTTGGTATTTCTTTTGATTTCCATTTCCGGGCTATGAGAAGTCTGGTAGTCAACAGTATGTGTGTAGTCATTCTTCTAAAGTGGGAAGGTAGTGTATCAATATCAATGTTTAAAATTGCTAGTTGTGGAGTCAGGGGGGTATTGAGTTGTGTTATGTCTTGGATCAATGTTGTGACACGGTTCCATAGGGGGTGAATCTTTGGGAAACAAGAGGAGAGAGGTGCCTCTAAGTGTAGTATGCACAAATTTATTCAGAAGCATCTGGATTAAAAACACTTTTCCGCGTCTGGTGGTTTGTGTTCCAAGCCTCATTCTGGATTCTGCCGGCTTCTCTACTCCATCATCCTGAACGGCTTCTTCCACTTGCCTGTGCCTTCACCAGCTGCACCCGGACCCACTTGCGACAGTGACGCCGCCTTGGACTGCACCTCATGTTGTTTTTATTCAGCTTAAATGTGAGTGTTTTTAATCCTGATGCTTCTGAATAAATTTGTGCATACTACACTTAGAGGCGCCTCTCTCCTCTTGTTTCTTGCAGCGTTGGAGTTTGGTTCAGCTCTTTTGGGATGGCCGCCCTGGACTTATAGACTGATGTTTACTTTTTCCACATGCGTTGATATATGGTCACACTGTTGTATCATTATACTAGAGATGGTTGCTGTGGATAAAAAGCAGATAGACGTTGAGGGGTCAAATACCATCTGATTGTCAACTTCTGGGTTATTTCCCATAATGCTGTACAACATGTAGCTTTGTATATTGGGCAATTTGCCATTGTTCGTCGGTGAGTTGTAAATGCAAGTCCTCTTCCCATACCTTGTGGGGTTTAGATTTAGTAAACACATTTTTCTCTTGAAGGGTCATATATAGTGAGGATATCCCTTTGAGTTTGCGGTTATTGGTGAAGAGATGATTCCAAATGTTTAGGAGTAGTGCACCCTCAAGGTTTGGGTATGAGGCGAAACAGTGTTGTATTCTATAAACTGTGAACAAGTCCTTATTAGGTGCTCTATACTTGTCTTTCACTTGCGTGAATATCATGTGGTTTAGTATGTTGCATAGTGCCGATATACTAAATTCTTGTTCTAGTAGCCATTCAGGTATGGATAGGTCAGGGGTTAGCAGGTGTATAGTCTGTAGTGGTATGTGTATGTTTTTGGTTGGAAGTTGAGACCATTTGCACTGTAGTAAAGATTTTCATGTGTTGACTGTTGCTTGTGTAGCTGGGGGGTGTTGTTTAAGAGAAGGAGGTTTGGCAATTGTACTAAATAGCCAGAGTTGTAAGTTGTTACTTTAAACCGCATTAGCTTCTATTTCTCCCCAAAGTGTATTAGGTTTGGCGAGCACCCATTCTCTCATTTGTGATAGAACTGTCTCTACATAGTAATCTTTTATGTCAGTATATCCTGTACCACCTGCCAACCTGTGTTTTATTAGTCTCGTTTGGGATGCTCTGGGTTTTTCCCCTGTCATACAAACCTTTGGATAGTGGATTGTAAAGATTTAAGATATATAGATGAGAGTGGAATGAGCAGCGTTTGAAACATGTATAGTACTTTCGGTAGGACCATCATTTTAAAGGCAGCCAGGCGCCCGGTCCAAGAGAACTCGTATGTGGATAGTTTGGAGAATTCTGTTTGCAATAAGCATTTGATTGGTAGGTAGATTTGAGCAAAGAGGGTTTTGGTGGGTTTGGTTAACGTAATTCCAAGATACGTAATGCCCTGGTCTGCCCAAGAGTAAGGATACATGTTCCGTAGTAAATTTCCCATCGCGCCATCTATGCCAAGGTCTAGTATACAGGATTTACTTTCATTGACTTTATAATATGAAATAGACCTGAATCTTTGAAGCACAGATTGTATCGAAGCCAGGGAAGAGAGTGGGTTTGTAACAAATAGGATCACGTGGTTTGTGAAGAGGTAGATTTTGTGTTCTGTTTTCCCAATTCTAAGGCCCAAAATATTGCTCTTAGAGTGAATGTGTTCAGCTAATGGTTCAATTAAAAGATTAAATATAAGGGGTGATAATGGGCACCCTTGCCTGGTTCCGTTGCTTATACAGAATGGTTTAGAGAGCATTTCCGAGGTGCACACTTGTGCTGAAGGTGACGAGTACAGAGCCATGATGGCGGATAAAATGTGTCCCTGGAATCCAAATTTGGATAGTGTGGCTTTCAGGTATGCCCAGTGGATTCTGTTGAACGCCTTCTCTGCATCTAAAGATAGGAGCAGAGAAGGCGTTCTAGTGACATCTGCATTATGGACAAGGTTGATAATCCTACGCGTGGCGTTGTGTGCCTGCCTCCCCTTAATGAAACCAAATTGGTCCTTATGTATTAGTGAAAAAAAGAACTGACAAAAACCCTCAAAAATGGCACTATTATGGGCACAAAAGCAAAACCATCTGTATATGTAAAAATACAAATTTTATTGAATGTACAAATTACACAAGGTATTTAAAATTGTCATGCAATGGCGAAGAGACAGAATATGAAATGTTGCATACAATTTTATAACCTGGTTATGTTCAAGACCTAATGCATTTCGGTGCTGGTCACCTTCGTCAGAGGTCTAGCTTGCAACATAACAACTTGGTATTATTATTATGTATTAGTGATGGCTTGATGTTAACTATTCTGGATGCTATTAGTTTTGCATATATTTTCGTGTCAATATTAAATAAGGATATGGGTCTGAAATTTTGCGGGAAGGTGGGATCCTTCCCTGGCTTCGGGCAAAGTTACAATAAGTGCTTTCAGCATTTCCGAGGGGAGAGAAGAGGAGAAGGCAGCGTCGTTGCAAACTTTTGTTAGAAAAGGGGCTAATGTGGTCCTAAGTTGTTTTTAATACGCTCCTGTAAATCCATCCGGACCAGGAGATTTATTTGGCGGTAAAGAGGATATAACATTTAATAATTCCTGGACATTAAAGGGAACATTTATAGCTTCAAGTTGTTCTGGTTTGAGTTTGGGCAAGTTTATATCCTGCAAAAATGAATCAATCTCTAATGCCGATGGCTGTATAGTGTTGGGGTTCTCTTTTAGGTTGTACAGGGAATTATAACAGTGGCTGAATGCGTCTGCTACGGCTTGGGGATCTATAATCTTCTGTTTCGTGGCTGGATGGTAAAAGTACTGTATTTTGGATTTGGTATGATATCCTTTGATTCTAAGGACCATGGCCTTACCTGCCTTACTGCCTGTGGTATAGTGATTGGTTCTGAATTTTTTCTGGGTTCTTTCAAAAGCTTCTAATAGAAATTTCCTTAGCTCTTGTCTAAGGTGCAATAATTGGGCTTTCAGGGACTCATCAGGGTTTATTTGGTTTTTAGACTCGTGGTCTTTGATTTGTTTTGTGAGAGTATCTAGACCAGTGGTTCTCAACTCCTGTCCTCAGGACCCACCAACAAGCCAGATTTTAAGTATTACCTTGGGGAGATGCAGACTAGAATACTGCAATCACTGAGCAGCAAATGATATCACCTGTGATGTATTTCAGTTATCCTGCAAACCTGGCCTGTTAGTGGGTCCTGAGGACAGGAGTTAAGAACCACTGATCTAGACGCTGGGATCTCCTCCTCTTCTCCCTGTCACTCAGTTGAATAAGAATGCCTCTAGCAAACGCCTTGTGGGCATTCCAAATGGTAGTGGGATTAGGTATAGAGTTTTGATTCAGTTCAAAAAATTCTTCCAGTTTTTCATTATAAGGGTGGAATAAGCAGGGGATCGAAGTATAGTGGAGTTGGCTCTCCAGAGCCTATTAAGAGGGTTGGATGTTACTGCATTTACAGTGATGGTGATTGGGTGTGTTGTCTAATCACGTGATTGTAGAGATGGCAGAGTTTGAAATTATGGGTGAAGACCATTTGTCCACTAGAAAGAAGTCTATCCGTGTATACGTATTGTGGGGGTGGGAAAATAATGTGTAATCACACTCTGTAGTGTGATGACACCTCCATATGTCATACAACTCATTGTTCCATAGGAATAATCCAAGTGTTGTGGGAAGTCTGGAGGAGCGTGAGGAAGTGTCTAGTAGATTGCCAGGTATGATATTGTAGTCTCCACACGTGATGAGATGCCCTGGAAGAAGTCAGTTCGGACGAAATCGATAGGGCGGAAGTGCTGTCTCTGATCTCACCGCTGTATCTACATGCTGATGGACTGACATTGATTGCGATATACCCTTTGGAACTTTTGTAAGTGCAATAGGTTTTATTAAAGGATTATATTTTTAAACTTTATTACACTATTGTGGTTCTCCTTCTGTGTCCTGATTGTACGGATTGACGGTATATTCGGGTATTGAAGTTGGGGACATCTACTATCAAGGGCTGAGTGGAAGCCTGGTATCCACACAAGCGTTTCCAGACCCCCCGTAATAGGCAAGGGCACATCTTGTTTGGTGGAGGATTCTATCACAAGAAGATTGGTGTGGTGGAGGATTTTTCAAGACACTGCTTATATACACATTTTCTTGCATTTGCTGTATTGATTTGAATGGACTGAATTGGGACTTTATATTAATTTCACACATTCCCTTATGGTTTTTCATTACTTTGTTTGATGTTTCGTTTATATATATATTTTTTATACAAGGCAATATAAGTGATATTCACTCATATGTTTTTTCACTATTTTCTATTTTTGCTTCTTGATTGTATTAATTTTTTACACAAGGTATATATGGTGATATTTTCATATATCCACCCTTTTGAGTTATAGACACGAGCGCAGGTAGACTTGTATACATGATGAGATGACCTTGGTAAAATTTGTCAACTTTCCTCATCAATTTCTTTAAGAATCTGATTTGGCCCGCATTGGGGGCGTACAGTGTGACAATGGTATATCTAGAGTTATCCAGGTTACAGTCAAGAAGCAAATATCTTCCTTCAGGGTCTGTTAATATATTATGGAAGGTGAATGATAAATTGTTTTTGATGGCTATGAGTACTCCACTCTTTTTGGAAGGGCCAGATGCTTTGTATATTTGCGTGAAGTCTTTGTGTGAGAACCGGGGCTCCTCGTTAAGTTTAAAGTGTATTTCTTGTGTGCATAGCACATTGCAGGAGGTGTCTAGTGCCGTGCGCCGAAGAGACTTTCTTTTGGCAGGGTGATTGAACCCTTTACAGTTAAAAGGTAGAAATTTTAGCATCTTGGTAGTTTTATCATGCTAATTCATGTGTTGTGTGGAAGGTACTCACAGTTATGAGACTTGGTTGCCCGGGAGATCTGGAACAGGATAAGTTTCGATTTTTATTTCTTGTCTTGAGATAGTAGCTCGTCGGGGATGCTTGTGGTACTTCTCTTATTCCTCGAGAGAGAATTGTAGGTAGAAGGGGAGAGAGGTTATTAGTTTCAGAAACCTGAGTGTGATGGTACTGGGATGTACCAACTACAATGGAGTAAAAGAGTTAAGACTTAACGTTCTACAATAACTCTATGGTTGGAAACGTTGAGGTAATGATCCAAGATAGCAGTAACATCAATGATAGCTGCTAGAGTGTTTGGGGTTTGAGTTTGTGTAAAAAACTGCAATGAGCATAATGTTGAACCGGAGAACTTAGTAGTTGCAACAAGTGATTAGAGAACGCCTATGTATCCAAGTGAATTAGAATATAGTCAGTAGTTCCCAGATGTTAATGGGCCGTTGTTTTTTTATATGGCTCTTTGTAGTGCAGGCGGTTAATTCCCCATTTATGGAGGAGTTGCAGGCCCTCTTCAACATTAGTAATGTGATGCTTGACCCCATTCCTGGTGATCATAATTTTTGTAGGGAAGCCCCACTGGTAGAGGATCTTGTGGTTGTTGAGTGGTTTAGTAATGGTATTCAGCTGTTTTCTTAATTGCCATGTGTATTGTGACAGGTCAGCATACAGTTGTAGCCTAGCACATGGAGCTGGAAGCAGGCCCAATTGCCTTGACTTTCTCAATAGTTGGTCTTTAGTTTGAAAAAAATGAATTTTCATTAGGATGTCCCTGGGGACTTCATCTGGGAGGTGAGAAGGTTTTGGGAGGCGGTGTATACGATCAAACGTTGTTTCTATGAGAGTAAGCTCCGTTAGAAGAGTTGTTTTTTGGCATACTCATTCAGCTCAGGTGGAATGACATTTTCGGGGATGCTTCTTATTTTTACATTGTTATGGCGCCCCCTGTCCTAGAGGTCCGCCATTTTGATCCTCATCCACTGCTGGTCATCTCTTATGCTATCCTGTGCATCAATCACATTGTTAACCCTTTCAGTTATTTGCCCCATTTGTTGCTCAATGCGGTGTACTTTTTTCCCCACTGAGTGCAGCTCAATGGAAAATTTAGTGAGCATGGAGGAGATGTTATTTTACAGGGAGGATTGTAGAGAGATGAGCATCTCCTTCAGCATGGTGTCGAGCACCGGCTGATCAGATGTGGGAAATGCGGCTATAGGTGAGGGGAGATCTTGATTTATAGCATGATAGTCTATTATAGGCCTCACTCGGGGTCCTGGGGATCTGTATCCAGACACATCCTGGCTTTTGCTGGGCTGGAGTTAGTTGAGGAGGATGCTGATGATGTGGTGGGATGAGTAGCACCGCTTGGTGTATGTATTTCGGCGGCATCTGCACCAGGGAGGTCCGTGTAGGATCCGTCTTGTCCCCATGCAGGGCCTCGGTCGCCATCTTGGAAGTCCTCCTTCATTGTCTGTGAGAAAAAAATGTGTCAGCTTTCTGGGCTGGCGGTACTCTTTCCTCTTGCGGGACATGTGCGGTGGTTTTCCCTTCATGCTGGGGTCTGCAGCTGGGTGTAAATGTTGCATTGAGCCGCATCTCTGCTTCGGATCTCTGTTTCAGCACTGGAGCAGTGTGACTATGCGTCCACCATGCATGGCAGTTGGCCACGCCCCCACCCCCCGGTCTTTCGACTGTGTAAAAAAAGAGTGTCTGTTACTTCCTCCTGAAGGTTCTACCGCTGGCTCCGGGACGTACCCCTGTTCTGCCTAGGATGTGCCTGGAGGGACCACGTCTACGGCGGCTTTATGTATGTGGTTCGCCACGATGAGTAGGGTGGTGTAGTAG
>BLSH010397429.1:6160-18665 GCA_018402905.1 Glandirana rugosa | reverse complement strand
AATTAGAATATAGTCAGTAGTTCCCAGATGTTAATGGGCCGTTGTTTTTTTATATGGCTCTTTGTAGTGCAGGCGGTTAATTCCCCATTTATGGAGGAGTTGCAGGCCCTCTTCAACATTAGTAATGTGATGCTTGACCCCATTCCTGGTGATCATAATTTTTGTAGGGAAGCCCCACTGGTAGAGGATCTTGTGGTTGTTGAGTGGTTTAGTAATGGTATTCAGCTGTTTTCTTAATTGCCATGTGTATTGTGACAGGTCAGCATACAGTTGTAGCCTAGCACATGGAGCTGGAAGCAGGCCCAATTGCCTTGACTTTCTCAATAGTTGGTCTTTAGTTTGAAAAAAATGAATTTTCATTAGGATGTCCCTGGGGACTTCATCTGGGAGGTGAGAAGGTTTTGGGAGGCGATGTATACGATCAAACGTTGTTTCTATGAGAGTAAGCTCCGTTAGAAGAGTTGTTTTTTGGCATACTCATTCAGCTCAGGTGGAATGACATTTTCGGGGATGCTTCTTATTTTTACATTGTTATGGCGCCCCCTGTCCTAGAGGTCCGCCATTTTGATCCTCATCCACTGCTGGTCATCTCTTATGCTATCCTGTGCATCAATCACATTGTTAACCCTTTCAGTTATTTGCCCCATTTGTTGCTCAATGCGGTGTACTTTTTTCCCCACTGAGTGCAGCTCAGTGGAAAATTTAGTGAGCATGGAGGAGATGTTATTTTACAGGGAGGATTGTAGAGAGATGAGCATCTCCTTCAGCATGGTGTCGAGCACCGGCTGATCAGATGTGGGAAATGCGGCTATAGGTGAGGGGAGATCTTGATTTATAGCATGATAGTCTATTATAGGCCTCACTCGGGGTCCTGGGGATCTGTATCCAGACACATCCTGGCTTTTGCTGGGCTGGAGTTAGTTGAGGAGGATGCTGATGATGTGGTGGGATGAGTAGCACCGCTTGGTGTATGTATTTCGGCGGCATCTGCACCAGGGAGGTCCATGTAGGATCCGTCTTGTCCCCATGCAGGGCCTCGGTCGCCATCTTGGAAGTCCTCCTTCATTGTCTGTGAGAAAAAAATGTGTCAGCTTTCTGGGCTGGCGGTACTCTTTCCTCTTGCGGGACATGTGCGGTGGTTTTCCCTTCATGCTGGGGTCTGCAGCTGGGTGTAAATGTTGCATTGAGCCGCATCTCTGCTTCGGATCTCTGTTTCAGCACTGGAGCAGTGTGACTATGCGTCCACCATGCATGGCAGTTGGCCACGCCCCCACCCCCCCCAGTAATCCTGTTTTTTAACGCAAGCTGCGACTTTTAGGAAAACGTGACTGTGTGAACAGCCACCAAAAGGTTCCTTTACGTTTATTAAGGCAGTAGTTGGAATGTTGGTCTATAGTTTTTTTTTAGTGAAAGCTGTTGGTCTTTTTAACCCTTTACAGCAGGTTTGAAATGTAATTGGCTTCCAGGAAAAAGTGAGAACATTACTGTAGAAAATTAAAAAGCAAAAATCAGTGTTTGTTATTACGATGTTAAATATATTGATAAGAATAGTTACAGACATATAGATACTATAAAGCAACTTATATTTATAATATATCAAATAAACTGTGTTTTGGGGAATTTACCCAAAATAAAAGAATTGCTTGCTGGTTAAAATAATAACGGACACGTATATATTATATATATATATATTTTTTTTTTTATTTTTTCAGAAAGTAATTACAGAGTATAAGGTTATAATGGTTGAAAGGGATTTTTTTTCACACAGCTCAAATGTCTAGCTCCACATTCACAATAAATACAGACACCATCAGTGTAATCCCAAGACCCCCAATAGACCTATTTGAACCATTGCCTATGTCTTCTCCTTCTACATCCTCCTTTGTCCTATCATCCCATCCTCTGTTCTCATTCTCACTTGGCCCAGGCTGACCTCTGTAGAATGAGGAAGGCTTGGGTGGAAATGATAATCCTGACAGGTTCCCCGTGGGCAAAGGACTGTGTGAAGTGCAGAGACGCATGTCCCGTTCCTCTAGAAAGCGCAAGTCCCTCCCTTTAAGAGAAGGAGGGGAAGAGCAAGTTACTGGGGAGCTGGAGACACCTGGGGAAGAATGAAACCAGCCCCATAGTGATCGACAACTGCAATCACAATGCCATGGGTTTCCATTTAGGCGCAAGAATTGGAGGGAAGGAAGAGAGCGCAAAGAGTCTCCTGAGAGAGAAGGGAGGCTGTTGTTAAAGAGAAAGAGAATAGTAAGGCTGCTTAAGCCTGTAAAAGCAGCAGGAGAAATAGTCACTAAACGGTTACTATGAAGTAGAAGGCGATCCAGGCTTGAGAGGCCAAAAAAAGTACCAGCTGGGAGTGACTGTAGAAGGTTTCCATACAGAAATAGCTGTGTAAGATTTGACAGATCACCAAAAAGTCCATCCTAAAAAAAAAGAAGAAAAAAATTAATGATAATTATTGTAAATAAAAAAAAAAGTTGATATCACCTTCTTTAAACTAAAGTTGTATAAACAAGTTCTCATGTTAGAATATATTGGCTATACTGAATGCACATTCTAGAAGCCACACTCTATAATACAATTAACCCTGCCTTGTTCAAAACAGAAACAGAAGTAGACAAAAATTGAAGGCTGACTTATAGGGCATTTGCAATGAAGACCGGCTTTCAAAGACATTTTCTCTTCCAAGAAACATCAGTTGTGTTTCATACTGCAGTAACTGCTTCCAATGAATTTCCTCTAACTCAAGCAATGCTGTCTTTTGGGTCACCTTTAAATTCCTACCACGAGATATATTTATAAAGACAGTGGCAGAACTACCAGGGTCGCAGCAGTCGCACTTGTGACTGGGCCCTGGTGTTCCACCACTGTGGGGGGGCCCAAGACCCGGCATCTCCCCCTGTACCTCCGCCTGGCAGCTAACTATGCAGTGGAGGGGACGACTCGCAGCTCTGTGATGTCCGCGGGATTTCCCTTCGGCTAGCACAGTTCACTTCCCGAGTGTCAGTGTATACAATGGAGAAGGGAGGGGCCTCTAACGTGTGCAGGTATGGGCAAGAGTGTACAAGCAGAGCGACTCACTTGTGCACTGAATCTGGTGCCTGTGTAGGTCAGAGGCCTCTCCCCCCTCCACTGTATACACTGAACTGCTAGCCTCATAGGACATCCTGCGGACATCACATGGAAGCAGTATGTACAAGGACTGCTACTTCTTTCATCCTGTAAGGTAAGCTCAGCACCTGAGCATGCTGTGTGTCTTACTGCAACAATGCCCACCTGTCACACTACCCACCACCTGTTAGACTGCCCCCCCACCTGTCACACTGCCCCCCAGCTGTCAGACTGCCCACCCACCTGTCACACTGCCTTTTCACCTGTCACACTGTCCTCCCACCTGTCAGATTGCCCCCCCACCTTTTACACTGCCCCCCACCTGTCACACTGCCCCCCACCTGTCAGAATGTCCCCCTCTTATCACACTGCCCCACCTGTCACACTGCCCACTCACCTGTCACACTGTTCCCCTCTTATCACACCGCCCCCCTCTTATCACACTGCTCCCCCACCTGCCACACAGCCCCTCTTATCACACTCCCCCATCATACTGCCCTCCAGCTGTCACACTGTCCCCTGTCACACTGCCACCTTGTCAAAATATCCCCCTGTCATACTGCCCCCCTCCTATAACACTGCCCCTCCATCATTCTGCCCCCTCATCACACTGCCCCCTTCTGTCATATTTCCCCCCATACTGCTGCCCTCTTGTTACACAGCCCCGTCTTTTTACAGTGTTCCCTCGTTACACTGTCCCCCTCCTGTCATACTGCCCAGGTACCCTTTTCCTGCCACACTGCCCCCCTCTTTTTACACTGCCTCCTTCCTGTCATACTGCCCAGGTACCCTTTTCCTGTCACACTGCCCCCCTCTTGTCACAATATCCCCCGTCATACTGCCCCTCCTGTCATACTGCCCCCTCCTGTCACACTGCCCCATCATACTGCCCCCTCCTTTCACAGTACCCCCTCTTATCACACCCCCCTTCCGGTCGCACTTCCCAGATACCCTTCTCTTGTCACACTGCCTCCCTCCTGTCACAATACCCCCGTCATACTGCCCCCTCCTGTTACACTTCCTCCATCATACTGCCCCGTCACACTGCCCCCCTCCTGTCATGATACCCCCCATCATACTAAGGGTCAGGGGCCCTTCATGGTTTCTTGCACCAGGGCCCTTAAGGTTCTAGTTACACCTCTGCATAAAGAGAATGTGACTTTCATCAAAAATTATTGGCAGGGAATCTTACAGGTCCATGGCAGTTGATTGATTCTCCACCAAACAATGTTTAGTAAAAGTCACATCCTCTGCCTTATATAAACAGTAGCTCCCTACGTTTTTCCATGGAACATTTAGCCCCCTAACCTTAGTGGGTCCTCCATAAGCTGGTAAGCACTTGGGTGGTGCCAATGATGTTTGTAATACAACTTTGTTTGTCTGGGTCTATGTCCAGATCATCCATCACAGCGTGTGTTAGTATTATCTGCCTTTATTGTAACTCAGCCAATGAGCAGAAAGGTCTATTTTTCATACCGTTCTGTGAGATTGATTTACTAAAGCAGTGTATTTTAAAAGTGAATTTACTTATCTTAAGCTGACCGTACATTATACCATTTTTTTATTCAATTTTCTTTCATTTACCTTCAACTATGTAGCGCGGGGGTCTGCCTGATTGCATACTAGGGCTGCAAGTAACGATTTTATGCATAATTGGTTAGTTGGCCGATTATTGTTTTGATTAATCGATTAATCGTATAATAACCTTAAAAAGTGTGCTGTATAATTTAGTTAATGTGTAAAGTTTAAAAAAATGAAAGGCAATTTATTCTTAAATATCTCTATGTAGTGGTAAATATAAATAACCAACTATATAGTTAGGGTGCAACATCTCTAAACCATGACAAAACAGATATAAACAGACAAAAGAGATATACTGTATATACTATTAGAGGTTGAATCTGGTAAATATCATCATTCAGAGATCAATTTTTTTATTCAAAGAAAAAAAATTAAGGACTGTTTTGCTGAATTTCAGACAAAACTGTAATATATTATATGCTGGCCATGCAAAAACAATGTCTTTTTTTTTTTTTAAATGGAAACACCTGTAAACAAAATTCTCATAGACGCGAGTTACCGCATTTAGGCACGTTTACAAGCTGTTTGGCATTTCAAATGCCTCTGAACTGCCGTCTGAACCCATTTTTTTGCATTCCAAAAAAAGACTCAACTGCCTGGAAAGGATCTAAATGTCTGTTTACCAGCAGCAGTGTAAATGAGGCCTTAAGCAAGGTAAAAAAACTTCTCCTCACACATTCACATTCACAAGTTCTCAGGCACTTACTGACATGTAAGTATGGTGTACTGAGCTGTATGTGTGCTGCACTGTGTCTTCTGACATGTATGGACAATGTACTGAGCTGGATGTGTGCTGCACTGTATTTCCTGATATGTAAACAAATAATGCATTCTGTATGTGTGGTAGTTAACTATTTTCATAATCGATTAGTTGTTTCGGCCCTATTGCATACAAATTGAAAGTGTTTATGTTTCACCTAATATTATATGGTTTTGGTAAATCTAAGAAAACTGTGCAAGAAAATTGTATAATGTATGGCCAGCCTTAGTGATGAGGTGGAACAAAATGAAAATCAACTTTGCAAAAATAACCAGTCGTGTGCAAAGAAAATTAAAAAGAAAGAAACAGTATTGATTGACTATGATAGGATGATGAACGTCAGCACGCCCTAACCTATTTACTTAAGCTAGGTGAAATTTAAAGTACCAAGTGCAAAGAGAAATTTTAACCCTAGGTTTCAGGGTTCCTGAAGCTGTCATGAAACTAGGAGAATTAAAGTGGAAGTCCACCATAACACTTAAATTCTCACCTTGCAATCATTAATGTGAGCTAAGTTCAGCCTTATGCCTCAAAATGAAAAAAATCCCAGTTTTTCTACCTTTATTTTGCAGTATCCAGTGCTGTCACATGACTTCAACTCTACTTCCTTTTGAGTGTAAAAGCAGCCAGTGGGTGTGATTACTGAAAGTTAGTAACATCCCTTCAAGGGTAGGGCACTGTTCCTGTGTAGCCAGTAGGTGTATACAGGATGGGAGGAGCTGATCATAGGTTCCTGCACAGGGCTCTCTCATCAGTAAGGATGCATTGTACATCCCAATTAATGAGTAAATGAAGAAATAAAAAAAGAGCCATTCACACAGGACACAGGGGGACCCATCCACACAGGACACAGGGAGACCCATCCACACAGGACCCGGGGAGGGGGGGTGTGGAGGGGGAGATGCAGTGCACATATACAGTATAGCTGTGCTGGGCTTTGAATGAAGACTTCCATAGGAGAAGTGAGCTGGACAAAGTTGCATGACAAGTCACAGCCCATTGATTTCAATGGCACCGTTCCCATCTATGCGACTTTGATAGTCAGCGACTTTGAAAAGGTACCTGCACTACTTTGATGCAACATTTGATGCGACTTTGATGCAGAGAGTGTAAAGTTGGATCAAATCTGCACTCAAAGCCGCATTAAAGCTGCACTCCAATGTCACATTCTAGCCTTAGGCTATTTTTCCACTAGCGCGACTCCAATGTTGTGCATCAAAAGTTGCATCAAAGTAGTGCAGACACCTTTTCAAAGTTATATTCAAAGTCGCATAGATAGGAATGTTTACCATTGAAATCAATAGGCTGTGACTTGTCATGCGACTTGTCCAAAGTCGCATGACAAGTTGCACTAGTGGAAACAGAGCCTTAAACTCATTACTCACATGTAATGAGCAATAGAAATTGATCTGTATCCTTCCACACTTTCAGAAAGGTTCCTTTGTACCTCATTTCTTTCATATTTCTTCCCCAGCTGCCTCTGCAATTCACAGCAGTTGGGCGTGTGCCACACCATGCACACAGTGCCCATCACAGTACCATCACAGTGCCATGCAGAAACAACCATGTGGTCGTACACTGTAGAAAATCTGCACCATGTTGCATTGTAATCGATCTTACAGTTTCTAACAGTGTGTGTGTTATGTGCTGCTGGAAGCACGAAGAGGGAGCAGAACATACTTCCAAAGCCTGTCCTCCCCCCCTCTCTCTCTCAGGAGAAGCTGCCAGCCAGAACGAGGCTATGAAGACAGGAGGAGATCATATTCTGTGCAGGATAGGAGGGATGGGGGTGGAGCTGGGCAGGTCTAGGCATGCCTGTCTAAGAACGACTGACAACCTTTTCAGGAAGTGAAAGACAGCTTAGCCAATTCAGATAAAGGGAGATAGGGTTGTCCCTGAAGAACAGAAAGAAGCTGATTGTCTGGCTTAGATAAGACTTTATTATTATATATGCTTTATAGAATTACATTTTTGGATAGCAACTTTTTAGTAGCATGGGATTTTTGCCAGTGTTTCTATTTTAACACTTTACTATTAAGACAGGATAGGAAAAACGTTAAAGAACACGTTTTAGTAAATACGTTTTAGTAAATAAAAATTCTCCATCTGTCCTGATTGCAGACTGCTGTGTTAAATACTCACCTCCCTCTCCACTACATCAATCTTCACTGTGTGGCCCTTCCCAACACCACACAGTCTTTCTGCCAAAAATGTCCTTGCCAGCTCCTCTACTTTGTAAGCAAGCCACATTCATTCTTATGGGTGAACTATATTTCACAGCACAGCTTGAATATGTCTCACCCATAGGAATGCTAGGAAAGCCAATATTTCTCTTGTACATGTTTCTACGGTGATGCCCCCTATTCCCTGCTATCCCCTTCTGGTTTCTGGACTCACATTACTATGAGGCAGGTACCTTTTCTGCTGCACACAGAATGGCAAATGTGAAGATAGCGGTGGATTTCAGTGCTTTATGTATAAGAGATTGTGATTTCTGGAAATCTGTTAGTTTCTTAATTTTCAGCATGCTGCCCCAACCTTCTCTTGGTCCTGGACTCACCTCCCTCCCCTGGCTACACAGGTCTTTCAGGAATAAGAATAAACATAGGGAGATATCTTCTGTAAAGAAGTGTTAATCAGTTGTGGGAACTGGGGATAGGTAGTGGATGCTCAACAAAGCCTTGGAAAACCATGATTAATTTATTTGTGCTATTTACAAATGAGGCTTCCACAAAACAAAACCTAGCCATGTCTGAACTCTTACTACACATGATCACATGCTGCCAATGCCTAATGCTTGTCAGCTTCAACATTTACAGTTTTGCAGTTTCACCAACCTTTAACCTTATCTCCTGTCTGCTCTCCAGCCACTGACTGTGTGTCTCAGGTGAGCCCAAATTGCCAGAGAGGGTGAGAGGAAAAACCCAAACCAGATCAGAGGATCAGGGGTCTCAAAAATGTGTAAGAAAGTCTGGGAGATACATAAATCCTGAACACAATTTTTCTCTGCCACACCCCCCCCCCTTTGTTTCAACCCCCAAGGCTGCAGCACCTGTAGCCCAGCAAGAGTGGACCTGGGACAAGGTATCTTTTTTTCTCATCTTAGTACCCGGTTGGTGTTTCACCATAAAGAATAATCCTGTAGAGCCAAAAACCTACTTGTGTCTTTCTTCTGGGCCATCCATTTGAGGGAAGCATGGCTAGTGATCATAATATTTATATTTAGTTAATAATTAGTGTCTTTGGGGCGTGGTTTGTTCACAGCAAGGATGGAAGCAAAATAAAGGAGCTCCATCAAACCCTTGGCTCTTACGGGCTTAACAACAATGTTTCCCAGCAATGAAATGGGCAGACTCACTGTCAGGGCCTGGCCTTGAACCTGGGACCTTAACTGTGTCTAACAATGACATTGCATAATTTACTGCAGGGTAACTGCTCTGTTGCTGAGTACACAGATACCACTTGGAATCCAGCAGCGCAAAAAAGTCAGTTCCGCCAAGGGCTTTCTGAACAGGTAAAAGATGAGCTCGCCAGAGTAGAGACTCCTAATGATCTTAAGGCCTTTACCCAACTATGTATCTAAATTGATCAGAGACTTACAGAAAGGAGGAAGGAGATACTGGGAATGTTTGTAAATAGTGGTGGCATGCATTTCTCTGCTAGTCAATTTGTTCAGAAGGATCCAAGAGTTTCTCCAGATTCTGACACAGCTGAACCTCTGCAGGTTGAGGCAATTTAGAGATCCATTTCTACTCAGGAGAAGGAGAGAAGACGTTCGGAGAACCTGTGTCTATATTGGGAGGACTCTGGGCATTACACAGGTAACTGTCCTAACAAGGTTACAAGAACAATTGGGGCGACTGATGTGATCATGCCTGAATACATAAACTCCATTACCCAATCTCCCCATTGATTCATGAAGAGAATAAAGTAAATTCCGTATTTTTCTAATTTTGTCATCCCTATTAAACTTATCTCTGATGGCATTGAAATTCCTTGCTCTGCTATGCTGGACTCTGGGGCTGGGGAGAACTTTATGGACATAGAATTTGCCCACAGAAATAATATCCAAATAAGTAACAAGTCTGCTCCTATCGATATAGAGAGGGTTGATGGTTCACCCTTAACTTCAGGACCTGTTACCCATGAAACAGTCTCTTTGGTACTGCAATTTGAGGCTAACCATCATGAGACCATCGGTTTTCAGCTGATTACGTCACCCAAATTCCCTGTCATCCTGGGCATTCCTTGGTTTTCCACCCGTAATCCCTCCATCAACTGGGAAGCACAGATTATAAACTTTACCCCCCCCATATTGCAAGGAATTCTGTAGAGAACCTTGTCAAACAAGTTCTTTGCTGGTCAAGGAATCATAGGTGGATGTGGTTACTACACAGTAATGACAACCTGCCTCCACAATATCATGAGTTCCAGGATGTCTGTGATAAGAAGAATGCTGATCAGTTACCTTCTCATTGCACATATGATTGTCCCAGGGCCTGAAATACCTTTTTGGTTGCCTTTTCAGTCTTTCAGAACCTAAATTAAAGCTTCTCAGGGAATGGATTGATGAGAATATACAGAAGGGCCCTAAACATCTCCTGCAGGGGCAGCTCTGTTCTTTGTTGAAAAGAAAGATGCCACCTGGTGTCCATGTATTGACTACTGGGGCTTGAATAAAATCACTATTAAAAACCATTATCCACTTTCTTTAATCTCTGAAATGTTGGAAAGACTCCACTGCCAAAGTATTTACAAAACTAGACTTACGGGGGGGCATATAACCTCATCCGCATGCGTCAATGAGACAAATGGAAAACCGCCTTTAGAATCAGATATGGCCATTTTGAGTCCTTGGTCATGCCTTTTGGCCTCTGTAACGCTCCTGCCATTTTCCAACACATCAATGATGCTTTTCATGACCTATTGGACCAGTTTGTGATTTCTTATCTTGATGATATTCTCATCTTTTCTAATAACCTGGAGGAACATTGCAAACATGTTTACACTGTCTTTGAAAGGTTAAGGAAGAACCAACTTTATATTAAATTGGAGAAATGTGAGTTTGAACGAACCCAGATGCAGTACTTGGGATATATTATTTCTCCTAAAGGAGTGAGCATGGATTCTGAGAAGATCAAAGCAGTGGTGGATTGGCTTGCCCCTAGAAAAGTTAAAGAAATACAACGATTTGTTGGTTTTGCCAACTTCTACAGAAAATTTATAAGAAACTTTTCTAAGGTGATAGCACCAATTACACGGCTGACAAATAAAGGGATGCCCTTTGTGTGGTCACCTGAGGCCCAGACTGCTTTTTTTAAGCTAAAGACTCTTTTCACTTCTGCACCAATATTAGTACATCCCGATCCTGAAGTTCGGGGGGGGGGGTGGCTTACCGGTGCTGAAGATCCATGTTTAATTCAGCCAGGGGAGAGAAACGGAGCATTGCAGGCCAGATCAGGACTGCAATCCACAGCCATCCTAACTCCTACCACAAAGCAACCAAGCATGTTCTGCAAGAGGTTGAACAAATATCAGCCCAAGAAACTGACATCTTTCTTCTTCAAGCCAGCGGGAAGGTCAGTCTCACTAAAGATGGCGCCAGCTCAGCCACGCAGCGTGAGGCATACACGGATCTCCCTGATGAGATCCAGGGGGGCACAAACACATCAACACTCCCTGTATTCCCTACACAGAATGCATGAGAAGATCCCCTCACAGGCAGCCCGGCTAAGGCCCGCATGCAGATGGACATGCTGCAACTGCCATGGCCACTGTCACAAATCGAGGCCCAGGCCTTTAATCCCCTGCTTTCCAACCAGGCCTTACACACTTCCATGGCATCCTTTCCAACCACAGGACAGCCAGTGATGGACACCACACTTAAGGACATGTTGCTGTTCCTACAAACATCATTAATGACAGATCTCTCCTCATTGTTCACCAAAATGTCGGCAGATATACACAATCTGGATGACAGCCAATGACATAATTGACATATATGAAGAGGTCAGAGAAGAACAGGATTGGGTTCGGGCCAAGCTTGCAGATTTAGAAGGTAGATCCGGTTGAAATAATGTTTTTTTTTTTTTTCCACATCAGCTGATTTCCTGGACCTCTTTCAATTCAGCTTTATTCTCATGCTGTGTCCAGGGTATAATCACATCATAGTGGTCTTTCTACTTTTATTTCAAAAAAGAGTATTCATATAGTTCCACATCACTATATCCCTTGTCTTACTACTTTATTTCTTCCCCCTTTCCCTCCCTCCTGCCTCCCTCTTTCCTCCCCCTCCTCCCTCTCCCACCCCTCCCCTCAGGTCTTCCGTATCTCTTCCTTTTACAGGTCCTGTTCCAGTCTTGGTCTCATTATTTCCACGTATTTTTTGGTTTTTTTGAATCTAGCCCATTCTTCCCATTTTTTTCCCCTTGCCTCTTTTTTCTTTTCATCTGAGTATTTTAGTCTCTCCATGTTGACAGCCCCATCTACCCTGATGCACCATAGATCTAGATCTGGGGGCTCCTTTTTATTCCACCATTTGGGGATTAAAATTTTGGTTACGTTTAGGAGGGTCGGCACTAATGACCTCATATATTTTTTAATAGGACCCGAGCCACCGTGGAAAAGGCATACCCAGGGGTCTGCTTCTATTTTTTCTTTTGTAATCATCTCTATTATTTCTCTTATATCATCCCAAATTTTTTTTATCACAGGGCAGTCCCACCATAGGTGTGCCATTGTACCCTTTATGTTACATCCTCTCCAACAGTGGTCCATTCCTTCCTTTTGGTATTTAGCTACCTTGTTTGGGGTCAGGTACCATCTGGCCATACATTTGTAATTAATCTCTCTGGTCTGGCTATCCACTGCGGTTCCATTAATACTGGTTATTATCCTTTCCCACTGCCGGTTAGTCTTCTGTGATCCCAATTCAGTTTCCCACTTACCCATATATTTATGGTTTTCCTTCCTTACCTGGTGACAACCTCTCCTACATTATATTTCCCATGTTACCGTGTGGATACCACCCTGACGGGACACTATTTT
>BLSH010397422.1:242766-277807 GCA_018402905.1 Glandirana rugosa | reverse complement strand
TAACTCCGGATAAGTTTTTTTCTTCATATACTTACCGACACACTCAGGCCAGATTTACAAATAAGACGTGTTCCATGTCTGTTCAGAACACCCTAGGTACGGACTAAGTAAAATTATTTCCAATCGAACAGGTGTAACCTACACCTGTTTGCCGAGGCGAACAGACACTATTGCGGGGGACGGCACGATTTGTGTGCAAGGCTTTTATGTGACCGACGTCCCGTCCGGTCGTGGAGGTTCCGTATTTCCCGTTCGAGTCCGGTACACCGGTTAAACCTCCGGGTCTTCAACTTACCCCGTCTGGGTAGTCCGTCATGCACATCCGTACACGGGTGTATGAGAACGTGGTACCATGGATCCCACAAGACTTGTCTGTACCTTGTGCAGAATAAACATTTAGACCGGACTCACACAGCCATTCATATACTTCTTTTTTTGAATAGGCCTCAATAAAAAAAAAACATGTTGGTTACCTCCTCCTACTCCTCTACCACCGCCACTTCCACCTACACTGCCACGGTCACGGCCTAGTCAACCGCTAGGCTCCTACTCCACATCCACCCCCCTTCCCATTTTTTTATTTGATTTTAATTTATTTTCCCTATCCCCATTTATTTGTAGGGCACTTGCCCTAGTTTGAAGATGATTTTAGAACAGTTATATGGCCTCTACCGTTAATTAATACTTTTCAGACACAGTTTGAAGATGATCCACATTCACATCCATTTTTCCTTTTTTTAGGTTTTTATTTTTTTTTAAATATTTAAAGTTATTTCCCTGTCCCCATTTTTTTGTAGGGCTCTTGCCCTACCCTTACCCCCATTTTACTTCCTTTTGCAGCCCTCTAGGGCTTTCCAGGACTTTGTTACAGCCATTTATGTGCCTAAAAGTTCGGGTCCCCATTGATTTCAATGGGGTTCGGTGTCCGTGCGATCGTTCGGGTTCCGTCCGGACCCGGACCCGGACTTTGTCCCGAAGTTCGGCCGGACCAGCAGTACCCGAACTTCCAGAGGTTCGCTCAACTCTAGTAAGAAGCTTATTGATGGTTATAGGAAGCGACTGATTTCAGTTTTTTTTTCACATGGGTATGCCACCAAATATTAAGTTGAGGGTGCCAATAATTTTGTCTAGCCCATTTTTGGAGTTTTGTGTGACATTATGTCAAATTTGCTTTTTTGTTTTGTTCCAATACACACAAAGGGAATAAACATGTGTATAGCAAAACATGCGTTACTGCAATACTTTTCTGTGAGAAATACTTGATTTTCTGGAAAAATTTCTGGGGTGCCAACAATTTCGGCCATGACTGTATATTTTTATAAATTTTTTAATATAATTTTTTATATATTTTATGCTTGAAAGTATCAATACCAATTTGCATAATATTCCAATAAATATTTTGGACTAGAAAGGTAATTGCCACGCTAGACCAGAGATGAATGGCACTGTGTGGACACTAGGGGCCGCTCTACTACCAGGTACCACACACCCCTCCATTCAGGCCACCTATGACAGTGCTCATCATCCCTCCTCTGGCTAGGGTCTGAGAAAAATACGTGGATGTATTGAAAGGCATCACCCCATTGGCTCATCCAAGTGCTGATGTCATGTCTGGTCCCGCTGGACTTCCGGGTTTTGTCTCACAGTGCTTGTAGGTTCCAAAGAACACACACAGATGGCGCAGACAGCTGGCCAGCCAACCAGCCATCTCTATCCCCCCTCTGCTCCATCTTGGACTCTGAACCCGGATAACCAGCAGGAATGTGTCACAACTGCCCGGCTCCAGCCGGTTTTATGCCTGTTTTTCTTTAATCACTATGAGTACCCATTTGGCTTGTGTTTTAATAAACTGTGGTTTGACTTACTGCACTTAGGTCTGGTGCGCCTTGTTGCCCTTCTTCTTCCCGCAGAGCTGCTTATAGTCCCTTGGCTGCTGCCCCTGCCTGCTAGTACATCATGACCACATATATACCATCATGGACTTTACATATAAGAACTAAAAGAACTTTATTTGTTGGCGTCTTTTGCCACCTAGTGGTCACATCCTCCAACTTGCCCATCACTGCTGGTGCCATTCTCCTCCTTCCATTACTGGAACCATGTCTTGTGGTCTGATGAGACCAAGATAAACTTATTGTGGTCAGATGTGTCAAGCGTGTGTGGCAGCAACCAGGTGAGGATTACAAAGACAAGCATATCTTGCCTACAGTCAAGCATGGTGGTAGAAGTGTCATGGTCTTGGGCTGCATTAGTGCTGCTGGCACTGAGGAGCTACAACTCATTGAGGGAACAATGAATGCCAACATGTACTGTGACTGAAGCAAAGCAGGATAACCTCCCTTCGGAGACTGGGCCACAGGACAGTATTCCAACATGATAACGACCCCAAACACAGCTCCAAGAAGACCACTGCCTTGCTGTAGAAGCTGAAGGTAAAGGTGATGGACTGGCCAAGCATGTCTCCAGACCTAAACCCTATTGAGCATCTGTGGGGCATCCTCAAACAGAAGGTGGAGGAGCACAAGGTCTCTAATATCCACTAGCTCTGTGATGTCATCATGGAGGAGTGAAAGAGGACTCCAGTGGCAACCTGTAAAGCGCTGGTGAATTCCATGCCCAAAAGTGTTAAGGCAGTGCTAGAAAATAATGGTGGCCACACAAAATACTGACGCTTTGGGCCGAATTTGGACATTTTCATGTTAGGGAGTACTCACATTTTTGCCAGCAGTTTAGACATTAATGGCTGTGTGTTGAGTTATTTTGAGGGGACAGCAAATGTACACTGTTATACAAGCTGTACACTCACTACTTTACATTGTAGCAAAGTGTAATTTTTTCAGTGTTGTCACAAGATATAATAAAATATTCACAAAAACGTGAGGGGTATACTCACTTTTGTGAGATACTGTATATATTTTGCATACGTTATTTCAGCTGAATCAGTCTTTATAAAAGCTGAAATTGTCCTTTTGGAACTATACAGTAAAATGTTTTTAAGTACAAACTCCATGCAGCTTGCAGTAAACTATGACCTTAGTGCAGCTGTGCTAGTCACTGAACCACTTTTCTCATTCCTCAAAATGTTGTTTCATCTAATAAATAACCACATAAGCATTACCTTTTTCCTGCGTTCAGTAAAGATGTAAACAGCAAACCATCCCAACCCGTAATTATTTAATAAAGAACATTTCCAGCAGTAAACAGAATAATGCTAGCTGGAGAAAATTATATGTTCCTATCTCAGGAAATAAATGGTGTTCCTCCCTTTACCAGCCTTTTTATAATAATGCATTCTGCAGAAATACAGTGTTGGTTTATTCTTTTACTTCCTGTGAAACGCAAGATTTTAAAAAAATAAGTATTATATGAGAACAATTAATGCATCTCTTCTAAGATTTACTTTTTAATATTGAGAAATCTGAACACTCTTTAAAATATATAATTAACATCACTATCTTAATCATTCCAAAGTGAAAGAAATATGTTTTGTAATTGGAAATTATAATAGTTTAAAAAAAACTGTTTTATTGTAGTGTAGGCAGTACATCTAATAAGAATGTTTTCATACAATAGCTGTGTACTTTGAGATAATGTTCTAATTAACCTAATTGCAGCCAATATATTGAGCTTAGAGTTGAGATCTACACTTCCATGGCAACTGGCAGGAGAGCTGTGTGGGATCGTGTTTTGCTTTCCCAGTACAGTTTTTAAAAAAATAGCTCTTTATTACAGGAAATAGAGAGGTAAATCCTCTTAACAAGATAAAGCTTGACTTAAGAAAGAGGTTTGTCCCCTTGCACTTGCTGATAATGTATAACTTAAGCAGTGATGCTTCAATTTAATTAGCATAAGCCATCATAATAACACACCCCATAAGTGTTTGTCTTCCCCTTGCAGTTCACAACTCTACTGTGTTAAGGATTTACTGTAAACCATTGAATATTAAATGCATGGTTTTATAGGAACACGTTCTATAAACCAAGTGACGGCATAAAAAAAATCCATCTCCACATTTTAAAGATTTGATTGTGGGCAATATTAAATTATTCAGAGGAAAAATAATCTAAGCTGCCATAAATGTTTATGAGCAATCTACAACATGCAAAGTGATTTAATAAAATGTGAAAGCCTTTATAAAATACATTTTATTGGTAGAAAACTGCATAAAAACCTTCCCAAGAAAGTCTCCCTTAGTGGTCTTTTTTGGGAAAGTATTTGCAGTTCTGTATCAAACAGTGCATAGTGCATGTCATAATCCTTGCACATTATTCTGAATGGTTAATAATATGGGTTAAACGTGTGGCAGTTTTTAAAAAGTATTGTAAAAGTGAAGCTATTGTACTTGATCCTGATTTTACAAGAGCTAGTAATCAAATTATATTTTTTATTATAGATCATAGTACAAATGAATGTGTATCCTTGCGTCCCTGTAATGAGAGAAGGGGAACAATTATTAAGCATCACGGGCACTAGTCTCTTTCATGGGGAAACAATAGTGATCTGCTCAAAAAATATGCTGATTATCAGACTCCAGAGCTCAAGCAATGGAATGTTTCCTATGGGCATTTTTCTAAATACACATACTGTGCATATGTTCTATGATCTAGCCATGGACAAGCAACCTTACTGGTTGATTTACTAAAGACAAATAGGTTATCCACTTTGCAAGGAAATTTTCCCCAGAGCGTAGTAAATGTGGTGAAATTTAAAAATGCATTTTTGCTTGCACATCATCAGAGGATGGAAGTCAGCAGAGCTTCGCATCATTCAGCTCTGGGGAAAATTCCCTTGCATACAGCAACTTCCCTTGCAAGTGAGCAATCTGTGTGTTTTAGTAAATCAACCCTGCTCATTCTAAGAAGTGTATTTAATTGTCTAGAGTCTAAATGCTATTGCTGTCTGTACCGTCCAGATGCAGTGTGTATATGTTTAACCATAGACTATTCCTTTCTGTTAATTGGTAGATACACCTGAAAATATACAGTTTTTTTAACTCTTTCTGCTGTATCCATGGATATTCAGGTATAATTTAACACAAATTCACAAAAAAACAAGACTTGTGTGAGCAGGTGTATTCACTAAGTGCCAAAACCATTGTTAGACCCCTTTCACACTGAGACAGTTTTCAGGCGTTTTAGCGCTAGAAATAGCGCCTAAAAACTGCCTCCCATTCAGTGCAATGGGTGCTTTCACACCCGGGTCAGTGTGCTTGCGGAACGTTCAGAAAGTCCTGCAAGCAACATTTTTGTGGTGGGTTGGGAGCACTGTACACAGCACTCCCAAAACACCCCTGCCCAGTGCAATGAATGGACAGTGCTTCCGAAGTGGCTGAAAAGCGCTTCTGAAGCACCACAACACGGGAGTTTTTAACCCCTTTTAGGGTTTAAAAGTGCCCCGTTGCGCCACTTAAACAGCGGTACAGCACCGCTACAACGACCATCGCTTTACTGTGGCCACGGCCCCAGTTTGAAAGGGGTCTTAGCTGTTGCACTAATTCTATAAACAGATATATTAATACTGGGCTACTTGTATTCAGGAGATTACACAACCCCCCAAACTATGCTGCCATTATAAATGGGTGCTAGTGGATTTATTTAATTTCGTGTTTCTTAGACCCCTTTCACACTGAGGAAGTTTTAGGCATTTTAGCGCTAGAAATAGCATCTGAAAAGCGCCCGAAAACTGCATCCCATTAATTTGATTGGTGCTTTCACACTGTTTGGAGCGCTATAAATAGCGTTCCAAAAATTCCCCTGCCCATTGAAATTTATGGGCAGCGCTTCCAAAGCACCTTAAAAGAACTTTGAAAGCCCCACAAAACAGGTCTTTTTTACTTTTTTTTTAAGATCACATTATCACGTGACATTAAGAAAGCATCCTCGCTATTGCCCAACAAGCGCCACTAAAATGCTGCTAAAGCACCGCAAAAATGACCGGTGCTTTAGCGCTGTTTCAGCAGCGCTTCAATGTGAAAGGGGTCTAACATTTCTCCAATAATCCAGTGGACACTTTCCCTTCATACTCTGTCCATATTGTAAAGGTCAAAAGTAAATCCCTCAAATTGGATGTCAACAGCTGGGTGCACCGGTAATGCCAGGATTGCCAAGAGTTCACAAATTTAAACTAATGTACACTTACATAAAACATAAATATTAGTTTTGAATGGACTGATCTCTACAAAAAGCTATATTAAATAGATTTTCCTTTTTTGTTCAAAGAGGATATATATATGTCAGCACTTCACATGCCCATACAAAAAGGTCAGCCCACTAATTAACGTATATATATTTTTTAGATACCAGGATAGTGTGCAGTCTATACAGCATGCAGGCTCAGGATCTAGGTAACAATGCCCCTATTAAAGCATAAGTGGAAGAGTGCCCCATTTCTTTCACAATACTAGCAACATTATAGCTGAGGAGAGTCTTTTTTGTATTTCTATATCTGCAACTTCCTTCAAAGATTCATTAAAAGTGTTTTCATTTGGAGTGCTCATGCGCGGCCGCTCGAGGATGGTCGCTTAATCCCCAAGATCCGCACTGCCCCGGCTCCCGCGATCTCTCTCAGCGTCCTCACGGACACAAGCAGCGATACAGCCGGCTCCCCTCACACCCAGGAACCCGCAGGATCCTGTGCCATTCCCGGATGGCCTCAGGAACGGCACAAAGGGACCTTTCTCGGTAGCTTGGCACCGGACCTGCCACGACGCCCACAGTTAAGATGGCGCCTGCCACTTTCATCTATCATGAGGAAACGAAGGGAGATGAATCCATTGCGGATCAGGACATTCAGGCCGGGCAGCCCAGCCATAGTTCTGGGTCCACAGTGAGTACACTGATCCCCAACCCCGCTTCTCCGGCCTCCACAGAGTCCCTGCTGACATTAGAGAAAATACTCCTCACTCCCATAGAGGCCGCAGGCCCCAATCCCAGCTCTGATAGAGACATTTTCTAGGATGCTCACTAGAGGCTTGGCTCTGAATGCAGCCCAAATCACCTCCACCATCCAGGCTGATCTTCACCAATTAGGTGGCAGAATTGAGACCATAGAAGCCAAAACAGACCAAACTATAGCAAGGGCAAATCAGAATGCTGCCAGACTACAGGATCTACATGAACAACTTGATGCCGCCATTTCTGAAATTGATGACCTCGAGAACAGATCACGCAGATACAATTTTAGAATTCAGGGGCTTCCGGAATCCTTCAAAGAAACGGACAAAATTGTACGCTCATTTATTAAGGATCTGCTCCCAGACATACCCGAGAACTGCTTGGAATTAGACCGGGCACACAGGGCACTCCAGCCGCCACTCCAAGACGGCTTGCCCAGGGACATTGTGGTTAAACCGCATTTCTTTAAATTTAAGGAAGAATTAATGAGACGGGCTCGGGAGCTAGGCCACATATCAATTCAAGATCATCCTATTCAAATCTTTGCCGATCTATCCCCCTATAACATACAGAAGAGGAGAACCCTAAGGTCCTTACTCCAAGTCTTAACCCAGAACTCAATTACCTATAAATGGGCCTTTCCATTTCGCCTTACTTTCTCCTACCAAAACAAGCCTTATGGTTTCTCACCCTTCGTGGAAGGAGATTGCCTACTTTTACAGTTGGGGCTGACGTCTCAAGAGCCAACTTCATCCTCCACTCCCAGAATCCCTAATTCCATGAAAAGGCCCCCACCATCAAGCCCTATTCCCCACTGTGGCAGAAACACCAGACCAAGAGATCCAGGGAAGCTCGCCCTCCATAACCCTCCAGGACTTGGTATTTTGATCAGCACGTCGGACTCTGATGTGTCCTTTACCAAAGAAAATTTCTCCTCTCAAGAGGATCTGTTCAAGCCGGGCCAGTCCCGGCACTCTGCTCTGTTTCGAGTCATTTGTTGCCCTGATTTGTGAAATTGTTGACTCACTCTGCATCATCTCCAATTGAGATGCAGTATCTCCTTTCCTACTGGCCTGGGAATTTTCCCCCACATCTTTCATCGAGGACCTCTATGCCTATTTTGTTGCTGATGTTATCCGTTTGGTTATGTTTGTATTACTGTCATAAGGCTTTGAGCCAGCGATGTTCTCTTGATCCTTGGGCCTACATCATACCTTGCATTTTATCCCTACAGGAACACAATTGTTATTTCTAATGTTTATTTCCGGTTGTACACTTTAACAATTTATTAGGGGGACTGCCGGGGTGGATGCTTCGCGCCTCCTTCTACCCTAGAACGGTTTCTTTTCTCCATTCTGAGGTAGTGTCACACCCTCCAGGGCAAGGGGTGTTGTCTTGGGGACAACTGTGGCCAAGAGGGTCCAGAGACCCTTTGAGCACCTTGGGGTTTGGGGTTGTTCAACCAAATTTTTTTTTATCTAGTCGCATTTATCTTCCTTTAATGCAATAACGGTCTTCTCTTCTCCTCCCTTTCTCTTCCCGCTGTTCTTTTTCCTTCTCTCTGGTCTTTTTAGAAGGCGTTGTCAGATCTCCTACTACATCAGCACCAACATCAAGATGATGACTCCGGGTTCGTTCAGACCTCCACTACCCGTCAGAGTAAGAAACTATTTAGATTGTGTGTTCTTCCTCCTCTCTGATCCATGTTTTCCTCATTAGATGCCCCTTCTCCCCGAAGGTAGCAACTCACAACGTTCAAGGTATGAATTCCCTGATTAAACATTGTAAACTATTCCAAAATTACCATTCCCAAAAGATTGAAGTCCTATTACTGCAGGAGACCCACATCCCAGCCTCATTTAACCCATCTTTTTTACATAACCATTACCCCCAATTTTACCTTCCCAATGCAGAGTCCAAGACAAAAGGGGTGGCAATTTGCTTTTCTAAAAAGACTAAATTCTCTCATACGGACACTCACAGGGATTCGCTAGGGAGATATATTCTGGTGAAAGGCACCATAGTGGGGACTTTATACTCTTTCGTATCTTATTACACCCCAAACAAAGGCCAGGTAAAATTTATAGCCTCCATGCTCACAGCTCTCAAACCTCTTCTGGAGGGAGTGATTGTTTTTGGGGGAGACACTAACCTTGCACTCGACTTGTCTCTTGACAAGTCCTGTGACAAGGTACCATGCCCCAAGAGGCCCCCCAAACAGAGCTTGAGACTTGCCAAAACTCTATTCACCTCAGGATTAATCGACATTTGGAGAGAACTAAACCCCCATACCAAAGACTTTACACATTACTCAGCCCCTCACAAAATGTATTCACGGATAGACCACTTATTTATGCCTCCCCCTCCCAGACCCCACTGGTTACTAAAGCCTATATTGAGGAAACCCCTCTATCCGACCACTCTATAGTAGTGTTGCTTCTAATGCGTTCCCAACTATGTAGATCACAATTCATCTGGCGCCTCAATGAATCTCTGTTGAGTGACCCGGAACAAGTTTCTTTAATGGAGAAGGAGCTTAAGGAATATTTCCTGGTAAATGACTCTGACTCCTTCTCACCCTCATCTCTCTGGGCGGCACACAAACCTGTGATGAAGGGAAAGTTTATCTAGACTGCAGCCCACTTAAAAAAGGAACGCAGGGCCAGGATAGATAATCTCTTTAAAGAATTTCGAACATTACGCATAGCTCATAAACACAACCCTAATAACAATACTCTGAATTTACTGGACTCGGCCCGCATAGCCCTGAACCTTGCCCTTATCACTGAAGTGGAAAAACAGATTAGATGGTCCGGGGCTCGTTTTTACTCAAGTAAAGACAAAATAGGACCTAAGATGGCGCCTAAACTTTCGCCTAAACCACGATCAATAGCCTTCCCTAAAATACGTACGCAAATAGGATCCCTGTCACAAAATCCACAACGAATTATGGAAGCCTTTCACGCCTTCTACGCAGATCTATACAAGGCCAATAACTTAACAGTAGACCTCTCAACAGACAAATTTCTTAACAGCATTTCTCTCCCCTCTCTCCTAGAGCAACACTCCCTACTTCTAGAGTCCCCAATAACTGAAGCAGAAGTTTTAGGTGTCATTAAGTCCCTTAAATTAAATTCAGCCCCAGGCCCTGATGGCTTTTCAGTAGGCTACTATAAAAAATTTGCAAACACATTGGCTCCTTATCTGGTCAGGTTCTTCAATTCGCTTACCTCAGGATCCCCTATTGACAAGAACCTAAACCTAGCATTTATTTCAGTGATCCCTAAACCAGGAAAAGACCCGAGTTCTGTGAGCAACTACCGTCCAATTTCTTCAATAAACAATGATTTAAAAATCCTTACTAAGATTCTAGCAATCAGACTCTTTTCTTTTATCGACCGCTATATCCACAAAGACCAGGCTGGGTTTATCCCAGGCAGACAGGGACCTGACCAGATAAGAAGGGCCATAGACATCATTTCCCTTCTTAACTCCAGATGGGATGGTGGACAGCCCCAGGAAGGGTACCTACTCTCCATAGACATCCAGAAGGCTTTTGATACTGTCACTTGGCCATACATTTTCTCAGTTCTAGAAATGGGGTTTCGGCCACAATTTTATAGGCATCCTACGGGCCCTCTACTCTAACCTCAGCGCCCAAGTACGCCTACAGGGCTGCTACTCTGACCCCATTTCCATTGGAAAGGGCACTAGACAAGGGTGCCCGTTGTCTCCTTTGATATTCGCAATAGCAATAGAGACATTAGAGGGGTACATTGCGGTCCCCAGCAACATAAATGCGCCTTGTTTGCCGACGACCTACTCCTCTTTATTACGTCACCCCTCATCTCGACACCTAATATTCTTAAGCTTCTTAACCAATTTGGGGAGGCTTCTGGCCTCCAGGTCAATTTCTCAAAATCCATTGCAGTGAATATTACTATGTCTCCTGCTTTGTTAGATCGATTAAAGGAACACTCACCCTTTCCATGGAGTACATCCTCCATTCCTTACCTTGGGATTAATCTTCCCCCAAAATTCAATCTCCTGTTTGCCCATAATTACCCAGCTATGTTTCAAAAATTGACAAATGACCTACTAGTGTAGGACAAACAAGACCTCTCCTGGTTAGGTCGCATCCACGCGGTGAAGATGACACTCTTACCTTGCTTATTATATCTCTTTAGATCCCTTCCCATAGTGATCCAGAGGACACAGATAGCGCACCTACAGTCTAGGATTCTGAAGTTCATTTGGGGATCCAAGGGCTGTAAATGCTCCAAACATATCCTCTTTAGACACAAATCGCAAGGGGGTCTCTCCCTTCCTAACATCTGGTCGTACTACCAAGCAGCACAACTAGCGCAAATTTCCGTAGCCTATTCATGAGAGCCAAAGCCTGACTGGCTAAACATGGAAAGACAAGCTACCCCACACCACACAATTGACTTCCTCTTATGGTCTCCTCCCAAACTCAGGCCACCAATCCTGTCCCAGACTTTATCTCACTCCCTGGCGCTCTGTGACAGACTACATAGGCACCCCTCCTAGATCTCGGAACTGCGTCCCTTGAGACACCTATTCCACAATCCAGATTTTCCTCCGGGGCTGAACATTGTCTCCCTTTAAATGGTGGCTCAACAAGGGCTTTTTTAGAATAGGACACTTATTTTCCTCGCTAGGTCCTTTGTCTATCGGTCATTTTGTTAGCAAACATGATATGCCCCCCTCTGACGTTTCTGTCTATCCCAGATATTACATTACATCCATACCACTTGGCTCAATAGACCTGAACCCCCTAAGATTACAAAATATGAAATGTGGTGTAATTCTCTCATGGATCAGAGAGGCAGAATCTCCATCATCTATTCAGCCTTAGCGGACGCGAAAATCAAACCGTCCTATGCACAAGCCTGGGAAAAAGACCTAAGTTATGAACGAGACCCTTAGTCCTGGTAGTTTCACTTCCAAAGGTCCTTTAAAGGTATCTTAAATGTCTCCCTGATCGAGGCCAACATTAAAATATTCACCCATTGGTACAGGGTTCCCACCCTCCTTGTCAAAATATACCCTGACGCCTTTCCGCTGTGTTTCAGAGGCTGCAATCACCTAGGCTCTCTAACCCACATATGGTGGTCATGTCCTCGCATTAGAACGCTCTGGAACAAGGTGTTTGCCTTGCTGCGCAAGATTACGGGCGCACAGGTTCCCCAGAATCTGGAGATAGCTCACCTGAATCGCAAAGTGGACAAGGTAACCAAGAATGCTCAAAAGTTAATATTTTTCATACTTCTCGCAACCAAGATCACCATAGCTAAATCCTGGAAATAGACCTCAGTTCCCTTTTCAGCAGTGAAAAGGAAGGTCTCCTGCATTATGATACAAGAGAAATTAGTCAGCATTCTCCATGGCAAAGTTCCGGCTTTTGAATCAATCTGGGAACCCTGGGCTATTTACACCAATATTCCCTTGTATCCTGGTATGTTGGCCCCTCCAATGATGCCTTCCTAGACTCTTCTCTTGGATATTCCTATCTCCTTTCTTCTCTCTCCACTCTCTCTAATTTCTCCTCCCCTCCTTCTCCTTTTCCCCTGACCGATGATTAGTTGCTAGATGGTTGATTTTGTTTTGAAATGTGTTACATGACTCCTGATTAGGAACTAGAGCATATCCCACCTCAGCACTAAACCACATTGGTCTTTGCTCAAACCCACAGTCATGAACGTTTGGTTTGTTTGGATTTTCTTATTTTACTTATGCCTAGTTTCTCGCTGACAGCTCACTGATACGAGAGGGGTCCAGACCATTTCTGGTCTCCCCTCAGTTATCTGATGGGAGTTAGGCAATGCCTCCCTCTCAAATCTTCTATTTTAGGTGGTTTCCCTGGGGAGTCCGTTGGGCTCTACCTGACCGCAGTGTGGTCCAAATGGGTGGCGGTTGTGGGGGTGGCGCTCTCCCCTTGGAGAACCCCTAACCTGAACCTCTAGAGAAGGCTTAATTACTAACTCACTTTCAGTTTTTGTGAGCGAGAAACAGCATCCATTGACGTTTTACATTTGTATCTCAGCTTTTCTACTATCAAGGCTAGACTTTCAGTACAATAGCCTGATGCTCTATTTCTAATGTATTGTATCTAGCAGTCATTTTTGGTAGCTCTGCAAGCTATTTTGCCTACTTCCTAACAACCATTTCTGATATATGAAACGGTTGTTTTTACATGATTTAAAATCCTATAAAATGATTGAAAGAGAAAAGTGTTTTCATTTTCTTTCCACATTTTCCAAAAACTTGTGGAAAAAAATGACATGTTCAAAAGACTCATTATGCCTCCTAGAATATACGTTGGAGTGTTTACTTTCCAAAATGGGATAATTTTTTGGGCGTTTCCATTGTCCTGGTGCTCCAGGACCTTCAAAATTGCAAGAGGTAGTCAGGAAATTATATGTGTAATTTATGTCCCTAGAATGCCTGATGGTGCTCCCTGCATGTTGGGCCTTTGTATGTGGCTATGTTGTGTAAAAGTCTCACACATGGGGTATCGCCATACTCAGCAGGAGTAGTATAATGTGTTTTGGGGTGTAATTTGTGGTATGCATATGCTGGGTGTGAGAAATAACCTGTTAATAGGACAATTTTGTGAAAACAAAAATGGAAAAAAAATCTTAATTTTAAAATGAATTGTGGGAAAAAATTACAACTTCAAAAAACTCGCCATGCCTCTTGCTAAATACTTTGGAGTATCATTAAAAGAAAACAATGTTGCGCTCCTGTATGATGATTAAACAAAAGCAGCTGGCATAACAATCCAAACATAAATTGTGATCATAAGTAGTGTAACAAAATGCCGTGCATGGGTGAATATATAACAACCATATAAAGGTAGATAGCAGTAAAAGTGATACAAAGCAATATAATATAATGGTGATACAAAACAATATAACTCAGTGAAAATCATTAAAAGTCAATAAAAATCTCTACACATCCTATGTGTGTTTTTCTTGCAAAGTTCATAAGTGTTAAAACAGCAGTATCCAGGTGACGTGATTCCCACCACCAAAGAATGTCTGAATAGGGTAATCTTACCAGACACTACTGATAATAGGGCCTTATAAGCGCTTAAAGTATAAAGAACACCTGATGCTTTCCACAGGCCAGGTGCACATTAACCACTTACCAACGTGAAGGTTTTCCGGCTTTAGGACCAGAGCACGTTTTGCGATTCGGCGCTGCGTCGTTTTAACTGACAATTGCACGGTTGTGCAACGTTGCACCCAAACAAAATTTGTGTCCTTTTTTTCCCACAAATAGAGCTTTCTTTTGGTGGTATTTGATCGCCTCTGCGTCATTTATGATTGCCGCTATAAACAAAAGAAGAGTGACCATTTTGCAAAAAAACCCCAAATTTCTTATTTTTTGCTAAAATTCAAATCCAAAAAAAAAATAAAAAAAAACATTTTTTTCACCGGTTTTGGCCGATTTATATTCTTCCTCAAATTTGTGATAAAAAAAAAATCACAATTGACGTTTATTGATTGGTTTGCGCAAAAGTGGCCGCGTTTACGGATGATGAGAAATCATTTCTGGGGTTTTTATTTTTTTTTATTTTTTACTAGTAATGTCGGCGATCTGCGATTTTTAGCGGTACTGCGATATTGCAGCAGACATGTCGGACATTTTTGACACTTTTTTGGGACCAATGACATTTATTCAGCGATCAGGAATTTAAATGTCCACTGATTACTGTATAAATGTCATTGGCAGTGAAGGGGTTAACCTGGGTGTGGAGAGCTAGGGGTTAACTGTGTTCCCTGGGTGTGTTCTTACTGTGGGGGGTTGGGCTACCATGGGCATGAGAGATCTAACTGATCCCAGTGACAGAGATCAGTAGATCACCCATGCCTGCACTGTCAGAATGGGGAACCGCCATGTTCCCCATTCTTTGCTTGTGGCCGCTCATCGCGGCTCGCTGGTGGACATCGGGTCCGCCCGAGCCGTGGGCACACTCCTCACTCCTAGCTGCTGTTCGCAGATCACCGTCTTTTTACGGTGATTCGCGCACAGCAACCACACTGCCGCCGTGAAAACATGGCAGGCGGTCGGGAAGTGGTTAAGATTGGGTACTCTTACCCTCAGATAGAAGCAAAAACGCCCAAATGTTGCAACAATCCGATCCTCTTCATCAATCGATCTTAGGGGATGGGATGCCACTAGAGCTCAAATGGATATGATAACAGCAACGGAGGGAGGTGAGCAAAAAGAACTCCACATAGTGTAAATCCGATAAAACATAGCAAATTTTATTCAAAGTAGTGCACTTACATTAAGATCAAGAAATCTGAGCAGATGTCACAAACGGTGTATACATGGACTGAGCGCAGTTGAGATGCAGCAGACACCCTTCCACCCGACGCGTTTCGTCTCAAAGGGACTTCAACTGGGGTATAGGTCTGCTCCCCAACACTGCACTTTTTATACTAAACCATAAGAGGCTCATAATTGGCATTGGCTCACACCTGTAACTGGCTTGAGCTCCAAGCCTCACTTTCAACAGCCAAAAGCCTATCATTGTTGGTCACCGGGTCACATGACATCCCATTTCTGGCTGATAACCCAGGCTAAAAGACTGTACCCAGAGTATAGACTAAAAATGGAAAATGTCACGAATATACTACACAAAACATAAAAAGCAAAGGTATGTTATCAAATAGACTAAAAAGTCCATCATTGAAATAATGATAAATCAAAATTTGTAATAGGAATATATATATTCAAATTCTCATATTGAGACCATTCTCTGTAAACAGTTAGAGTATATCACAAATTTTGGTAGTTTTGGCAAAGATTACTATGTCAGTGGACCTTCAGATAAGGGCACCTCTGTGGTAATAAAAGTCTTTGGTTAACAAATGTATGTTGATGTTCAGCTTTAGGTCTGCTCATCATGATTCAGCTATAGATTTGTGCTTTCTCCACACTTTTTATTTTTAACAAACAATCTCTCATTAAAAGCTGGGGAAAAATACAATACACATGCTCACACGAGTATATATATATATATGCATGTGTGTAAATATCTTTGCACAATAATAACATCACATAACTAAGCATACAGATTTCACACTAATGGATCATATGACTTATTGGGCAATGACTTATGCTACCCTGTCAATCCTAAATCTTTCCTTCTGGCATATTTTCCTCCCATGTGTATAGGTTTTTACATGAATATCATATTAGAAATGTTAAGTTGCCAGCATAAATGTAAAACCAATACAGCAATATGACAGTCAAGACCACAATGCACTGGAAATGGAGATATCAATTTCAAATATTAGAAAAATGCTGTATTTTTTTAAACCATGTGTGCTTATAAATACCATTATGATACATTAAACATTATCCATAAATATTGCAACGGTACTGTCCCCTTTGTTTTTATTTAGAAAGTTTTAACTGTATTTGTTTATCTATTTGACACTCATTGTTGGTGATAGCCTGCTTACTTACTTCCAAAATACATCATTAAGCATCCAAGATTTATGTCCAAGGGTCTCCAAAGTTTTAACAAAACATATGCTCAAATTGCCAAATTAGATTGTAGGAGAACTCAAATATGTTAGATATTGTTTTAAAGAGTACATATATTTTCTTGGGGTTAATTTTACGGGGGGGGGGGGGGGTTAAAGCAAAAATAGGCAAAGAATAGGCTTGGTTTTACCCTTATGCTGCCAGAGCCTTTTTTGCATTTTTTTATGTACACGTTTAAAAAAAACATTTTAGGCCTGAAACCTTCAAACCTTATATATTTTCTGAAAGCAGACAGCCTAGAAAATAAAATAATGGTCGTTTGAATTACACCAGACTGCTTCCATAAGTTGGCTTGCCAGATATTCACATATACCTGGTGGCTCTAGCCACTGGGAGTGTGTGTAAAACCCCCTGCTGCCAGATCCATATGATGTACAGACCAGGCAGTAAATTGTTCCAAATTGGACAACTGCAAATATTCATCTGCCATACCTAAGTCATCCCTGGAAGTCACTGTGGTAGACACTATCGGAAGGAGTAGCAGTGTCTCTTCTTTACAACAATGTGGCTGTGAGAGATGCAAATACACTGGTCACTGCACACATGAACAAGGTTGGTGAGAGTCTATGTCCAGAAGGCTATGTGGTAGATACACAGCACAGGAGGATTGATGTAGGCACCTAGGAGGATCCATAGGTGTTTAAAGGCCCCTGCTGGGTATTAAGCCAAAGTGTGATTTACCTCCTGCAATACAAGGTCAACATTAGTTGGTAAGCAAGCATTTTTGCACCTGGTGGTGGTGATATCACAGAGGATTCTATACTTACGGTGGTGGATGCTGATGATATCCAATTAAAAATCGTTCTACTTCAGCAAATGCAGACTTTATTAATTATAATTCTGTTATGTTATTTTTGACAATTTATTTTGTTTTACTATATAATAATATTGTGTTAGCGCAACTCAATATGAACTATACTGCTACAACAGTGATTGGCTAGCTTCTGGGTCCTGTTCCAAGCGACTGCCCTGCTACTTAGTGAACATAGGGGATCACTAACTCAGCACAGGTACCATTCAGAGGATACTTTGACATCACCCCACCACCTCTCTACCTTGGCCAATCAGAGAATGCTTTGATTTTAATTGAAAATTGCAAAGTGTTCTTTGAATGGTATTCGTGCTGAGCCCCTGTGTCCACTAAGCAGCAGGACAGCCACTCAAAGGAGGACCTGAAAGCTAGTGGAGATCACCCAGGTAGCAGTGTCTTCTACAGTGGTTCTCAGCTTCCACAGGAAGCAGCTAGGTGTGGCACATGAAAACTTACATCCAAACTGGGTCAATGTAACTATGCAAAAAAGTCATACATAAACTTCAGCTTTATGAAGCAGGAGCAGTATTCATTTATTCATAAAGACCCCTCTCACACTAGTGCTATGAATTGCTGCTTGCGTGAAAGGCAGGCACCAACATTCATTGGTATTTTTATAGCAGGTATTTCAGCTAAAATGTAATACCACTTGTACTGCCCCCATCAGTGAGCACTCAATACAGCAAATATTTTAAACGCTACATTTAGCATCTATGTTTGCCTCCCAAGTTCCTAATAGGCCTATTGTAAAATCCAGCACTGCTTGTAGTTGAGTGCAGCACCTCACCCTAGAATTAATTACATAGCAGATATAGGAATTTTACAAACACAATGTATGCATTCCAGTAATTTATCCACATTTTTTAGTGTACTTCATAGTTTTTTCATTTTGAGTTTTGAGATAATTATGCTAGTAATTGCATTCATCATTTAAATACAACCAAAGATATTAAGACTAAAAGAACATTTTAACATGTTTTTTGGATTTGCAGAAGATTTCTTTTTCCCTTTTTTTTGGCAAATATTGATACTTTTCCTTCTTGGAAAAGATTTCCTCGAATGACAATACTAAGAGCAACGATTCTGAGTGGCATTTACAGATGTTATTGTGACAAAAAATGCATTTTGCTAGTTAGTGTTATCGCTATGTTTTTGCATCTGACACAGTCAAGAGAACAGCAGTAAATGTATTGCTTAACATTTGACACAATAAATACTAATAGAAAGTATCAAGCATTTACTTATTTTCATGTCACTGTTAATCCTACTAGCATATCATTACACCCACAGTATTGAACAACAGCAGACAATATCATTAAACTTTAAGAATAAGATTGTATTTGTCAACAGAAGTAACAAAGTGCAATTATAAGGCAATTGAGGTATTTAAAGTTTCCTTATAATAAAGTCAGTTTACAACGCTAAAAGTAGCTGTCAGTACTGCCATCTTTTTTCTGCCATTCCTGCATCTTTCTAGCTCAAGTGTTTAATTATTCATGGCATTAATTAAAAAATGTGCAGCACTAATCACATTAATATTTTCACTCGTGGTTTCCTTTAAAGAGTTATAACACAGTATGGAATTGGAAAATAGCTTTAGAAGTCTGTGGCCAAAGTCTATTATGTTTCTGCAGCTATACGTAAATATGTTACAATATGACAAAACCAGATATTTTCTTCAATATTTAGTTCTTCCCCGCGGTACTTTTCTGCCACTAGATGTCCTCAGTCTGATGGCCAGAATGATTCATTCCACTTCCACTGAGTCCAGGCCATGCTGGACCCTTGCCAGTTTGTGATTAGACTGTGTGAGGAAAAACAACACAGCGATGAGCTTATTGGCAGCACATTAACTTATAGGCTTCTTTTACTGCTTCTTCCTCTTACCCTCCAGTTCTGTTACGCAGGGACTTTAAGAGGCCGGCACCAGATCAAATTCAGGTTCTGACTTTGATTACCTTAAAAAAAATAATTTAGTAATGTGTTAATGATTACTGAGTTGCTATTAATTAAATACTACAGCATAAGATGGGAACCTACCAGCTCACACTAATAACTTAGCAGCAGAGTGTGAATCAACCCATTCCTTCAAAAGATTAACTACAAAGTATAGATAAAATCAGTCAGCAGTGAATACAGCATACACCTTGCTCAATGTTTTCTGTTACATTAAGTATACTGACATTTGATGGCTTTGACAAAGTTACAGCTTGCAAGACATGTATGGGAAAGCCCATGAGTTCTTGTTAGATGGAACAGTTAATGTTGCACTTACTCAGTCACATATGGAAATGTAATCTTTTTTCTACCAGCCTGTACTGTATATCACAATGGCGGCTAGTGAAATTTTAGGATGGGGGGTTCCAGACCCCGCCCTTTCTTTTTGACCCATCCCACTTCTAATAAGCCCTACCCTTTATAGATTCCACCCATTGTGTCAGGAGTATACAGCCCAGCATCACCAGATAAGGTATACAGCATTGCCAGATGGGAGTATGTACAGCATCACCAGATAGGGGTTTATACTGCATCAACAGAGGGGTATATAGCATCACTAGAGTGGTATATACAGCATCACCGGAGGGGTATATACAGCATCCCCAGAGCGGTATTTGCATCTCCAGAGGAGTATACAGCATTACCAGAGGGGTATATAGCATCACCACAGGGGTATATAGCATCACCAGGGGAGTATATGACATCACCAGAGACGTATATAGCATCACCAGAGGAGTATATAGTATTACCAGAGGGGTATATAGTATCACCAGAGGAGTATATGCAGTATCTCACAAAAGAGAGTACACCCCTCATATTTTTGTAAATATTTTATTATATCTTTTCATTTGACAACACTGAAGAAATGGCACTTTTTACAACGTAAAGCAGTCAGTGTACAGCTTGTATAACAGTGTAAATGTGTTGCTCCTCAAAATAACTCAACACACAGCCATTAATGTCTAAACCACTGGCAATAAAAGTGATTACACCCCTAAGCGAAAATGCCCAAAATGGGTACAAATGTTTTGTCAATATTTTGTGTGGCCACCATTATTTTCCAGCCCTGCCATAATCCTCTTGGGCATGGAGTTCACCAGAGCTTCACAGGTTGCCACTGGAAGCCTCTTCCACTCCTCCATGATGACATCACTGAACTGGTGGATGTTAGAGACCTTGCAATCCTGCACCTTCTGTTTGAGGGGTTTAGGTCTGGAGACATGCTTGGCCTGTCCATCACCTTTACCCTCAGCTTCTTTAGCAAGGCAGTGGTCATCTTGGAGGTGTGTTTGTGGTCATTATCATGTTGGAATACTGCCCTGCGGCTCAGTCTCTAAAGGGAGGGGATCATGCTCTGCTTCAGTATTTCACAGTACATGTTGGCATTCGTGGCTCTCTCAAAGAACTGTAACTCTCCAGTGCTGGCAGCACTCATGCAGCCCCAGACCATGGCACTCCCACCACCTTGCTTGACTGTAGGCATGACATACTTGTCTTTGTACTCCTCACCTGGTTGCGGCCACACACGCTTGACACCAGCTGAACCAAATAAGTTTATCTTGGTCTCATCAGACCACAGGACATGGTTCCAGTAATCCATGTCCTTAGTCTGCTTGTCTTCAGCAAACTGTTTGCAGGCTTTCTTGTGGAATGACAGCCATGCAGACCAATTTGATGCAGTGTGCAGTGTATGATCTGAGCACTGACAGGCTGACCTCCCACCCCTTCAACCTCTGCAGAAATACTGGCAGCACTCATTTGTCTATTTCCCAAGACAAGACAACCTCTAGGTATGAAGCTGAGCATGTGCACTCAACTCCTTTGGTCGACCATGGCGAGGCCAGTTCTGAGTGGAACCTGTCCTGTTAAACCGCTGTATGGTCTTGGCCACCGTGCTGCAGTTCAGTTTCAGGGTCTTGGCAATCTTCTTATAGCCTAGGCCATCTTTATGTAGAGCAACAATTCTTTTTTTTTCAGATCCCCAGAGAGTTATTTGCCATGAGGTGCCATGTTAAACTTCCAGTGACCAGTATGAGAGAGTGAGAGCAATAACACCAAATTTAACACCCCATTCACACCTGAGACCTTGTAACACTAATGAGTCACATGATGCCGGGATGGAAAAATTACTAATCGGGCCCAATTTGGACATTTTCACTTAGGGGTGTACTCATGTTTGTTGCCAGAGGTTTAGACATTAATGGCTGTGTGTTGAGTTATTTTGAGGGGACAGCAAATTTACACTGTTATACAAGCTGCACACTCACAACTTTACATTGTAGCAAAGTATAATTTCTTCAGTGTTGTGAAAGGCTATAAGAAAATGTTTACAAAAATCACAGCCATACATGGCAGGCACACTGTTTAAAATCTCCAAAAAAGTATTTTGCCGACTTGCTGTACCCTATTATCTTCAACATTTCCCTGAGATATTGTATACTGACAGTGGTACTTCAGTGATGCTCTTTTGAAGCTTTGTTGAAGCTTGGCCAATGCCCTGTGTGTTTGATGATATCTCACACCTGCAATTTCTCCATAACAAAGCGAAGTTAAAGCTGAACTAAAGCCTCGGAAAAGCCGCAGGTGCCTCAAGCGGGCTATAAACAAGCTTTGTCATAGACTTCTATGGAGGTGTTGAAGAGGCTATGAAGCATGGCTAAAGCTACATGGGGTATAATTTTTGATGCAAAGCTGAAGCAAAGCAAAGCCAGCACAAGATGTGAACAGGACTATAAGCTAACCATTTTATTTAGTGATATGGGCTTTGACTGGCAATAGCAGAACTTTAACAATGCCTGTCTGAAGCCCTGTTTTGAAGCAAGTGTAAACGAGCCCTTAAACATTTTCTGTCAATTTTAACTACCTTCAGACAGCTTTTAACTAAATAACTCATGGCAACCTACCAACAACAGTTTATATTTTTATATCTATGCAAAGGGGATTGTCAGATATAGATTACCTTGATCTATATTGTTTTTTGCCATCAGAATAAAGATGCAGTATTATCAAAGTGCTATGCTCCATATACTCAACATTTAAATCAAGAGCAATATTCTGTTTTATTACTGCATAGGAATACATATCACCATCAGATTAGAAAGTATATCCTACATCTCCCATTATGATATTATTGCTGCTCTATGTTAATACTATCTAGTTTGTCAACTCTGCAGGAAAACTTTCAATTCATTCTTTGCAAACGGAAGTTCTGTTCTGACTTGTTGTTCAGTACGACCTACTTTATGGAAAAAAGCTTGCATTTCTTTTCTTTGTACACAGGTGACAATCCTGGACAAGATCATAATGGATTTTACTCAGCTGCGCTATGCATACCTAGGATGGAACACACAATGGCACATGTGGACTGGTAAAGTCCCCCGAGCAGGTCACCCATCAAACAAATTAGTGATCAGCAGTGAATATCTGTGCGCTACAGATCAGCCTAATTCACTGTAAATCCAGATTTGGACTAACCAATCTGCTCAATCTAACCATGACCTTTTTTTCAACTTGGCGGAGGCTTTGGTGTAGTGCATTTGCTGAAATGATAATGTTCCTCTATCTATATAAAAACAAAATCATGGCTGACACATAAAGGAATTTTACCACATGTAATAAAGTCTCTTTGCATCAACAAATGCAATTCTAACACTAGCATGTTCTTTTTATTGAATGGAAGTTAATGCCTATAGGAATAAAATGATCAAAACTGCTGTTTGATTTGCAAATACTAAACATGCATGGCAACCCTGGGAATGTAATAAGTGATACATTCTAGCACTTAACACAGGAGGGCAATTTGATTGTTTAATTATTTAACAGTTTGCATAACCCTGATGGTATGGAATGTTCTAAATATGTCACTCCAGCTGTCAACTGTTTGTAATCACTGTAATGGATAATATTTCTTGCTTTCACTTCAGTATTCTTCCTTCTTAAAAACTAAGTAGCGCACCTGTTTTTATCGGGCTACCATGGATATATACATAAATAATGCTTTTATAAAATTAAAAACTCATTTGTGAATCCTGGATTCCTGAAAAGAGGTCTTTATTGCTTAACAATTTAAAAACCCAAATGCAATGTATAAAATCCTACTCGCGTATTCCCTTTTATCACCAAATTGACAAATTGTGTGAATTGTAATTCTTATAAGCATAGAACCTCACCACCTATTGGGACACCTACCTTTACACACACATGAACTTTAATGGCATCCCAGTCTTAGTCCGTAGGGTTCAATATTGAGTTGGCCCACCCTTCAGCTTCAACTCTTCTAGGAAGGCCGTCCACAAGATTTAAGAGTGTGTCTAGGGGAATGTTTGACCATTCCTCCAGAAGCGCATTTGTGAGGTCAGGCATTGATGTTGGACAAGAAGGCCTGGCTCGCAGTCTCCACTCCAATTCATCTCAAAGGTGTTGAGGTCAGGACTCTGTGCAGGCCAGTCAAGTTCCTCCACCCCAAAGTCACTCATCCATGTCTTTATGGACTTTGCTTTGTGCACTTGTCCAAATCATTTGGTGGATGAGGGATTATGGTGCGGGGTTGTTTTTCAGGGGTTGGGCTTGGCCCCTTAATTCAAGGGAAGGGAACTCTTAAAGCGGTAGTAAACCCTAAAATCAATTTTTACATACAGGTAAGCCTATAATAAGGCTTACCTGTAGGTAAAAAGAATATCTCCTAAACCTGCATGGTTCAGGAGATATTCGCCCTGCATGCAGCCGCTGACATTAGCGGCGCAGGCGCTCTGACGATCCGGCCGGCAACTCAGAGCTGGCTGCCGGTGCGAAGAGCTCCCGCGCGCATGCGCGGGAGTGACGTCACGCGGCTCCGGCCACTCACAGCGCCGGAGCCGCGTACCCGGAAGACAGAAGAGGACAAAGATGTCAGCGTCCTTAGCGCTGACCGACTCGGGCATCGGGGGCCTCGTTCTAAGGTAAGTATTTCATAATATGTTAGTATGCGATGCATACTAACATATTATGCGATTTTCTTGCAGGATTTTTTATTTTTTTTATTTCTGTCAGCGAGTTTACTACCGCTTTAAGTCATCAGCATACCAAGACATTTTGGACCATTTCATGCTCCCAACTTTGTGGGAACAGTTTGGGGATGGCCTCTTCCTGTTCCAACATGACTGCACACCAGTGCACAAAAAAAGGTCCATAAAGACATGGATGAGCGAGTTTGGGGTGGAGGAACTTGGCTGGCCTGCACAGAGCCCTGACCTCAACTCGATAGAACACCTTTGGGATAAATTAAAGTGGAGACTGTGAGTCAGGCCTTCTTGTCCAAAATCAGTGCCTGACCTTGCAAATGCGCTTCTGGAAGAGAGGTCAAACATTCCCATAGACACACTCCTAAACCTTGCGAACAGCCTTCCCAGCAGAGCTATAGCTGTTATAGCTGCCAAGGGTGGGCCAACTCAATATTGAACCCTATGGACTAAGACTAGGATGCCATTAAATTCATGTGTGTGTAAAGGTAGGCACCCCAATACTTTTGACATTACAATATGTGTATATATATATATATATATAAGAAGGCCAGTATGGTGGCCTGAATTTATGGGAGGAGTCCGCACAGTATTTAAGCAGATCACTCACCTGTGGTCTTTGTCGGTTCCAGTGCATGATACTGCACGTCAGTAGGCTGACTCTCCCCAGCTCACTTCGTGTTTGTAAGTCCGTGCGTTGGATTACAAGTGTGTTGGGGCTTCTCAGTTTGTGGTTTTCATCGGCGGTTCTCACTTGCTGTTGCAGGTAGGATTCAAACCTTTTTTGTATCATACGCAATGTAACAATTTGTTATGTTTCCTATCCTGCATCCCTTATATACCTAGCTGCCTCCAAGTTGTTGTAGGCCGTGTCCTGACATCATTCGGCACAGGCGTAGTCGATTTGTCATCCCATCCACAAACATACTATTTGTTCATAGATCCAAGCCTCTGAGCCACTGTCGGTCATTGTCCGATATCATTTGACATGGGCTGTGCTGGTTATAGGATTCACTGTCTATGGGGTTGCCACCTCATTCATTTGGAGGTTAGCATGTATTGATTGCACGGGTTCTGTGGCTGATTGAGGTGGTAAATAAACCCACCTGGTGCCTTGTCTGCACTTTGATTAGCCTCGGGGGCTGGGTGTTTTTTTTATGCATTCAGTCTGGGAAAAAGGGTGACACCCTAACACTCTACGGTGTCCTGATTCAAATCCCAGTCGCGTTGGCGATATAGTGTTTCATATCCCTGGCGCGACACAAGTCGATTCCAGTTGTCACTGAGTCATTGTTGGTCATATCACCCTCTTTCTCAGCACAGGCTGTGCAGTTTCATAGGTTCCCTCAGCCGCAAGCCTCTGAGTTTTCGTCAGCCGCCGTCCGTCTTCACCGGGCACAGTCATCACTAATTTAAAAAAAAGAGGGAAAAGCATACACGCTACAGCCAATTCATATCAGATCCATTTCATACATACTACAATCTGATTCAAATCCAATCACGTTGGTGGCACAGCGATTGGTATCAGAACAATTTCATACTCTCCGCTTCATATCGGATTCACTTCTTACACTCTACAACCGATTCATATCGGTTTCATTTCATACATGCTACAACTGATTCGTATCAGAGTCATTTCATATACTCCTCAGTCCACTTCGTATTGGATTCTCTTCATACACTCTACAACCGATTTGCATCGGATTCTTTTCATACACTCTACTACCGATTCATATCGGTTTAATTTCGTACACGCTACAACCTATTCATATTGGAGCCATTTCATATACGCTCCCCACTCCGATTTGTATCGGATTAATTTCATACACTCTACAACCAATTTGCATCAGTTTCATTTCATACATGTTACAACCAATTCGTATCAGATTAATTTCATACACCTTACAGCCGATTCGTATCGGATCCATTTCATACATACTACAGTCTTATTCGAATCTAGTCGTGCCAGCGGCACAACGATTCATTTCAGATGCATTTCATATGCCGATTCATATCGGTCATGTCATTTACCCTGATTTGACCCATGTCATTTACCCGGATTTACCCGGTCATGTCATTTACAACTGATTTGTATCGGTCATGTAATTTTCCTCACAACCGATTCACATCGAACAGGTCATTTCCCTACAACCGATTCACAACAATCAGGTAATTTCCCTACAACCGATTTGCATCGATCATGTATTGGTCATGTAATTTTCCTTACAAACGATTTGCATTGGTCATGTAATTACCTTACAAACTATTCGTATCGGTCATGTCATAACCCTACAAGTGATTCATATCGGATCCACTCCATGAGTCCACATTTTCGTTGATACATACTCAATCTTTCGGGTAACCTTGTTTTGCGCCTGCCAAAGAGGCTACTTTCTTGCAAATCGCTGCATACACGGCCCTAGTGGCACACATTTCTTGCAAATTGCTGCAAGTACATACCCAGAAGCTGTAACTTCTTGCAATCGCTGCAAGCACATATCCAAAAACATTAAACTTCTTGCAAACGCTGCAAGCACATCCAAAGTACAAACTCCTTGCAATCCCTGCAAAGCACATATTCAGAAGTGGAAACTTCTTGCAATCACTACAAGCACATATCCTGTAGCATAAAACTTCTTGCAATCGCTGCAAGCACATATTCAGAGGCACAGCTTCTTGCAATCACTACAAGCACATATCCAGGGTTCCAACTGTCTTCCTGCAAGAACATGGCCAGGCAAATAGTCTTGCAATTGCTGCAAGACACACTCCTGGAAATCGCTGCAAGCACATCTCCAGTGACACAAACTTCTTTCAATTGCTGCAAGAAAGTATCCAGGCACAAACTTCTTGCAAATCACTGCAAGCAGGTCCCCAGTAACACAACTTCTTGCAATCACTGCAAGCACAGTGGCAAACGATCGAGCCACTCACTATTTCTGTCTGTCATTTCTCCTTTTAGGTCAGTTGAGTTCAGGTTTCATCCTGCACCAGGTTAAGTGTCATTTCTTCAGGTTAAAAAAAAAAACACAAGGGATTGCATCTTTACCAGGGCCAGACACATTACAGGGGTAAGACAGCTCATTTCAGGTAAAGAAAAAAAAATGGACTTATGTAACTCTTAGTACAGGTCTACAGAGTTCTTGATTTCTACTAGGACTTCGCTACTAGAGCGCCAGTCAGGTGTGTAGTATACAGTGTCCCCTATTACATCGTCCTGTTGCACCCTTTCACTAAACGTATACTTCACATACACATTTTAGGATGCTCGTTGGGCATTAGTTGCTGTCACATATGTGTTTACATTTCACTCTACCTTCAAAGGGGGTCACTTCAGCTATGCAGTGTTGAGCTTGCTGACAGTACAAGTGTTAGTGGACCGAGCATACGTCACAAACTACAGACCACAACATTCCTACGTAGGACGTACCAGACTTCAGCTGCTCACTCCAGTACACCCTGGGGCTCTGGTCTACAGGTTTGTGCTAAGCACACACAGATACCCGAGCTATTGGTTACCTGGCCCAATCACCTCCTGGTTCACCTCAGTTGCCACACACTCTTTGAGTTTTTTAAAATTTCACTCGTCCAACGCATCAGAATGCAAACCGGCTTCTAACGGTGCCTGTCATTCCTTTACCCGTACTTCTCCCTTTCCTTCTTGTCTGAAATTTCTGTATATCACTTCGCTCACTATCCTACTTCTACAACTCCTCTTAATACATGCACCCCCTCATTTCTTGTCTTATAGCCGGAACCACATCGCAGGTCAGCATGAAGACTTCACATCCACCCCTCTGCCACCCTCAAGCTCACAGCAGAGCTGAGGTGCAAGGGCATTCCCTACCCCGCCACAGCCAGTAGAGCAGAACTGTTGAGGCTGATCTTCCCGCCACCAGTAGCAGCCGGGCCCAGCACCCAGCAGGCATCCCTGCAGTCTATCTCCATGGGCATTGCCCAGCTTCACTTCTTGGTGACCTCATTATCTACAGCAGTCTCTGACAACCTTAACGTGCCCCTAGCTGAACATAAAGTGAAAGGCCTGGCACACTCTGTCACCTTCCTTGGCATCACTCTAGACACTCGTCCTGTGCAGGCCTGCCTGTCTCCCGACAAACTAGACAAAATCAGGTTGGTCATGCACGACTTTAGCCTTTCGCAAGGGGGTATTAAGAGACAGCTACAATCCTTGTTAGGGATGCTCAATTTTGTCATTAGGATTATCTCTCAGGGGCAGTCTTTCATTTAATTTTTATTGGCTTTCCTCTCTCAGGTACAAAACCCTGATCAAATTCTCAAGCTGGACCCAGCAGTGATAGCGGACTTAACAATATGGGATAAGTTCCTTGCAAATTGAAACAGAATATCAATGTTCATCCCATCAGCATCAGCTCTGTCACTGCAGGTAGTCACGGATGCTGCTGCCTCCACAGGTTTTGCTGCAATTTTTGGCCATCACTGGTTCGCAGGACCTTGGCCTTCAGGAATCGTCTTAATCCCTGGTTTTACTCAGTCATCGTCACTGTTTGAACAGTATCCCATTGGGGTAGCTGCTCAGGTCTGGATCCATACCTGGACAGGGCAAACAGTGTTCTTCTCCACAGACAACCAGGCTACGGCTGAAATCTTGAACAGGGGTAGGTCCAACCAGTACCCCAAAGCAATGACAGGTGACATTAAGCACATCCTAGCCTTCGTATTGTATTGCCACACTCAGCTGGCTCTCGTAAAACACTTAAGCTATACTTAGCCGGTGTCCAGCATTTCTTGTCCTAACAGGACCCCAGAAAGCCATCTTTGTTCATGGCCTACACGGTCAGATCCATCCTACGTGGCATCCAGAAGCAACAGCCTGTAGCCAATGGTAAACGCTTACCCATCACAAATGCCATCTTTAGGGACATGTCTAAATATCCTCTCAAGTTCCCTGTTTGGGGTTCTGCCCAGCCTGGTCATCCAGGCAGACATCTACCTGGCATTCTATGACTTTCTGCGGCCTACTGAACTTTCCTTTAGTGGCACCGGCAGCCAGGTACTGTGCAGACACCACCTGGCTCGCTCTCCAGACCACTTCATTCTTCACCTCATAGTCTCCAAGCCCAACAATCCAGCCCTGGAGTCGACATCAACCTCTTTCAGACCAACAAAGCCTGGTGCCCAGTAACATTACTTGACTGGTTACTGTCTCACCTACCCAGCCAATCAGACTCTAGCCCATTGCAACCTTTTCCGACCAGCTCCCTGAGTTGCAGCCAATTCTTCAGGTACATTAGAATCCAACTGGCCAACCTAGGCCTTGGCACTGGTCAGTACTCCAGACATTCCTTCCGGATCAGAGCAGCCTTGGCTGCATCTCAGCATGGAGTGCCAGACCACATCATTAAGAAGTTGGGCGGCCGAGCGGCGGACATGTAAGCAGCACATAGCCAGAGCTCTCCCGACACCGCCAGCCTTCTACACAGATCCTGACATTATCCTGCATTGAGTCTCACCCCAATTGAACGGGCTAGTTCCTGGCATCACAGAGCACAAGCTGCCATGGTAAAAATTGGACCGGCCGGACCCGTACAGGAGGGGGAAGGTCCGCCTCCACAGGCCGCAAGCAGATCCAAAGATGGCGCCGGCTCCTCTCCGCCGCGTGGAAAGCCGCCCAGAGACAAGTCGCAAGCCTCAGCAATGGGTGAGTCCCGCATACCGACCCCCAAAACGAAGCAGCCGGTAGCGAAGCCCAAGCCACCCACCACTATTAGAGAGCATTTTCATGACGTGCCCCAGACCTCCCGTTCCCTGAGCCAGAAGGCCCCAACCAGAAGGGAGGACCCGGATCCATGGGAAGACGCAGGGCCCTGGGAGCAAAGTGAAGGAAATGGAGGCATCCCTACTCAGGGTACGGAGGGGGACTATACAGAGGAAACCCGGGAACGGGCTGAACACACCATGAGGCAAATAATGGACGCCATCCAGACCTGCCAAACCAGCCTGACAGCACAGATTGACACTGTGAGGGTGGACATTTCTATTGTTAAACATGAGATGCAGAAAATGTGCTCTAGAATCTCTACAGCAGAACAAAGGATTAGTGATATTGAAGATGCTTTGCACCCCATGACAGATGATTTACGATCCCACTCTCAGGATTTAAAGGACCATACTGCTAAATTGGGGGACCTGGAAGACCGCATGCGCAGAAACAATTTGCGCTTCATAGGCTTTCCAGAGGGAACCGAAGGTAAAGAGCCTGAGATCTTCCTGGAAAACTGGCTGAAATCCACTATGGGCCCTGACACTTTTTCCCTGATGTTTGCTATTGAGAGGGCACATAGGGTACCGATGAGACCATTACCGCCAGGAAGTCCTCCGAGACCCCTACTGGCGAAAATACTACACTTCAGAGATAAAGAGACTGTCCTGCGTACTGCACGCAATATGCAGGAACTCAAATACAATGGATCTCGCGTCTCCATATTTCCTGATTATTCTGCGGCCACCCAAAAACAGAGAACAGCGTTTACTGCAGTCAAACGACGACTACGTGACAAACAGCTAAGCTACAGTATGTTATACCCAGCAAAACTCAGAGTGATAAGTGATGGCAAAACGCAATTCTTCCTCTCACCAGTAGAAGCTTCCCGCTGGCTGGATACCCTGGGATAGTATCTATTTACATAACCTTTTGGTCATTCAGGCTCCCTGAATAGACATTTCTGCGGCACAGTCTACCACTACTATTGCAACCCCATGTCGCGACACTGTGCTGCTAATGAACACTAAAATTGTTCTGAACTGCTACCCGGAGAGTGTGGAGTTTCATGAACTGCTGCTCATGACAGGAACTGGCACTTTCTGACACTTTCCTCTATCCAACAATCCTGTATGGAACTGCCGGCCTGGATGGCAGGACTGATCCTGCTGGACGAAAATGTTGGACTAATCCTGCTAGGCCTGCATACTGTGATGACCACCCCAAGAATGAGACTCACTTGGTAAAAGTATACTTCTTCTGATTCATTAGATCCTTTTTAGGTGTCTCCACTGCTCGAACGGACTAGTAGAGCATGCTTAATAGACCAGTTACGGTCACTACTTCTGTTTTGTTTACGGTTCTGGGACACAAGCTCATTACAGTTGGGGACAATGAGCAGGGAGGGGGGGAGGGAAGGGGGGGAATGAGTTGGGAACACAGTTACATTTTGAATACGGGTCTTCCCAAAGATTACATACGCCAATTGTCAGTTATTAGCATCGTCAGAGCACTCACAGAATGGTATTGCCCTATGTTACTAATATGGTTGGGACCCTGGGCACCCCTTGGGCTCACCCCACCCCCACGTTTGATCCCTTTGTTAGCATGTCTTCACCTCTCCAGATGGGTCTGAAGTGCCTAATGTGGAATGTCCGAGGCCTAAACTCTAAGTTTAAGCACTCTCTGGTATTTGCATACTTAAAAAAAACAAAAGCCCAAATTATCCTCCTGCAGGAGACTCATCTGGTTGGAGCTGGGGTCATGGCGCTGAAGAGGCCACAGGTTGCACATGCTTTTCATGCCACCTACACAACCTATTCTAGGGGTGTATCTATACTGGTCCTGAAATCTCTGCCTATACAGGTGGTGGAGGTACGTACGGATCCACAAGGATGTTATGTGGCTTTGATTTTTAAATATCTTGGAACTTTATATACTGTGGTAAATGTCTATATCCCTCCACCGTTTGATATACAGAGATTGACTGATAGCATAACGAACATACTTCCTATGGTACAAGGAAATCTTATTGTTGGAGGTGATTTTAACATGGTCATGGACCCAGTGTTAGATAGATTGCGTTGCACTAGATCACAACCCCATGCTTTAAAAGATCGGGCCATAACATTTGAATTAACAGAAGTATGGCGCTGGAAGTTCCCTGACAAAAGAGAGTTCTCATGCTCCTCGGAAACATACAAATCCCTTTCACGCTTAGATATGTTTTTTCTCTCCGCCGACCTTTTGGCTTGTGTGGAGAGAATCACATACCTACCCAGAGCAATATCTGACCACTCACCACTGGAACTCACTTTAAGAGTGAATAGACCCGGAGAAAACCAAGTGTGGAGGATGAGTCCCTATTGGTTGGCTGAACCAATGGTCCTATATAAATGTGCGGAACATATCCCTAAATATTGGTCGGAGAATCAGCAGGGTACATCAGAGCTAGTGACATGGGATGCTTTCAAGGCAGTAATGAGGGGAACCTATATGGCGGGAGTGTCTGAATTTAAAAAATCAGTAGGTGAACAGGAAGCCAACCTAGCAAAAAAATTAACCGAGGCTGAGGAGCAATATGTTAGGGACCCCTCGCCTACCCATTACCAACTGAGGGTAGAAGCACACAGAGCGTACACCCTGGCCTTGACGGCCAAAACCAAAAAAAACCTTTTGTATCAGCAGCAGAGAATCTTTGATGCTGGAGACAAAAATGGGAAGTTGTTAGCCTTTCTCGCCAAACCCGTACCAGACCCTATTACTATATCTACCATCTATGACACCTCTAATTGTCTCCAATCCACGCAAGATGGGATAACGAAGGCATTCTTACAATTTTATAGTGACTTATACAAATCCCAAGCCCACTACACTCCGCCTGAGTTGTATGAGTTTGTGGATAAGATAGACCTACCCATGCTCACAGATGAACAAAGACTGGAGCTGGAGGCCCCTATCTCTACTGAAGAAATAGGCGCTGCTCTGAAGGCTTTCCCAAAACACAAAACCCCGGGCCCGGATGGGTTTCCAATTGAATGGTATTTAACACATAGTGAGGCACTGATCCCTAGGTTACACCATTTATATTCTACAATATTTGAACAACAAAGCTTACCAATGTCCATGCGTGAAGCGCTGATAGTACTCATACCCAAACCTAATAAAGACCCGCTTTATTGTGAAAGTTACAGGCCAATTTCGTTAATAAATACGGACCTCAAGGTGATATCCAAAATCCTGGCTACCCGTACCAATCGGGTGATAACACACCTGGTTGCTGCGGATCAAACAGGGTTTATCCCGGGAAGATCTACGTACTCCAATATCCGTAGACTTTTCACCGTTATACAGTCGCCCAACATTACACAAGTACCTAGAGCAGTAATATCTATAGACGCTCACAAAGCGTTTGACTCTGTAGAGTGGCCATATCTGCAATATGTCCTCGAACGTTTCGGTTTTGGTGACAATCTACTCACATGGGTCCGTATTCTATATCATCAACCCCTGGCGCGTATTAGAATTAATGGGAATGTTACTAAATCCTTTACTATACATCGAGGAACCAGACAGGGATGCCCCCTCTCCCCTTTATTATTTGCGTTAGCAGTGGAGCCCCTGGCCTGTATTATCCGAGGCTCGTCTGCTTACCAGGGCATTCGGGTTGGAGCGGTGGAGGAACGCATCTCACTATATGCAGATGACCTTCTCCTCTACCTCTCCAATCCGAAGGACATGATAACAACTATACTTCACCTTCTCACTGAGTTTGGGCATTTTTCAGGCTTCAGAGTGAACTGGACTAAGTCCAACCTGTTTCTTGTGGACCCAGACCTGCAGAATAATATACCAATAGATTCTCCCCTAAAGACAGTAACTTCGTTCAAATACCTAGGTATCGAAGTACAGCTTCCCATCACTAGTTTTATATCTAACAACCTACTACCTTGCATGACACTGTTCAAAAATAGGTTAACCACTTGGACAAAACTGCCCCTTACACTAATGGGCAGAGTAAATCTCTATAAAATGATATTTTTACCTAAATTTCTATATATTTTAGCTAATAGCCCAGTATACATTCCTCAGAAATTTTTTCAGGAAGTTAACTCTCACCTGACAACCTTTCTCTGGTATCCCAAAAATCCGAGAATTGCTCTGGGAACACTACAATTACCTATATTACAAGGAGGTTTGGCTTTACCAGATCTCAGACGTTACTATTTTGCAGCACAGTTAGTTCATATACATTGGTGGCTGTTCCCAAATCTGGACAGCGCGGCTACAACGGCTGAGGCAGCAATACTCTCCTCATACGAAACTCTAGTAAATTTAATATACCGCAGAGTCACTCCAGAGATAGATGGGTGCGAAATACTACAAACCTCTCTTAAAATTTATAATTGTTGTCTGACCCTGCTTGCGGAGGAACCAGCTGCTGTCTCACCTAATCACCCAATCTGGTTCAATCCTACACTCCCCAATTTCCAAAATATGCCAGAAGCCCGACTGTGGGCAAAAAAAGGTTTAAAATATATACATCAATTATATGATCAAGGACAATTCAAAGATTTTTTCTTTATTGAGACAGGAGCTGGGGATACCACGAACATGGTACTTCCGATATATACAATTAAAACATGCAGCTATGGTGCAACTCGGACTTCGAGGGGTGCAGTTCCACTTGGTCTAACCCACTAATCCACTCTGTCGTCGACCAAGGAGGCGTTCGTCCCAGTCTGTTGTTAATATTTAAAATTCTCTCCAAACATCATAAAGCGTGGGTAGATAGAGACCTCACTGAGACGCCATATAATTTAAATGATCTCAAAGCATACTCCTCTCATAACGACGGAGTCGGCAACATCGGCGCGACAGGTCTAAACCCTTGTCGGTGGTTACATATACTTGATTGACACGACGTTTTATCATTGCAGACTCTAGACCATTTCGGTTTGGAGGAACATTATATCCATTAACATCACAAGGGTCTCGTTAAGAGCCTAAAAAC
>BLSH010397422.1:224636-238825 GCA_018402905.1 Glandirana rugosa | reverse complement strand
TTTGATTTTCAAATATCTTGGAACTTTATATACTGTGGTAAATGTCTATATCCCTCCACCGTTTGATATACAGAGATTGACTGATAGCATAACGAATATACTTCCTATGGTACAAGGAAATCTTATTGTTGGAGGTGATTTTAACATGGTCATGGACCCAGTGTTAGATAGATTGTGTTGCACTAGATCACAACCCCATGCTTTAAAAGATTGGGCCATAACATTTGAATTAACAGAAGTATGGCGCTGGAAGTTCCCTGACAAAAGAGAGTTCTCATGCTCCTCGGAAACATACAAATCCCTTTCACGCTTAGATATGTTTTTTCTCTCCGCCGACCTTTTGGCTTGTGTGGAGAGAATCACATACCTACCCAGAGCAATATCTGACCACTCACCAATGGAACTCACCTTAAGAGTGAATAGACCCGGAGAAAACCAAGTGTGGAGGATGAGTCCCTATTGGTTGGCTGAACCAATGGTCCTATACAAATGTGCGGAACATATCCCTAAATATTGGTCAGAGAATCAGCAGGGCACATCAGAGCTAGTGACATGGGATGCTTTCAAGGCAGTAATGAGGGGAACCTATATGGCGGGAGTGTCTGAATTTAAAAAATCAGTAGGTGAACAGGAAGCCAACCTAGCAAAAAAATTAACCGAGGCTGAGGAGCAATATGTTAGGGACCCCTCGCCTACCCATTACCAACTGAGGGTAGAAGCACACAGAGCATACACCCTGGCCTTGACGGCCAAAACCAAAAAAAACCTTTTGTACCAGCAGCAGAGAATCTTTGATGCTGGAGACAAAAATGGGAAGTTGTTAGCCTTTCTCGCCAAACCCGTACCAGACCCTATTACTATATCTACCATCTATGACACCTCTAATTGTCTCCAATCCACGCAAGATGGGATAACGAAGGCATTCTTACAATTTTATAGCGACTTATACAAATCCCAAGCCCACTACACTCCGCCTGAGTTGTATGAGTTTGTGGATAAGATAGACCTACCCATGCTCACAGATGAACAAAGACTGGAGCTGGAGGCCCCTATCTCTACTGAAGAAATAGGCGCTGCTCTGAAGGCTTTCCCAAAACACAAAACCCCGGGCCCGGATGGGTTTCCAATTGAATGGTATTTAACACATAGCGAGGCACTGATCCCTAGGTTACACCACTTATATTCTACAATATTTGAACAACAAAGCTTACCAATGTCCATGCGTGAAGCGCTGATAGTACTCATACCCAAACCTAATAAAGACCCACTTTATTGTGAAAGTTACAGGCCAATTTCGTTAATAAATACGGACCTGAAGGTGTTATCCAAAATCCTGGCTACCCGCATCAATCGGGTGATAACACACCTGGTGGCTGCGGACCAAACAGGGTTTATCCCAGGAAGATCTACGTACTCTAATATCCGTAGACTTTTCACCGTTATACAGTCGCCCAACATTACACAAGTACCTAGAGCAGTAGTATCTATAGACGCTCACAAAGCGTTTGACTCTGTAGAGTGGCCATATCTGCAATATGTCCTCGAACATTTCGGTTTTGGTGACAATCTACTCACATGGATCCGTATTCTATATAATCAACCCCTGGCGCGTATTAGAATTAATGGGAATGTTACTAAATCCTTTACTATACATCGAGGAACCAGACAGGGATGCCCCCTCTCCCCTTTATTATTTGCGTTAGCAGTGGAGCCCCTGGCCTGTATTATCCGAGGCTCATCTGCTTACCAGGGCATTCGGGTTGGAGCGGTGGAGGAACGCATCTCACTATATGCAGATGACCTTCTCCTCTACCTCTCCAACCCGAAGGACATGATAACAACTATACTTCACCTTCTTACTGAGTTTGGGCATTTTTCAGGTTTCAGAGTGAACTGGACTAAGTCCAACCTGTTTCTTGTGGACCCAGACCTGCAGAATAATATAGATTGTCCCCTAAAGACAGTAACTTCGTTCAAATACCTAGGTATCGAAGTACAGCTTCCCATTACTAGTTTTATATCTAACAACCTACTACCATGCATGACACTGTTCAAAAATAGGTTAGCCACTTGGACAAAACTGCCCCTTACACTAATGGGCAGAGTAAATCTATAAAATGATATTTTTACCTAAATTTCTATATATTTTAGCTAATAGCCCAGTATACATTCCTCAGAAATTTTTTCAGGAAGTTAACTCTCACCTGACAACCTTTCTCTGGTATCCCAAAAATCCGAGAATTGCTCTGGGAACACTACAATTACCTATATTACAAGGAGGTTTGGCTTTGCCAGATCTCAGACGTTACTATTTTGCAGCACAGTTAGTTCATATACATTGGTGGCTGTTCCCAAATCTGGACAACGCTGCTACAATGACTGAGGCAGCAATACTCTCCTCATATGAAACTCTAGTAAATTTAATATACCGCAGAGTCACTCCAGAGATAGATGGGTGCGAAATACTACAAACCTCTCTTAAAATGTATAATTGTTGTCTGACCCTGCTTGCGGAGGAACCAGCTGCTGTCTCACCTAATCACCCAATCTGGTTCAACCCTACACTCCCCAATTTCCAAAATATGCCAGAAGCCCGATTGTGGGCAAAAAAAGGCTTAAAATATATACATCAATTATATGATCAAGGACAATTCAAAGATTTTTCTTTATTGAGACAGGAGCTGGGGATACCACGAACATGGTACTTCCGATATATACAATTAAAACATGCAGCCATGGTGCAACTCGGACTTCGAGGAGTGCAGTTCCAAAATGCTGAGTTGGAAAGGGCACTTCTCCAACCCGAGCATGTAGGCCTGATCTCCTCTTATTACAAATTACTAGGGCAAAGAGATCATGCTCGCTTGCAAGCCCTACGAAATCAATGGACAACAGATATTCCAGATCTTACTGAGGAAAATTGGGAGGAACTTATGGATGCATATTTTATTACTGCGATCTCAGCCAGAGATCGCATGATACAATTGCGCATCTTCCACAGAATATACTACACCCCGTGGCGTCTCTTTCGTATGCACAGACGCAATGCTCCAATCTGTCATAAATGCAATAAAGACACGGGCACACTACTTCACATGCTTTGGGAGTGTGAAAAGATTCGACTGTTTTGGTCGCAGGCAACGCACTTTAATGCCCATCACTTCGATCTTCCAAATATCTGCAGCCCAAAGTGGTGTGTATTGTCAATCTTTGAAGATATTCAAATAGGCACGTATCAGAAACAGTTCCTACGTTTTCTATTGTTTTATGCAAGGAAAGCGGTGGTACTGCAGTGGGTCCGTACTACACCAATACAGATAGATGCCTGGAAAAATTTAATAAATCAAGTCCTACCAATTTATAAGCTTACATATGAAGCCAGAGGTTGCCCTAATAAATTTGAGAGAATTTGGGGACAATGGAATGAAACTTCTGACACTTGTGAGGTCCTGTGCGACTGAGGTAACAGGCTTTGGGACTGGGGTGTGGAGGATGTGGAATAATTTGAAGGGGTGCGGAATGGGTGCTCAGGGAATGTTCCCTATACCGCTGTGTTACGTTCTGCTCTGACGGTGTAGAGTTACGTGATAAATTTTACTTGGTTTCTACAGTCTTATCTGATGTTGGTAGATATTCTGACAAAAATGTTTTTGTACATAAGAAACGGTGTCAGTAACTGAAAGTGACAAATGTATAATGATTATCCCTATGTTCGATGTAAGACATGTATGCTGAAATACTACTTTATATTTTATAAACCTTTGTCAAAAATGTTAATATGATGTGATGAAACTGACAATAAAATACAGTTTAAAAAAAAAAGAAGTTGGGCAGATGGAAATCTGCCTGCTTCGCTCGATACATCCTGAACCCTCAGTTAGAAATGGCTAAAGCCTTTACCAAGATCGCCCAGCAATTTCACAGGACCACTAAAGAAATACTTCCATATCTGAGTATTTTTGTCCCCTTTCTTGGCATACTGACCAGCCGACCAGGGCACACCTTAGGTCTATATTATGTTGTAAGCGTATTAATGTGGTTCATAGAATATGGAGAAAATCCTGCTCTTGGATAGTGAAAATGTGTGTGTGGAGAAGATATTTTAAGACTGCTGCCCTCTAAATCCTTTCCTCCGAAGAGGAAAGCAATGGATATAAAGAGATGTGTCAGGAGGTGGCGCTGTCTTGTGTGGTATGTGGTATAGTTAAATGTGATATATACAGTGATCAAGTTAACTTATGTGATAAAAAATTCAAAAGTGCATGGAGTGCTTCAATACATACAGAGTGCATATATGATTAAACATTTTTTAACCCACAGATGGTTATTTCATAAATGTCCATCAGAGTGACGAAACGCATAAGGCGTGGCCACACAGTGTGATTGCGTCACAGCCGGCAAGTTGTTTCCTCGTGGAGGAGCGCAGAGTCAGATACAGGAAAGGGGATCTAACTTTCCTCAAGCAGGCGTAGCCTGCATGACTTTGCAATTGTCTGCTTCGTGGATGCAAGTGTTTTTTGAACTTTGTTTTAAGCATAAATAAATTGGACTAAAAAATACAGCACTATCGTGGATGCTTCTGTGTGTGCTTTCTCCACACCTATATCCGGGACCATCTGGAGCGGGACGGTGTTCCAGCACCCCCAGGGAAGGAGCCAGCGGAAGGGAGAAACAGCAGCAGGACATCTGAAGTACAAGCCGACCAATAAAGACCCCATTTACCAAATGCGCAACACCCCTGTAGGGGTAAGGAAAATCTGGTAAGTGCGGGCACAGGCGGGGATCACCAGTGAAGTCACCCTTTTTTCCGCCATAGGAGGGATCCAATATGCACTAAAAGAAAAGACTGTTCTTTCAAATAAGTCGTTCATTGTAGTTGCTAAAATACTCAACACCTTGTAGCAAGTTGAGTTATTGATATAAAGGTCTGATTACCATACATTCATTTTTACGGACTATTTACAGACATTCGCGGTGGTTTACAGATTACTAGTTTGGTTCGCAATCTCTCACATCCTCTTACGGGTAGTATATAAACGCTTATAGGAATTCTGGCATATCTTTGGATTATTGAAAACGTTCCTTGAGTGTGAAAAGTAGAGATATTATTTTTACAGACATTTACGGACATTTATGAAATAACCATCTGTGGGTTAAAAAATGTTTAATCATATATGCACTCTGTATGTATTGAAGCACTCCATGCACTTTTGAATGTGGTTCATAATGTCTCAGACAAAGGGCTTCAACCATAAATAAGAAGGCCATTATGGTGGCGGGAATTTATGGGAGGAGTCCAAGGGGTATTTTAAGCAAATCAATTACCTGTGGTCTTTGTCTGTTCCATTGCACGATACCCTCCCTCCCATTCCCTTTTTCAGGGCACTTCTCAGCACATTTCTCTCCACAACCATCCATTACTTATCTTGGGTATTCTCTTTCTTGGCATACCGACCAACTGACCAGAGCACCCCTCAGGTTTATGTTATGTTGTAAGCTTATTCATGTGGTTCATATTGTCTTGGGCGAAGGGCTTCGACTATATATATATATATATATATATATATATGCACATACAGTATCTCACACAAATGAGTACACCCCTGACATTTTTGTAAATATTCTATTATATCTTTTTATGTGACAACACTGAAGAATTTACACTTTGCTACGATGTAAAGTGGTGAGTGTACAGCTTGTATAACAGCGTAAATTTGCTGCCCCCTCAAAATAACTCAACACACAGCATGTAGAGCAAAAAAAATTTTTTTCAGATCCTCAGAGACTTCTTTGCCATGAGGTGCCATGCTGAACTTCCAGTGACCAGTATTAGAGAGAGAGAGCAATAGCACCAAATTTAACACACCTGCTCCCCATTCACACCTGAGACCTTGTAACACTAATGAGTCACAGGGAGGTAAAATGGCTAATTGGGCCCAATTTGGACATTTTCACTTAGGAATGTACTCACTTTTGTTGCCAGCGTTTTAGACATTAATGGCTGCATGTTGAGTTATTTTGAGGGGACAGCAAATTTACAGCAAAGTGTCATTTCCTCAGTGTTATCAAATGAAAAGATATAATAGAATAATTACAAAAATATGAAGGTAGTACTCACTTTTGTGAGATACTGTATACTGTATATGTCATCCAACAGCAAAGGAAACTTTATTTGTTGAAGCAAGGATCCAAGTTAAGTATCCATCCTGATATCACATCATATGTAGTCCTATGACAAGTTGGTACTACAAAAAGAGGCAAAGGAGATCTGGGTGACATAGAGATTAATGATAGCTTAAACTTTAAACGTTGCATTCCCCAGTTGGAGGTTATATCCCCCATGATGTTAAAGAAAGCCTTTTTAACATATTTAAATTTGAGCAGGGATATACTGTAAGTAGAGAAAATAACTATATGCCCTTTATATCTAAATTTATAGCTGTTATTGTTATATAGTATGTAATTTACAAAGCTCTATGGGTACTCTGTTCTATTGGAGGGGATGGGATGTATTACTATATTACTGCTATGCATTTTTTCTGTATCATTAGCTAGCTTATTAGTGTGGGCAATCATGATAGTGAGGCACACTTCTGAAGCAGCCAGGGGTATTCTGGCAAAACCAGTCAGGTGTGCTGTGGCTTACAGCTCCCATATACAGTATCAGAGGTGAAGCTTGAAGCTTGTGGGTCCTGATGTAAAAGTTGATCTGGGCCCCCCCCCCCAATACCATCCAACGCTTCAACCATGCACCATGATACTCCCACCATGTCTTAAGATATTCCAAGTGGCTAAAGAGTTATTTCAGATCTTTATTTACATATTGTGGATATCTACCTAAACAACATGAACGAGATCAAAAATCACTGGGATGCTTCACCATTTTTGTTCAAGAAATTAAGGCTTAACTAAATAGTAATCAAAACATAGACAAACATAATAAGACAACACCGCTCCAGGATGTTCCACTCCTCAGGTGGATCAATCAAGCTAAACCACCTGTGTAGGTGCTGGCTAGCGAAGCATACAAGCAGTGAACAATAGAACAAGGTTGGATAGCCGCACACTACGAAGTTCAATTCCAATGCTTTATTATTAGAAGGTGAAACAGCATACAAACGAACCACTGGTCCCAGCTAATGTGTTTCACACCCTATAGACAAACATAATAATACAAACATTACTGTAAAAATATAAACCTAGTCTACCATAAGATATCAGAAAATCAGTAGAGCAGTGGACTGTGTCAGCAAAGCAGTGGACAGTGTCAATAGGGCAGTGAACAGTGTCAGTTAGCAGAGCAGTGGATGGTGTTAGTAGGGCAGAGGTTGGTGTCAGTAGGACAGTGAATGGTGTGAGTCAATAGAGCAGTGGACAGTAACAGCATGGCAGTGGACTTTGTCAGTAGAGCAGTGGATGTGGTCCTTAAGGCAGTGGATGGTGTCAATAGTTTTTTATTTTTGTCATCTTTTTTTTACAAATTTATTTCTGTATTTTTGTGCAATTGTATTTTTATTACCATTTACACTGTTTACTATGCTTCAGTTATTAATGAACACTGAATCACTGAGTTCATTCACAAAAGAAAGGGCTGGTAAATGACATATATCATCTTGAAAATGGGTGAAAGCTGGCAGCGCTGCAGGGAGGATGGGGGAACCAGGGGAGCACATATTCCAGGCATCAGGAAACAAGCAACCTGGGTAAAAAAGATGACATATAGAGGAACCAATGCCCTCCATTTCCTCCTGCAGCCTCTGAATGCCAGCAGGAGGGAGAGGAGGAGAAGCTGGTTTTCAATGACTGCAGGAGGAAAATGGAGGCGATTAGTTCCTCTATCCAGGTGTAAAACCAAATGTAAGAGGGGAGCCACATGGGGCTGGGTCAGAAAAAAGTACTTACAGCTCCCAGATACTTTGTTCCTTTGTAGACAAAGTGGCCAGGGATTCCCATCATCAACATCAGACACTTTTTCTAGATGAGAATCTGCTATATATTTTGAAGGGGGCCCTAACAAAAAATTGGGTGGTGTTCCCCCAAAAATATACAGAATGTCAAGGGGAACCCCCACTATTCATATGAGACCCTTAGCCAGATGAAGAGGTGTGTGTCCTTTCTCTCCTGAAACATACCAGGCCTGAATATGGTTGGCCCCTTTATAGCAAAGAACCTTTCCCCCATTTTGGTCTATCATCCTCGATTAAAACTGTCCTGCTATTAGGCAGCTTTACACTGATGTATCCTCCACAGTATCTTAAAGAAGATATATCACTAGAATAAATATATCCTAGTTAAGCCTCCCAGGGGTGTTTGTACACATACACTTGTCTCCAGTTACAGTCAGCACTAAGCTCTTCCCATTTTCCATTCTGCAGTACATGTCTGTTCACTTCTCCTCTACAGTTTACACTGCAGTTTGTTATTTAGGGGAACAGAGAGTGAAAACTGTTAGCTTGTGTGATGAGTGATTGTAGTAAAGAGCCTTGATTTTAAAAAAACACAAGCTGACAATTACACACACTGGCTATTAGACCTACCCAAGACAACCTAGTTTATTACCTGGCTTGTGCTGTTGTCAGCATGTGTTTTTGTGCATGAAAACCTTTTTTTACAGCTTCAATCATTTGCCACACAAGGTGACAGTTTCCACACTCTCCATTGCCTTGAATAGCAGGCTGCAGGTCAATACTCTGTGTAAACTAAACCTGAGAAATTAGGAGACAGAACTGCCTAGCACAGCGATGTTCCTTCTGTCAGCTTAGGTGGAGGGGGCTGTGGCTGTAAATACTCTATGTGCTCTGTTTATCACTCCCCTACTCCTCCTGAGCTGTCACACAGAAACCCAGCTCCATTGATCAGTGTTGTTGGATAGCTAGACTGGTGGGCAGTGCTAGTTATCCATCAACACAGATCAGCAACCCCTGAAAAGATTTAGATGAGGATACATGCTATGTACACAGGATCCCCTGTGGGGTTTAACAAACTTTTCTTCTAGGATAGTAAAACCCCAGACTGTGCTTTTTATCTTTTTAAATTTAAAATTGTCCTGCTCTTGGATACATTTACACTTCTATGTCACCTTAAACTCTAAAGGTTGTTTCCCCTAATGCATTCTATGCATTAATATAAAAAAAATCCACTAGCCGCTCCCCCCCCCCCCTCCCAAACACTTACCTAAGTCCTCTTTAAACCCAGTGCTGTGCCTGGCTGCAGTTCTTCCTTCACCTTTCTTTGCTCTCAGAGGCTGCACTAATAGCAATGGGATCCATTTGGCTCCGATTGCTGTCAATCAAAACCCGTGTGGAGGAGTGGTGGCCATAGCCAAGCCATTTTGTGTGTGTCTACGGATGCACACATCCCGGCTCATTTCTCCTGTACATGTGCCCCCAGAGTGCATGGCTTGCCATGAGGACAAATACAGAAGAGAAGGAACAGACAGTGCTGACAAGGGATCCCAGAAGAGAAGGTAAGTGACTTTTCTATGCAATACAGGTGCACAGAGCAGGTAAGTATGACATCTTTTTTATATTTATAAAAATAACAAAGATAGTTTACAGTCACTATTATTTATGCAGTAAAACACATGCATGTACTCTCTTTCTCGAACACACTTCAACCAATATTCCCTCTTTTAAAATCTTCTCCTCTTCCCCAATGAGATGCTGTTGGCTAATATGTCCCTAATACCCAAGCCTGGCAAGGACCACTTGAATCCAGCCAACTTTCGCCCCATCTCAGTCATGAATAATGACTTTTGGCCAACAGATTAGCCACAGTAGTCCATAGACTAATATCACCTTATAAATCAGGGTTCATTCCTGATAGGCAAATTACAGATAATATAACTAACATCATACAGGATGCCAACAGTAGCTCATCTCCCCTCCTTTTATTAAGCTTAGATATACACAAAGCTTTCAACAGTGTATCATGAAAATATCTAGCAGCTGTTCTGCAAAGATTTGCATTCCACGGGTAATTTTTCCACACATTTAAAGCCCTATACACCAACCCACAGACCAGGATCCGCATACTGGGTAGTAACTCAGATTTTTTTAAAGTGGGCAGAGGCACTAGGCAGGGGTGCCCACTCTCCCCACTATTATTTGCCCTAGCCATGGAACCCCTGGCAATTGCCATATTTCTACACCCCAAAATCTCAGGCTTTATAAAGAGAGAAGCCTAGTACAAAATTAGCATGTACGCAGATGACATGCTTCTGTTTATCACCAACCCTACCGTCTCACTCCCCAATCTTCTCCAAACATTACACGACTTTTCAGAGTTATCTGGTATTACTATTAATCTCACAAACTCTATTGGGATGCCAATTAACGTACCGGAAGCCCAGTTTAAAACACTAAAAGCCTCCTTTAACCTTCAATGGTCCCACATCTCTCTACCATACCTGGGGATTCACCTCACTCCTAATATGCACTCATTATTCCTTAAAAATTATCCTCCAATGGTTTCTAAACTTAGACCATACTGAAGTTGTGGCAAACATACAATATTTCCTTTTTTGGGCAGAATAACTGCAGAAAAAATGACAATCTTACCTAAACTCCCATATTTGTTCAGAGCTCTCCCACTCAGGCTTAGTAAATCTTTTTTACTTGCCTTTCAGAGAGACCTAAACAACTTTATCTGAACCTACTCTCAGCCTAGATTTTCACACATTGTGTTTTACTCTTCCTCAAATGGAGGCATTACTATTCAGCCTCTAGATTTACACAAATGGCGCAATGGCACATACACAACTCCAAGGTACCTTGGGTTAGATTTGAGGCCAATTTCATTCGCCCCAAATCCTTCAATATATGAACATATCTGCCTAAATAACCCCAGAGGTAAGGCTCTTATCGTGAGCATATACTCTCATATGAATAATCAATTGTCACAGGGCATATTGCCATATAGAACTAAATGGGAGGATGAATGCTCACTGGAGCAGGGATTCCTGAATTGGAATTCCTGCATAGACAATCTATAGAAAAGTACTAGGGCCCTTAACATCAAGGAAATAACTCTAAAGCTCCAAACGAGATGCTATTATACCCCCCTCAGAATTCACTTGATTTATCCCTCGGTGTCACCGCTCTGTTTTAGGGGCCATGACAACCCAGGATCTTCCCTAAACCTTTTTTGAGATTGCCCAAACATTACTCCTATTTGGAGAAGACTGGACTCTTTTGCCTCTAGAATAGCAGAGACCCAACTTGCACTTTCCCCCGCACAGTGCCTATTGTTCGCCCCAATCACAGAAACCACTAAGATGGAAATGAGATTAATTCATACTATCTGCCTTGCCATCCATCTGCGATAGTGTTACACTGGAAATCCAAAGATATACCTCTTCTGCAACTCACACAACTAGGATAGACTCGATCTGTAAAGTCAAGAAAATGTTTCATTCATTATACCATAGCATCCCATACTACGATAAAAAATGGTCCCATTGGTTCACTCATAAAGAAGTGTTTGATTGATTTGTACTGTCACTTAGACCTTTAACAATAATACCGATCCTTATGATGGTTAAAACTCACAGTTTTCTGAAAAATGCCTAATTTTATCTATGCATATTTAAAGCTGGTTTATATGATGTATCTGTACACTAGAATTTTATGATGTCAATGTACTTAATGTTCAATTTTTGTACCACCTTTTGTACTTAAGTAGTTAGCTTGTAAACAAAAAAAAATCTTCTCCTGTTGGCCAATTTTACACTACCATGTCATTTGCAGTCTTTTAAATCTTATTGAGAGCTTAATAGAAATTGTCCAATGGCAGGATAGTGTTACATTAACCACTTCAGCCCTAGAAGGATTTCTCCCTTTAGGACCAGAGCACTTTTTGAGATTCGGCACTGCGTCGCCTTAACTGACAATTCTGCGGTCGCGCAATGTTGTACCCAAACGGAATTTGTGTCCTTTTTTCCCACAAATAGAGCTTTCTTTTGGTGGTATTTGATCACCTCTGCATCACTCCTGATCACCGCTATAAACAAAAAAAGAGTGACAATTTTGCAAGAAAAACAATATTTCTTACTGTTCGCTATAATACATATCCAAAACAAAAAAAAAAATGTTTTCATCAGTTTTGGCCGATTTATATTCTTCCTCATATTTTTGGTAAAAAAAATTGCAATCGGCGTATATTGATTGGTTTGCACAAAAGTTGCAGTGTTTACGATGATGAAAATTAATTTATGGGGTTTTTATTTATTTTTATTTTTTGCTAGTAATGGCGGCAATTTTTAGCGGGACTGCAATATTGCAGCAGACATGTCAGACCATTTTGACATATTTTTAGGACCATTGGCATTTATACAGCGATCAGTGCTATGAAAATGCATTTATTAATGTATAAATATCACTGGCAGGGAAGGGGTTAACCTGCAGGGGGCGCTCTAAGGGTTAACTGTGTTCCCTGTGTGTGTTACTAACTGTATAGGGGCTGGGCTGAGTGGGGGAGGAGAGTAATTGCGGCACCCATATCCAGTGAGCCTGTGATCACATTCCTTCCCCCTGTCAGAACAGAGATCCGTGTTTTTACATACACGGACCTCTATTCTGTTACTGTGAGGGGAGTAATCACGAGAAGCAGGCGGACATTGAGTCTGCCCTACCAGCTCCCTGGCTCCCCAGAACACAGTGAGTGCATGAGCGTGCCTCCGGTGGCACGTGCGTGCTCACGATCCGTGATCTCGCAGCCGCCGTCAGGTGACGACGGTTTGCGATATCGAACCACTTTGCCACCGTCAGACGAAGGAGGGCAGTCGGCAAGTGGTTAATGGAAACAGGGACACACCCAGTGAACTACTGACCAATTTCTATCCATGAGTCAAAGTGAATCTATTACTATGTGATGAAAGAAATATACCTGAAATAAGTCTTTATTGCAAATGGACATGTGTCATATTAGGACCCTGGTGTATGCAAATCAAGCTAACTGTAAAAGAAAAAAAAATCAAGATCACAGCCAAATATGCTCTGGTAATGTGCATTGTCATTGAGACTGGCATTCAAAATTGCACTGTACTCTAACACGACATACAGCTTTACAGCTTTAGGGCACCCCCAAGCAAGTTATTTAAAAGATTTGTGTATTTTTAGAGTTACCTTCAAAGCCACATAAAAAGACCCTCTTCCCGCTGTACATTTCCCACATGGCATTATTGAGCTTCCCATGGTTTTTGATAGTAGTTTTTCTATAAGCCCTAAAAATGGCCATTATTTAGTTACAGGTTTTACCCCCATAGGCCTCAATGGGATTAACTTCTAGTTCAATGAATTTTGTTTACAATCTTCTCTTTATTAAAATTTTTCAGTTTTTCACAAAACAAATAATACATTGTTGCCATATATTTTCACAGCACGGAGCCAGGTACATTTTATTATTCTATCTACCTACCGGGATCTGTTTCTGTATACGGGTGCCTCTAATCCCAGTGATATTCCTAGCTTATTTCTCTTTATTTTGGATATATAGAATCCTATCTCTTATTCCACCTATATTATCCTTCTCATTTCATGACGAAAGAGAAAAGGAGAAGATGTTGTGGGGAAAAAAAAAACCTACCTCCTACTGCTCGGTAATATATGCACAACCATCCATTCCATCATTCAGACAAATGAGAAAGAGAAAAAAAAAAAAAAAAAAAGATAAAAAACAAAAGGTGGGGGGAAAGGGGATGGATTCCTCTCTTTCTCTTCCCTTAACTAGTATCTACTACAAATATTGTATGAGTTTTGTTGAGGTACTGAATCTCTCCCATTGTTGCCATCTCTTCGGGGTTGTATATATGCCTTTTTCTTCTATTAGAATCATTTTATCTATATCCAAAAAAAAAAAAAAAAAAAGAGAAAGAGTAAACAGACTTACTACCTTACCTACCAACACGTATATAATGGCTCGTCATCCTCCATCCAAAAAAAAAAGGGGTGTTGTAGAAGAGGAAAAGAGAAAGCAGTACTTTACTCTTCCTATTATATCCACCTTATTCTCTATCCTAAGATATATAGGTTTTATTTCTCTTTATTCGATCCTTATAGTGACCCTAATCTCCGTGGGCATATGTCTTTGTCTAGGGCCATCCATCTATCTTATTATTTTACATGGACCGAGGCACGACACTTTTATATACCGTTGTTACATAATAAACAAAACACTTTTTGACTTTTTAA
>BLSH010397422.1:212106-223388 GCA_018402905.1 Glandirana rugosa | reverse complement strand
AACGTAGATCAATATTTGTCAAAGATATTGGACGATAATTACTACATATTGTATGATCCTTGTCTGGTTTGGGGATCAATGATATGTGTGCCTCCATATTTTGTGGGGCAAATGATTGAGTCTCTGAGATTGAGTTAAAGGTTTTTTCTAGTATTGGTATCAGTATCTCCTTATACATTTTATAGAACCGAGGAGTAAATCCATCTGGTCCTGGGCTTTTGCCCGGCACTAGTGATGATATTGCTTTCTGAATCTCTGTTTCTGTAATATTTTTCTCTAATTCTTCTCTTATATCGTCAGAAATAGTGGGTAGTGCTGTATCTTTTATATATTGTTGTTTTTCTTTTTGATGTTCTTTTGAATCCTTTTTGGGTACCTGATTAGCGAGGTTATACAATTTTGAGTAATATTCTTGAAATGTTTTGGAAATTTCTATGGGATCATTTGTATGTTCCCCTGATGCTTTTTGAATTTTTGTTATAGATGTTATAGGTGATCGTTGGCTTAAAGCCTTAGCTAGAAGTCGGCCCGTTTTATTCCCATGTTGGAAAAAAAGGGTCCGGTTTTTGTCCCTAATACGTAGGGATTGCTCATTTAGTAGATTCTGTAACTCATTTCTTTTATTTGTTAATGTTACTATCTTTATGGAAATTGGGTTTTGTTTATGTTCCTTTTCTAAGTTTGCTATCTCTTTTAGTAAGTTCTTTATTCTATTATTATTACTTGCCTTAAGTCTGGTGCCATGTTTAATATATGTGCCCCTTAATACACATTTCAGTGTTTCCCATTGCATGGGCAGGGAAGTTGGATCTTCTTTATGGATTTCTATAAATTCCTTAATTGTTTGGCGGATTTCTATCTCACATTTTTCATCTTTCAATAAGTTATCATTAAGTCTCCATGTCCATGAATTTTGAACAATATTTATTGCACCCTTGGGAAATCAAACCCTGCAGATTCACTGTTCCTAGTAGTAAGACACAGAAAAAAGAATTGTGCAACCCGATACTAAACTTACCTTGTAAAATTCTTAAAAAGTCCTGCTTATAACTCAAAAACTATAGGAACAATTAGTACCTTGTGTAATGATATCACATACTAGACACACTAAAAACTGTAGCTAGCGGCCATGTTGTTCAGGAATCATATGTCAGTCATGACAGTCTTGACTAACAGTTACATTGCAGCAATGATCTTACCCCCTCCCTCCTCCTTTAATTAATGGAATCCATAGGCTTAACTTTAGAACACTTCAAAAGAGCCGTTATCTAAACTTAGAGACATCAGAAACCAGGCTTTGGCCTGTACAGAGCTGTAAAACAGCGAATTGAGTCCTGGCAGGATGTCTGCTTCTGCTGTCCAGGCCTATTGTAAAACTATGACAGAAACCATTAAGAATACATTACATGACATAAAAGAATACCCAGCAATAATGGGGATCGCAAAAGGCATTCAGAGCCAGAAGTGACCTTTCAGAGACCCCTGCTCAATTCAAAACGTAACAAATCCACACACAATTCATAAACTCAGACAGGAACATGACACATTAATAAAAGTATATCTTTGAATGTGAAGCATCATGCTGATTGAATCAAAGTCATTCATGAAGATGTTAGCACATACAGAAGGGAAGATAACTGTCAGGTATCCCCTGGGTGACACGTTTATCTGAGCTACCCTGTGTTTGGTAACCCTGGATGAGAAATTTAATGCTGAACAATAACCGTTCAGTTTCCAGAATGCAACTAGTACATATTGGGAGATATGAATAGTGGTATAAAACTGTCTGTAAGGGAGGGTCATTATACTTTCATCAACCCCTGGACAGCCCATGTACCCTCTTTAGCCATTCCATTGCTCAGGGGCATCTGTCACCGCCCCTTTGACCCCAGAGAAAAATAGAGATTCCAAGACAGTTTTTTCGAGAACCGATTACACCGGCTCATCGACCAAACTCTGATCAACCCAAGGACATTGATTTCAAGTATCCTTCCTCCTCAATTCTACCTTATTTATTTGTTGCTGAATTATGTCTTTATTCTTTTTAAACCCCTTTTTTTCTGTAATTATTTTATTTGCATCAATTTTGACCTTTTCATTATTAAATCCTTATTTTGAAAAGGGTTAACTTTGACCCTAAGATCCTAATGCAAGCTAACCAAGAACATATCTCTTGACGAGGGCTACTGTATTGGATAAACTTTAAACTTTCTGAACATACCTGTCTGTGGTGACAGTGTGTGTTACAGATGATTATTCTAAAAATCATAATTGGTATTGCTAAAATGATGAGTCTCCTCCTGCTCGATACAAAAGAGGGGGTGGTGACAGTTAAAGGGTTAATTGGTTGATTAGCTCAGTGACAATCGCTCTCAGGCTGCTGGCACCTAGATTGTGGTCCCACAAGCTGGAAAATATTTGTGCCCGTGTCTGAGAGTAGCATTGTTACGTAAGTGACAACGCGGTGTGAGATTGGCCTTTGTCAGCAGGGATCTGATACCTGCATTCGTCAAAACTTGCATCACATTATAATTATAGGAAAATAGATTGTAATTGTAAGTTTTTTCCAGAGTTTCCACTTTCTGAAACTGAGGAAAAGTTTGACATTATCATCATAGTAGTCTGTCCCCATTTGTTCTTGTATACATGGTTACTGTATCTATTCTTATTTTACTTTCCTTTAGAGCATATATTTAGCACACGTATTTCAGGCTGCTCAAATGATCTCTTATAATATGTAATCCAAACCTTACTGCTTCACTAAGTTGTTTTTGCATTATGACTAAGCCTTGGAGCAAAGTTGATTATATGCTGTAACCTTTTATTGGTGCACTGCATTATACTGTAAACAGAAGATAGCACAAGGTATGCATTTCCTTGTCTGATTTACTTATTTCTGCTTTGTTTGCTTTTGTTTATGTTCCGTAAGGCCAGATTAAAATGTGTTATGCTTATGGCATAGTTAGTGGTTTATTTTTCATGTCCACACACTAAAATGTTAGCTTAACCAAATGTGACTTAAAACTATTTTTGTCTTTTTGGACAGATGGCTATTTTATCCATTATAAAAATGTATATCTATATATATATATATATATATATATATATATATATATATATACAGTATCTCACAAAAGTGAGTACACCCCTCACAGTTTTGTAAATATTTTATTATATTTTTTCATGTGACAACACTGGAGAAATGACACTTTGCTACAATGTAGAGTACTGAGTGTACAGCTTGTATAACAGTGTAAATTTTCTGTCCCCTCAAAATAACTCAACACACAGCCATTAATGTGTAATCCGCTGGCAACAAAAGTGAGTACACTCCTAAGTGAAAATGTCCACATTAGGCCCAATTAGCGATTTTTGCTCCCTGCTGTCATGTGACTCGTTAGTGTTACAAGGTCCCAGGTGTGAATGGGGAGCAGGTGTCATATCCAGTGGTTGTCTTTGGAAAATAGACATATGAGTGCTGCCAGCATTGCTGCAGAGGTTGAAGGGGTGGAGGAGGGTCAGCCTGTCAGTGCTCAGACCATATGCCACACAGTGCATCAAATTGGTCAGCATGGCTGTCATCCCACAGGGAATCCTCTTCTAAAGATGATGCACAAGAAAGCCTGTAAACAGTTTGCTGAAGACAAGCAGACTAGGAACATGGATTAGTGGAACCATGTCCTGTGGTCTGATGAGACCAAGATAAACTTATTTGGTTCAGATGGTTTCTAACATGTGTGGCGGCAAAAAGTTGAGGAGTACAAAGAAAAGTGTGTCTTGCCTACAGTCAAGCATGGTGGTGGGAGTGTCATGGTCTGGGGCTGCATGAGTGCTGCTGGCACTGGGGAGCTATAGTTCATTGAGGGAACCATGAATGCCAACATGTACTGTGACATATTGAAGAAGAGCATGATCCCCCTCCCTTTGGAGACTGGGCCGCAGGGCATTATACCAATATTATAATGACCCCAAACACAGCTCCAAGATGACCACTGCCTTGCTAAAGAAGCTGAGGGTAAAGGTTATGGACTGGCCAATCATGTCTTTAAACCTAAACCCTATTGAGCATCTGTGGGGCATCCTAAAAGGGAAGGTGAAGGAGCGCAAGGTCTCTAACATCCACCAGCTCTGTGATGTTGTCATGGAGGAGTGGAAGAGGACTCTGGTGGCAACTTGTGAAGCTCTGGTGAACTCCATGCCCAAGAGGGTTAAGGCAGTGCTGGAAAATAATGGTGGCCACACAAAATATTGACACTTTGGGCTCAATTTGGATATTTTCACTTAGACCGCTTTCACACTGGGATGTTTTTCAGGTGCCTGTAAAGCACCTGAAAAACTCCCCCCAATCCACCCCAGTGTGAAAGCTTTCACACTGGGGCGGCGCATTTGTAGGACAGAAAAAAAGTCCTGCAAGGAGCATCTTTGGGGTGGTGTAAACACCGCTCCTACACTGCCCCTGCCATTGAAATAAATGGGCAGCACTTACAAAGCAGCTGAACAACACTTCTGAAGCACTGTGCGCTGGTGCTTTTAAGCCTTTTTTAACCCCTTCGAATCCTTTTATAGAAGAAGCAGCCAATATACACAATCAGTATACCATCCAAAATATAAATAAAAGGCTGCGCTAAGTAAATTATAGAACCGGTCCCGAACCACAGAGATTGGAGAGCCAGAATTGGGCCAAGTCCAATATGTAAAAAATATAAATGAGTATACAAATGAGTAAAATGGTCCTTAAGAAGTATCAAATGAAATGCTCAGTCCCTGATGGATCTGTCTGATTACGATCTTCATTCCAAGGCAAGCATCTTGAAGCAATCAACTTCAACCGAAGAGCTGTATAAGCATGCTGTGGGAACCACCACCAACATAAGCGAGCCTTACCAGGTAGATAAATGTATAACGCCTGTGCCTTAACCCCAGCCAGGGGTGCAGGAATATTCCCCGCAAGACCTCTGCACAAGGAATCCTCACAATCACAAACTGCAGTGCGATCAATGGAATGTGGCGATGGTATCACATGAAACAGAAGGCTAGCATAGCATAATACTGTTTGATAGACTTTAATATAAAGCTAAAATTCTACTCACATTCAACAAAGCAAATTCACGTATTAAAAAGCGATGACATCAGCGCGCCGCTATAACAGCAGTAAAGCGCCGCTAAAACTAGTGGCGCTTTACTCCCACCCCCCCGGTGTGAAAGTAGTCTTAGGGGTGTACTCACTTTTGTTGCCAGCAGTTTAGACATTAATGGATGTGTGTTGAGTTATTTTGAGGGGACAGCAAATTTACACTGTTATACAAGCTGTACACTCACTACTTTACATTGTAGCAAAGTTTCATTTCTTCAGTTTTGTCACATAAAAAGATATAATAAAATATTTACAAAAATGTGAGGGGTGTACTCACTTCTTTTGTGAGATGCTGTGTATATATATATATATATATATATATATATATATATATATATATATATATATATATATATATATATATATATAATTATAAAACCACACACACACACGTGTGCATATATGCATTGTTAGGAAATCCCCTGACCGATAGGGCAATTTAATCTATCTCCTCCTTTTTTTTTAATTTTGCAAATACGTGTGTACAGAATATAGGCTACAGAGATGCAGATTTTATAAATGAGAATTGCTGCTTTATTTCATGCACAGTTGCCTGTTCCCCTTTACATTTATATTTTAGGAATAGGAAATAAGAATTTCAGTTCATATCTGAACGTGTGTATTATGTATACATTTATGGAAGGGAATGCAAACTATATCTAAAAGCAATCAGTATACTTAATCAAGCTAAGTACAAATATACAATGATAAATACACAGCTGCTGTTCTGAATGCTAGCTTAGTTTAAATAGGTCAGGATTGCTGAATCTTAATTCTTTCTATGCTTTCTGCTAAATATGTCAGTTATGAAACTCAGATTAGTGTTTTCTAAATCATGCAATCAAACCAGCCCTTATTACAGCTAATGCGTTCATCTTAGATGACGGTGTACTGTAGATTTCATCCTCATAATCCAGGTCTATCACATTTTATTAATTTCCAGCTCCCTTTTGTCTCTGGGAAAAAAGGCATTTAATATAACAGGATAGAAAAATGTTCTGTGCAATCAATCTCTAATGTCTTTGTTCACCTGTGTCTAAATCTGGCTTTTCTACCACTTATTTTAATGTAAAGAGGCAGATTGGAGCATGAAAGATGCGGGTGACCAAGAACAGGGGCTGGGATCAGAAAAGCTTGAATGCTAAAAAGTATGCTTCAAGCAGGACAAGTCTGATATACTGGTCCACCATTAAGACCTGAAAAAAATAATTCTACATCATGACAAACAAAATCTTAAGGTGGGCATTCACATTTTACAAGTGGTTTCTCGCATAGGTTCTCATTTCGAGATAGTGGGTGGCATGGGAGCAGATTTTCAAAGGAGAACTTTGACTGCAAGGACTCCATGAACTAGTCAGTATGTTTTTTTTTTTTGTTTTTTTTTTTTCATTCTCATTTCACATTGAACAATAAAAATATAAATAAAAAAAGAAAAGTAGAAAAGTGTAAACATTAGAGCTTATATAGCATACAGTGTATTACATTCTTAAGAGGATTTTAAATAGTGACAGAGCACTTGGGTAGTTATTGTACAGAATAAAGAGACTCAATGTTCACATCAATAGTGGTATTTCTCCCCCACTTGGTGGTACTTCCCCGCCCAGGCCGCCCCTAATGGGATCAAACTGCAGCCTTGGGCTAGACGACCACCCGGGAATGGAGCTGGCCCTTCATGGAGGGAGATCTCCTCCTGGAGCTCCTTGCAAGGCAAGTGCTTCAGGTAGGGTCGTAGCTAGGTTTTCAGAAGGTACAAAATCTTTTACAATTCATTGGGGTCAGAAGAATTTTTTTGTACGTATCTCCCTCTTAGGTTCTCAACAGCTTAATTTCAGACTAGCCATATAACTTATATAAAAAGATAAAAGATAGTAAGCTTAAACTTATAAAAATTAAAAAACAAACCAACTCAATATAGACCAAGTAAGTACTTTATACCACCGATTAGAGTTAATTAGGTTATCATTAAGCCAATAGTTCGCTTTAAGGAATCCATATTTCTTATGGATTCACCTGGGGCTTAGGCATCCAGTCCCTCCACCTAGTTAAGAATTGTGATATAGTGTTTGAAGAGTATGCAAAATGTTGTTCATAGATATATTGACTGTTTACCCTATTCACTACTTAGGATATATTAGGGGCTTCCATTGTCCCCCATTTTGAAGTTATGGTCAAGCGTGCCGCTATCAATATATGAGTTATTAAGCATCTATATTGCGTAGGAGCTTTGTCGATATGTAAATTCAGTAAGGCTAGGGAGTGTTCAGCAGGTAATAACAGACCCGTAATAGTTGCAATTAGTATAAAAACTGATTTCCAAAAGCTTCTTAGATTTTTACATTTACACATTAAGTGGTACAGTGAGCCTTTGGAACCGCATTGCCTCCAGCATAAGTTTGATGTGTTTTGGAAAATTTGAGAAAGTCTCACTGGGGTTAAGCAGCCTCTATGAAGTAGTTTCAGACTTTGTTCCCAATGGTTTACGCAGTGTGTACACTTATATCTAGTCTGAATGGCTTTATTCCAAACTGGCAAAGAGAACTCCATTCCGAGCTCCCCCTCCCAATTTATCATGCTAGTGGTTTTTGCGTATTTTGTAATTTGTTATAGAACCATAACAGGCCCTTCGGCTTCATATACAAGGTTTTTAGATATTCCCAGACTTCTGGGTGAGGAGTACAGTGGAGGTTTTTCACTGATGTATAGAAGTGCCTTATTTGGAGATCGGTGTAAGAGGAGGGGTTTGGCTTATCCACAATGCATTTTTGATACGTGATATCTTTGGGAGTAGGGTCCTTGTTCAGCCTTAGATAGGGAATTAGGTATTCGTAAATGCCTATAGGGAGATCACTATTTCCCCTAGACATACCTTGGATATGCTGATCATGTAGTGTTTTCCATGCTCTAAGTGTGGCTTCTAATGTTTGGGTAGTGTAGCTGTTTGCCTGTAAGTATTGCAATCTGGAGGGAGGGCGAGTCCCTGTTAGACATCAATGCTCTCTCGATCAACACCCATAGTTTATCAGTGTCTTGGTGGAACCATGCTTTCGTTTGATCTAGTAGTGCAGCATTATAGTAATTACGTATATTCGGGAATCCCACACCTCCTACGTGCCTTTGTTTTAATAGGAGGGAGTAGGGGAGTTTTGCTAGCTTGTTTTCCATAGGAATTTCCTTAACATTTTATCTAGAGTGGGAAAGAAGGTTTCAGGGAGACATATAGGTACAGTGCGGAAATAGTAAATCATTTTTGGCAATGCAGTCATTTTTAGGGCTGCTATTTTCCCAATCCAAGAAATTTTGTGCTTAGAGATGTGGTCTAAGTCTTGTTTTATAATATTTAGTAGGGGTAGAAAATTATTTTTGTATGTATATTTTTTTTGTAAAGTAATTTTTATTCATTTTACAGTTGGAATACATACAAACAGTCCGCAATTGCGGATTCCCCAATTTGGGTAACATAACAATTTGCTGCCGTATTTAACAGATTGTCCGTGTTGTCTCTTACTCCACATCATATACAGTTTGGTGGTTCTGCATAACCCGTGTACACAGGCCCGCTCCACCCCCAACAAACACATACCCCACATTTAGTCAAACCATCAATCTTCCTTCTCTTCAAAGATCAGACACCGTGTCCATGGATGCTAACCACCCGCCCCAGACTTTCTCAAATTTTGTCAAAGCCCCTCTAACCAGATAAGTTGCCTTATATAGCGGAATCACTTTATTCACCAATGCCTTCCAGGAGGACAGTGTAGGGGATCGATCACTCTTCCATGCCATGATGATACGCTTCTTGGCATAGTAAAGCAACAGCATTAAAAGTGTTCTAATGGCCCTTGTAGTAGCAAGGTTATCCACCAAGTGTAACAGGCAAACCTCTACCGTAATGGGAATCTTTATTGTTGTGAGCGACTCTATACACCCAGCTATTTCCCGCCAGTACACCTGTATGTGGGGGCATTCCCAGAAAATATGCATGAAATCGGCCTGCAACCTTGAACAGCGCCAGCATCCCGAGGACTGCGACCCGAGCATCTTTGCCACTCTGGCAGGAGCGAAGTAAGCTCTATGTAAGAATTTAAACAAAATCAAGCGATCCCTGGAGGACACTAAACTGTTGAAAGGGGCTTCCCACATATCATCCCAATCATCAGGATCTAAACCAGGAGCAGACCCCTCCCAAGCCCCCCTGCATTTTTCCATAACCTGGGCCGTTTGCACAAACAGCACCCTGTAGAGGCTGGAGACTGGTTTGGCCAAAGGGTCACTGCGGGTCATCAGCTCAAGGTCATTAGGCTCGAGCTCCAGGAGACTGCCCCCAAACTGGGAGGAGAAAGCGTGCCTCAACTGAAAAAGCCTAAAGAGATGTGAGTTCGGGAGACTGTATCTGTCTTTAAGCTCATCAAAGGTCATCAAAACACCGCTGGAGACCACATGGCCCAAAGTTTTAATGCCATACCTAGTCCAAACCGCAGGGTCAGGATGATCAAAGAAGTGCTCAAAGTTTGGATTGCACCATAAGGAAACCTCAAGTGAGTATCTGTGCGGCCCCATAGGTCTCAGCCCTTGAGCCACCGACCAGGCCCTAATCATTGCACGCATAGAGGGAGTAATATTATGCGGTGATCTCAAACCTCTATAAACCAAATGTGCCAGTGCCACGTAAGAGCCCACATGGGCAGCCTCCAAGGATACTGCAGCGTCATCTGGAGGGGCCGTTAACCACCTATGTGCGGTTGTCAGCTGGCCCGCCAGAAAATAAAAGACCTCCCTCCCTCCACGGCTGTTGTAGAATTTTTAATTGGATACGCGGCGTCCCCCCATGCCATAAAAAGGATGTCAGCATGCTGTTGATCGACCTAAAAACTGCTTTGGGGATCCAGACTGGAGAGTTCCTAAGAACATATAATAGGGAAGACAGGATTTTCATCTTAATCAAATTAATTCGTCCTATTAAGGACAGAGGGAGGGATTTCCAACCATTTAGTTTCCCAGCAATAGTCTTTAACAAAGGGGATAGATTGAGTCCCATGAAATCCATTACTGAGTTAGTGATTTGTAATCCTAGATATTTAATTTGTGTGACCCACTGCAGAGGGACATTTGGATCTAGCTCTGCCTGAGCAGGGTGGGATGCCAAAGGGAGTATTTTAGACTTGGCCCAGTTAACCTTCAGGCCGGAGACCCGCGTAAAGTCCCCCAGGACCCCAAGGGCCGCACGGAGTGAGGGCCCCGTATCCCGGAGGAACAACACCAGGTCATCCGCATAGAGGGCCGTTGTTTTGGTTATTGTGCCTACTCTATTGCCTTGAATTTGTGGAGAGGAGCGAAGTGCAACCGGCTCCATGACCAGAGCAAAGAGCCCAGGGGAGAGGGGGTAACCCTGTCTCGTCCCTCTGGAAACCAGGAAAGCTCTCGAAACCTCCCCGTTCAAACGGATCGCTGCCTTTGGACGGGCATATAATAGGTAAATCCATTTAAGGAGGACAGGTCCGAATCCCATACGTTGGAGTACTACCATCATGTACTGCCAATCGATGGAATCAAAAGCCTTTTCCAGATCAAAAAAAAACATAGCTCCTCCTGTCACCCCCTCCCGGACCAACTGCGTATGCGTGAAAACCCTACGGATGTTTATGTCTTTAGCTTTGTGAGGCATAAACCCTGTCTGGTCTGAGGATATTTAATGGTGCAATACTGGCATCAACCTATTGGCTATCATTTTGGTAAGTATCTTAAGATCCATGTTCAGCAGTGCTATCGGTCTATATGAGGAGCATAGGAGAGGGTCCTTATTGCGTCAACCAGGCCCTCCCCCACTGTCCTCCTCGATACAAAAAAAAACTAGACCTTTTCCGAAAACTAAGGTAGCTAACCGTCATGTACTACCATCATGAGGTTGCATACCCTAAGCCTGGACAGGAGGAATTTACCTAAATGGATAATATACGGGCAGGTTTCCGTCGCTAGGCAAACTTGCCCCTCCAAAGCTCTCGAAAGGACCAAAGGTCTCCCTGCTCTGTCCCAATGGGGGAGAGGGGACCCGAGAAACGAGACCAGTACCTCGGCCAACGTGAAGCGAGGAGAGGTGTTTAAGTTCCGTTATCTCATCCGTGTTATTGGTTTTGTTGCCGGGAGATACGCC
>BLSH010397422.1:167851-210730 GCA_018402905.1 Glandirana rugosa | reverse complement strand
GTCTTTTTGTATGCTCTGGAATACTCTCAAGGAGTCATATAGAGTAATCACTGACCCGAACATAATATAAGCAAAAACAAAAAGTGTTAACCTATAGTAAAAAGATACAAGAGTCAACTGTAGTCCTGTGGTTCTGTTTTACTTTTTTGTTCATCTTTGTCATTGTAGGTTGACATTAAGATTGTTTCTTAAAAGGTGGTGTTTAATAGACCTATATGTAGTGAGTGATAAAAGGGCTCACTGAAAAATATTGAGAATTTGGTAAATTCACAATGTTTTAATTTTATATGCAATTCGGTTTCTGGAATTTGGGTTGTTTAAGTTCCTGTTAACCTGTCCAATTCTCCTGCTGACAAGCCCAAAGGATTAGTTGTGTAGCACTGCCATCTTGAGTCATGTTGTGGTAGTGTAAATCTGTAAGTTGTGGGTTGTAGGTAAAACTGGTGGTGATTGTATCCAGCATTCATTATTCAGTTAGGGAAAGGTTTAAACTTCTTATTTGTAAATTTTCTCCTGTCTTCTTGTAGTAGCCCTCATACTATGGGGTTGTGATGTGTATTCCTGTTCAATATCTATTGTCTCTGACTTTTGGAGTTTTTGGGGCTGGAGTGCCGGCATTTTGACCTTCAAACTGTTTTTGTTTCTTCCCTTTTGTAAAAGATGATTTTTGGGGAGTGCTATTTGGTGAGGGTGTTATCGTTGAAAATGATGGAGGTATACGGAATTCTTGGTACCACTCAGGTAGATCAATCAGCTTGCATTGAATGGCCTCGCAGAAGAGTGGTATGTCCTCAGGAGTGCAAAGAAGTATATGTCTACCTTCAATGGTGATTTGAGCCGCAAAGGGGAATTTCCATCTGTATGGAATCTTTTTCTCTTTAAGAATTTCCAGCATAGGTTTCACAGCTCTCCAATTATTTTAAGGTAATGGGAGACAAATCTTGAAATAATTGTATAGTTACGCCATAAAATAGGATTTGATCGTTCTGTCTCGCTTTCATCAGTATTTCTTCTTTCAGAGGAAAGTTGCTGAGGCAACAAATAATGTCTCTTGGGGGGCGCTGCATTGGGACCTTAAGGTCTCAGAGCTCTGTGGGCTCTTTCGAATTCTATTGTTGAGTCCATGGTCCTCTTAAATAAATTGTTGAACATGGAGGTAAGGACTGGTTTTATTTCATCCGTGTTTATGGATTCCGGTATTCCTCTTACCCTTATATTCTTTCTTCTTCATCTGTTGTCAAGGTCCTTCATTTGTCTGTTTAGGGTGATTAGATGCTGAGAATGGGAGGAGGTAATCCGTTCTAGTTTTTTTTATGGCTTTGTCTCTCTGTTTCCTGTTTTTCTCAGCTGTTGCTAGTTGTTAAGTCAATACCAGTAGATCTGCTTTAAGCTCCGTTATCACTGATGAAAATGATTTTTTAATGTCTGCAGCAATTTCTGTCATGTCCCCATATGTTAAGGGATGATCCAGGTTTGCTGTGTTTCTTAGTGGTCTTTTGGAGGCTGCTAGAGATTCGTCTTCAAAGTCTTCTTCGTCTGTGTATTCTTGTATTTGTGGGGTTTTTGAGTTTGCCATGTTCCTGCTTTTCTGTGATTGATTTTTAAAGATGTCGGCAATATCAGGACATGAAGAGCTTGCTAATGAGCATTGGTATCTTGTTTGAGAGCCTGGTTGTGAGTTAGATTTTTGAGGTTTGCCCATTTTGTGGGGTTAATGGACTATGTAGTGTCTTCTGTGTTTAATCAATTTGGTGCCATCACACCTGTGCTTAGATAGAAAGTTAGATAGGATGGGTGTACCAATATGGCCGCTGTCCTCTGTGGGTGTACCTATCAATATTGTGTATTAGTTCCGTTATGCGGCAGTCTTGTATACCACGAAAGGGATAGCTTTTACCCAATATGAAGTGCCTTTGGTCTGATCATATAATTATCTCCAGTAAGTAGAGTGGTAAACTTAAGGTTGGGATGTTTGGTTTGTGTCTGAGTTTAGGCCTTTGGAGGCCTCGTGTAGGTCAGGGGTATTGCGGTGATGCTGGGGCCGTCTTTCTGACAGTATGTGTTGTTGTATGTGTTGTTGGCGCCTTCTGGCCTTCAAATTTAGTCTGGTGTCTGGCCGGAGCCTACTACTATAGAGGCACCCGCGGTAGTGTTGGAGCGCTTAGGCGTTTTGTGGGCCTCGTGTAGGCTGGGGATGTTGCAGTAATGCTGTGGTCGCCTTGCTGGCAGTATTTGTTGTTGGAGCCTTCCGGATTCAGAATCGGCACCTCCGTGTCGGGGATGGCCCTCAAATTTAGTCCGGTGTCTGATCGAAGCCTACAACTGTGATGGCAGCCGCTATGGCGTGGGAGTGCTTAGGCCTCTGAAGGCCTCGTGTAGGCCGGGGATGTTGCCGTAGTGCTGGGACCGCCTTACTGACAGTATGTGTTGTTGGCGCCTCTCTGATTCAGAATCGGCACCTCAGTATCGGGGATGTCCTTCAACTTTTTTTTTTTGAAAAGTAATTTTTATTCATTTTACATTTGGAGTACATACAAACAGGCTTCAATTGCAGATTCCCCAATTTGGGTAACATAACAATTTGCTGCCGTTTTTAACAGATTGTCCGTATTATCTCTTACTCCACATCATATACAGTTTGGTGGTACTACATAACCCGTGTAAACAGGCCCGCCCCACCCCCAACAAACACATACCCCACATTTAGTCAAACCATCAATATTCCTTCTCTTCAAAGATCAGACACCGTGTCCATGGATGCTAACCACCCGCCCCAGACTTTCTCAAATTTCATCAAAGCCCCTCTAGCCAGATACGTTGCCTTATATAGCGGAATCACTTTATTCCCCAATGCCTTCCAGGAGGACAGTGTAGGGGATCGATCACTCCTCCATGCCATGACAATACGCTTCTTGGCATAGTAAAGCAACAGCATTAAAAGTGTTCTAATGGACCTTGTAGTAGCAAGGTTATCCACCAAGTGTAACTGGCAAACCTCTACCGTGAGGGGAATCTTTGTGAGCGACTCTATACACCCAGCTATTTCCCGCCATTACACCTGTATGTGGGGGCATTCCCAGAAAATATGCATGAAATCGGCCTGCAACCTTGAACAGCGCCAGCATCCCGAGGACTGCGACCCGAACATCTTTGCCACTCTGGCAGGAGTGAGGTAAGCTCTATGTAAGAATTTAAACAAAATCAAGCGATCCCTGGAGGACACTAAACTTTTGAAAGGGGCTTCCCACATATCATCCCAATCATCAGGATCTAAACCAGGAGCAGACCCCTCCCAAGCCCCCCTGCATTTTTCCATAACCTGGGCCGTTTGCACAAACAGCACCCTGTAGAGGCTGGAGACTGGTTTGGCCAAAGGGTCACTGCGGGTCATCAGCTCAAGGTCACTAGGCTCGAGCTCCAGGAGACTGCCCCCAAACTGGGAGGAGAAAGCTTGCCTCAACTGAAAAAACCTAAAGACATGTGAGTTCGGGAGACCGTATCTGTCTTTAAGCTCATCAAAGGTCATCAAAACACCGCTGGAGACCACATGGCCCAAAGTTTTAATGCCATACCTAGTCCAAACTGCAGGGTCTGGATGATTAAAGAAGTGCTCAAAGTTTGGATTGCGCCATAAGGGAGCCTCAGGTGAGTATCTGTGTGGCCCCATAGGTCTCAGCCCTTGAGCCACCGACCAGGCCCTAATCGTTGTACGCATAGAGGGAGTAATATTATGTGGTGATCTCAAACCTCTATAAACCAAATGTGCCAGTGCCTCGTAAGAGCCCACATGGGCAGCCTCCAAGGACACTGCAGCGTCATCTGGAGGGGCCGTCAACCACCTATGTGTGGTTGTCAGCTGGCCCGCCAGAAAATAAAAGTAAAAATTGAGCATTGCGGGACCTCCCTCCCCCCCATGGCTGTTGTAGAATTTTTAATTGGATATGCAGCGTCCCCCCATGCCATAAAAAGGATGTCAGCATGCTGTTGATCGACCTAAAAACTGCTTTGGGGATCCAGACTGGAGAGTTCCTAAGAACATATAATAGGGAAGGCAGAATTTTCATCTTAATCAAATTAATTTGTCCTATTAAGGACAGCGGGAGGGATTTCCAACCATTTCGTTTCCCAGCAAGTCTTTAACAAAGGGGATAGATTGAGTCCCATGAAATCCATTACTGAGTTAGTGATTTGTAATCCTAGATATTTAATTTGTGTGACCCACTGCAGAGGGACATATGGATCTAGCTCTGCCTGAGCAGGGTGGGATGCCAAAGGGAGTATTTTTGACTTGGCCCAGTTAACCTTCAGGCCGGAGACCCGCGTAAAGTCACCCAGGACCCCAGGGCCGCACGGAGTGAAGGCCCTGTATCCCGGAGGAACAATGCCAGGTCATCCGCATAGAGGGCCGTTGTTTCGGTTATTTTGCCTACTCTAATGCCTTGAATTTGTGGAGAGGAGCGAAGTGCAACCGCTATCGTCTCTATGACCAGAGCAAAGAGCCCAGGGGAGAGGGGGCAACCCTGCCTCGTCCCTCTGGAAACCGGGAAAGCTTTCAAAACCTCCCCGTTCAAACGGATCGCCGCCTTTGGACGGGCATATAATAGGAAAATCCATTTAAGGGGGACAGGTCCGAATCCCATACATTGGAGTACCACCATCAAGTACTGCCAATCAATGGAATCGAAAGCCTTTTCCAGATCAAAAAAAAACAGATCCTGTCACCCCCTCCCGAACCAACTGCGTATGCGTGAAAACCCTACGGATGTTTATGTCTGTAGCGTTGTGAGGCATAAACCCTGCCTGGTCTGAGGATATTAAATGGTGCAATACTGGCATCAACCTATTGGCTATCATTTTGGTAAGTATCTTAAGATCCATGTTCAGCAATGCTATCGGTCTATATGAGGAGCATAGGAGAGGGTCCTTATCTGGCTTGGGCAGCAGCACAATATGGGCCTCATAAAAAGTCTCTGGGAGGATCTCTGACTCCAAACAGTCCAAATATAATTTTAACAGTTTGGGGGTCAGGAGCTCAGAATATTGCTTATACCATTCTGCCGGTATCCCATCGGGGCCCGGTGATTTGTTGTTGGGAAAAGACGCAATAGCCTTCACTAATTCCTTTGCTGTAAAGGGGCCCTCCAACCCCTCTGCCACCTCAGTGGGCAGAGTGGGCAGTGGAAGGGGATCCAACAGATCCAGCAGGGATTGGAGTTCATAAGGGGGAATTGAAGCATATAGCTCTAAGTAGTAAGATGTAAATGCCTCCAAAATACCCGCAACGTCCTTTACCAAGCCACTATCACCCCGGCATACACAAGGAACCACTGTGGCCACTTGGGTGTCAGCAGCCAGGTAAGCCAGAAGCTTCCCATTCTTATCTCCTTTCTCAAACAAGGACTCGGCCCCTCTCCTCAAACTACACTGCATAAGAACCTGGAAATTAACCAATAAATCTCTCCTGACCATCTGCAGTTCAGCCAAGGAAGCAGCCGAGGGTGAGCTTGCATGTGTCTGTGCACACTGCTCCTCACGATTTTGAAGATCCTTGAGAGCGGTATTCTTCTCCACCCTGGCTGCCTTAATGGCAGAAACGTAAGCTCCCCTGACCACCGCCTTACCCGCATACCACACCACAGGTGTAGCCACAGAGCCCTCATTTAACTCCCAATATTCTTTAAGATAAGGAGACACCTGAGCCTCAACTGTGGGCTCCGTGACCCAGCCAGGGTGCAGTCTCCACTGCCCAGGGCCCCTCGCCCTGGCCAGCTTGACAGCGACCCAGAGCGGGACATGATCAGACAGTCCTCCCGCCAAATAACCTACCTCAGTGACCATGGGAAGAAGCGCAGAGTTGGCAAATACCAGGTCTATACAAGAGGAGGAGGTACTGACATGAGAAATGTAGGAGTACCCCCTGGCCCCCGGGTGCTTCCAACGCCACAGTTCCTCCAGAGCAGCAGATTCCGCCCACCCACTGAGCTCCATATTTCTTGCCCTAGTTGGGTTTGTGGTGTCTAAATCATAATCCAGAATATTATTGAAATCCCCGGCTATCAAAAGTTTCAATGGGCCGAAAGTGGCCATCTTCTCAAGCACAGTATACAGAGTCTGCCCGTGAAAAGGTGGTGGTATATAGACATTAGCAATTGCAACTCTTTGAGTATCTATTTCCAGAATAACTATTGCAAACCTCCCCTGTGGGTCAGTGACCACATGCTCCACTGTACATGATAGCTTTCTGTGGATCAATATGGACACCGCCCGCGCATAGGAGGAGTATGTGGAGTGAATCGCTCTCCGTATCCAGTTCCTGTGCAGAGATAAGGTTCTACCGCCAACCAAATGAGTCTCCTGCAGGAGAATAATATGTGGGCTGTAAGTTTTTAGATATTGGAAGACCACGGATCTTTTAAACTTGGAATTTAAACCCCGGACATTCCAGGACAAAATTTGTATGTCACCCATTTACAGGGTCCGAAAATGCAATTGGGATCAACCTAACATGGCCGAATAGATGGGTCAGGGAAGGCAGGGCCTGGACACATGAGAGCAAACCACACCAAACACCAGATAACATTATCAGAGACAACCTCAGACATTCCCCAGGCTTGCGTTTGCAGCACTGAGAGGAAATTTCCCTAAAAAATAGAGAAAAAAAAAACTCCAATGTCCAGCAGCAGTAAAAAAACACATAAAAACAAAAAAAAATACAAAAAGGTAACCATCAAAAATCCCAACTCCCTGTTTACTCCAGATCAACCGAACAGAAAACTGCTGGAGAAACTTTATCCCTTAAACGGTCAAAAACATGAGTGGGGTGCTATCAAAGTCTATCCACTCTTAGGGGGTCGCACAGAAGTGCGGTCACAGTAAACATTTTCCAACACAGTACCTTGGCTTCCTTGAGCGGATATGTAGCTCCCAGTGTCATTTATACATCACAGCCTGCTTAAGACAAAAGCAGACTTATAAACCACAGTACCTGAGCCCCCAGATAGGTTAGGGAATAAAAAATCAAAAAGGAAAACCACTGTCCCAACATATGCCCGTGGGGTGAGGGAGAATGGGACTACAGGATTCCAGTCCAGGGAGTTTGATCCCCACCCTGACCAGGCCAATTAGCCTCATAGCCAAAACTTAGGAGAAGAAACAGAAATAAACAAAAAAGGCAAAATCATATTAGGCTAGTGCATCCAACCAGTCCGCCGCCTCTCTAAGGGAATCAAAAATTTTGTGGAACTCCGGTGTATGACTTTCAAGCAACTAGGATAAAGCATACTATACACCAGGCCCCTTTCTCTCAGGCACTTTCGGATCTCCGTGAAGGTTCTTCTCCTCCTCTGTAGCTCAGGAGAGAAATCCGGGTACAGGTGAATCGCTGCGTTTTCATACTTCAGCTCTTTTTGCTTGCGGGCCTCCGCCAGGATCATATCCCAGTCTCTGAAGTTCAGCAGCCGGGCAAGGAAGGCCCTGGGTGGAGATCCCGGTGGCCATGGCCCAGCAGGCACCCTGTGCGCCCGCTCGACAGTATAGGCCAGGGAGAGGTTCTGTAGGCCCAGGAGTTGTTTGAAAAAGGCCTCTGCAAACTGAACCGGGTTCTGGCCCTCCGCACCCTCCGGGAGCCCCACAACCTTCACATTGTTGCGTCTGAGCCAATTTTCAGCGTCCTCTGAGCGGGCCAGGAGGGTCCTGACTTGTTGCAACTCTGCCACCGCTCGTACTGTGGAGGCTGTTGAATCCTCCACCTGAGACAATCTATGTTGAGCATCCCTGAGGCGGCCCCGGAATTTGTCCATATCATTTCTGATTAGGCCGCATTCTAATGTAAGGGCGTCTATCTTCCCCTCCACTGAGGCCTTACTGTCCGCAATGGCTGCCAGAATGGTGGCTGTGGGCCCCTCTTCCCGCACCTCCTCGCCAGCCTGCGCCTGCCGAGCCACGTCCCTCCGACCGTCCTTCATACCTGCCGCGGTCCAAGGCTCTGTCTGCACCACCACCGAGGCTGGGGAAGCTGGCGTGGATGGCAAGATGGCCGCCGCACGAGCCTTTGGCGGATCCCTTCGGGGCGTCTGCGGGGCTGATTTTTTGGTGGATTTTCAATATCCCGGCATGGGGGGGACTAGGGTGGTCTCCCCAACACTCTGCAGGCACTTGCTGAGCAGGATGGATGCCGTGGGAGCAGGATGTCAGCGGATTAAAAGGACGGATGGCGGGAGCCAAGGCTCTGCACGTCTGCTCTCTCTCACATCCCGGCCATGCCCCTTCGTATGTATATTTGATGGGAAACATGAGGGTGACTCCCAGATATTGCAGGGACCTAGTTGTCCATTGAAAAGGGAATTTTTCTTTTAAAGAGTTCAATAAAGGTTTTACAATGAACATAGGCAAAATGGAAGATTTTGAGACATTTAACTTGTAATATGAAACCTCTTCAAAAAGTTGTAACAGGTTTTGTACTTTAGTCAGGGAAGAAGCCAGGTTTGTCAGAGTTAATACCACATCATCGGCGAAAAGGCCTATCTTGTGGTCTCGGTCCAAAATTCAAATACCTGTGATGGAGCCATCGGAACGAATGGCCTCTGCGTGTGGCTCCATCACTGACGTGAATATGCTTGGAGACAAGGGACAGCTCTGTCGGGTACTATTTATGATATAAAACGGCCTGGACATCGTTTTAGAGGTATAAATGCGAGCTGTGGGGGCCATGTAGAGGGCCATCAGCGCCGAGGAAATACAGCCAGTAAGTCTGAATTTGTTCAGAGTCGCTTTGAGGTACCCCCAGTGAACCCGATCAAATGCTTTTTTAGTGTCTAACATCAGGAACACTGTTGGCACCTTGCGAGACTCCACAACTTGTAGCAAGTTGTACATCCTGCGTGTAATGTCTGAGGCTTGACGGCCCTTCACAAAGCCCACTTGGTCCGATTTAATTAATTGGGGAGTAATGTCTGCGAGTCTATTCGCTAAAATTTTACATTGTCATGTAAAGGGTCAGTATGTTCGTGAAGGCCATATCATATTCGGCCAAGAAGCCATCGGTCCCTGGTGACTTGTTGGGGGGTAATGAGTGTATGGCCTGTAGTATTTCTTTGTCAGTAATGGCACTATTTAATGAGGTAAGGGAGATTTCATCTACAGAAGGTAAGTTTATCATTTGTAAAAAGTGCTGTATGTCAGTGTCTGTAGGTTGAGGTGTAGTCGGGTCTAATCTTAAATTGTATAAGCCTTCATAATATTTGCAGAATGCATTTGCAATGTCAGTAGGGTGGTAAACCGGGTTGTCAGTGCCTTGTTCTTTTATGTGTGCTAGTCTTGTTTGTTGTTGTTTTTTCTTAATGTAAGTAGCCAAGAGTTTACCTGCTTGATTTCCCTGGGAATAATATGTAGCTTTGGACTTTTGTATGTGTTTCTGGTGGTTTTGGAGCATGATCAGTCTAATGTCCTGTCTGCATTGGTGTTAGGTAGAGTTGATCGAACCTTTGGAAGTTCGGGTTCTGCAGGTTCGGGACAAAGTCTGGGTTCGGGTCCGGACTTGACCCGAACTTTGACCCAGACCCCAAACCTGAAAAGTCCTAGAGGTCTGCAAAAGGAAGGAAAATTGGGGTAAGGGTCGGACAAGTGCCCTACAAAGAAATGGGGATAGGGAAATAACTTAAAATCATTTTTAAGCTAAAATCACATAAAAAAATCAAAAATGGAGGTGGATGTGGAGTTGGAGGTTGAGGAGGCGGTGAAAGTGGTGGTGGAGGAGGAGGAGGTAGCCAACACAGTTTTTTTTTTTTTGGATTTTTTTTGTTTTTTATTAAACCAGCAATGTAGATGCACTTTTTAATTTTGTGCAAGAAACAATAATCTGTCCCTTTAAGCAACAGTAGGAACCTCTCCCTATAGAACTAGGAGATGATTTTAGATTCTACAATCATCTCCATGTTGCACAGGGAAAGCCTCCAGCTGTTGCTTTAAGGGAAAGATTATTGTTCTAAAATCATCTTCAAAGTGTGTGGGAAAGGCCTATTGCAGAGGCATAGAGCCATATTACTGTTCTAAAATCATCTTCAAAGTGTGTGGGAAAAGCCTGTTTCAGCCGCATAGAGCCATATTAGTGTTCTAAAATCATCTTCAAAGTGTGTGGGAAAAGCCTGCTTCAGACGCATAGAGCCATATTAGTGTTCTAAAATCATCTTCAAAGTGTGTGGGAAAAGCCTGTTTCAGCCGCATAAAGCCATATTAGTGTTCTAAAATCATCTTCAAAGTGTGTGGGAAAAGCCAGTTTCAGCCGCATAGAGCCATATTAGTGTTCTAAAATCATCTTCAAAGTGTGTGGGAAAAGCCTGTTTCAGCTGCATAGAGCCATATTAGTGTTCTAAAATCATATTCAACGTGTGTGGGAAAAGCCTGTTTCAGCCGCATAGAGCCATATTAGTGTTCTAAAATCATCTTCAAAATGTGTGGGAAAAGCCTGTTTCAGCCGCATAGAGCCATATTAGTGTTCTAAAATCATCTTCAAAGTGTATGGGAAAAGCCTATTACAGGGGCATAGAGCCATATTACTGTTCTTCCAGCCGCATAGAGCCATATTATTGTTCTAAATTTTAGAACAATAATATGGCTCTATGCGGCTGAAACAGGCTTTTCCCACACACTGTGAAGATGATTTTAGAACACTAATGTGGCTCTATGCGGCTGAAACAGGCTTTTCCCACACACTGTGAATATGATTTTAGAACACTAATCTTTCCCTTAAAGCAACAGCTGGAACCTTTCCCTGTACAACTTGATGATGATTTTAGAAGAATAATCTTTCCCTTAAAGCAATACACCTAGTCCAATCAGATCGTTCTGTGCAGCAGGATGAGGTGTGCAATCTGTCCCTCAAAGCACCAGTGCTAGTATCTCTCCCTATTCCACAATCAGATCGTTCATTAATGCAGGATGAGATGTTCTGCAATGTGTCCCTCACAGAGCCAGCAGCATCCTCTCCCTAAACTATCCTGAGAGCATATGACATGCAGCACGGTGACTCCAGCCCCATATAGAGGCTGGGTCACATGGGCACTGGCCAATCACAGCCATGCCATTAGTAGGCATGGCTGTGATGGCTTCTAGGTAAAACCAGTGAAACACTTGTTGATTGGCTGCCCTTGGCAGCTTTTCAACACGTGGAATAAAATACCAGAACCCCGGACCCAAACCTGGGCTTTTTTTGAAAAGTCCGGGTTCGGGTCCGGGTTCCGGACACCCAAAAGTTCGGTACGGACCCGAACTTTACAGTTCGCGTTCGCTCAACTCTAGTGTTAGGCATCTAGGGTTTTGGGATCTGAATTTTGTTTATGCTGAGATTCCAGAGATGTAAGTGTCTCTAATAGTTTGTGTAGTACCTGGGCCTTCTGTCTCTTTTCCCAGGAAGCCGCTTGGATCAATAGGCCCCTGCTGTATGCCTTTTGTGTGCACCATAAAGAAAAAATATTAACATCTGATTGATCATTATGTTGGAAAAAATCCTTGATTTGACCACGTAACCTCTCTTGTGTTTTGGGATTTTTAAGAATAGAAGTATTATTTCTCCATAAGTGTATTGGTTTTCCCTGCCCTTGTTTAAGTTCTAAAGAGATCGGTGCATAGTCAGACCAAGCAATAGAGAGTGTATTTTTGCTGCCAGCACATTTTGTAAAAGAGATAAGTCAGATACAAACAAATCAATTTGTGAATATGATCGGTGAGCTGCCGAGTAATAAGTATAGTCCCTTTCTGTAGAATTTACCCTTTTTTCCACACAACTGGCCTATATAACATATGGAGCTGTGTAGAGTTCATTTCTTGAAGCCAAGGTCGGATTAGAGCAGTCTAGTTGCCTGTTTGATACACAGTTAAAACCTTTCTTCACCTTCTCCATTTTCTTTTGGAGTGAGCGAAGGAAGGGCAGCTGCCCCGTGTTTGGAGCATATAAGTTTACTAAGGTGTAGTTAGTATTGTTCAGAGTGCAAACAAGTATGAGGTACCTTCCTGCTTTGTCCCGGATTACTTTTTCTAGTTGAAAGGCCACTGGCATTCATGGAGACAAATTCAATCATCCTAATTTATAGGTGAAAAAGTGACATGGATAGGAAGGTATTATACTTGTGATAAGTGCCAGAGTTGAAAGGGGAAGATCCAAAAGTCTTGTATGGCTCTGTTATGATGCTTGGATGGGAGGAGGGATGTGCTGTCCCAGGGTGGATGACTTGCATTCCTTTGGTGGGATAGAAGTAGAAAAAAATCTTAAACTGTAAAAGAGAAAACAAAAATAAACCAGTAACAGTTCTAAAGTCTGTTAAGAAAGAGGAAAACAGTCCTCGTGCGAAAACGATCGCAAAATGGTCATGGGGGTACAGCTTCCGAGTACTAGCTATCACCCAGGATAAGGTTTAAGTGCCAGTCCTGACCAAAGTCTTGCATGTATGATCGAGTGAGATCATGTAACATTCACCTGCCTCCACTCTGGAGATATGCGACCTGGAGTCACAGTGAAGTTGCTTTCTTCTTGGTCTTGTGGCAGAAGTCCCCAGGTTTTTGATAATCACAGACCTTCTTCCAGGGATTTTACTATAAACATGTGGCCCTCCCTTGTGATGAGGAGTTTAGTCGGGAATCCCCATGAATAGGTTACTTGATGGTTTCGTAATAGTTTGGTAATAGGGACCATTTTTTCCATGCCATCATGGTAAATTGTGATAAATCTGCATACACTGTTATGCCCATGTTGGGGTCTGGTAATGGCAAGCTGCGTCTAGCGAGTCGCATGAGGTCATCTTTGACATGATAAAAATGAATGCGGGCTATGACATCCCAGGGTATCTCCTCCAGGAGATGCTTTGGTTTGGGTAGCATGTGTGCCCAGTCCACTATGACTTCCCCCGCTGGGGTGGTGGGTAATAAGGTAGCTATTACAAAATGCGGAGCTCCGCCGGTTGCACAGTTTCCGCTACGCCACGCAGTTTGATGTTGTTCCTGTGGGCCCTATCTTCTATGTCGGCCATTTTGCTTTTTAAGGCTTCTATTTCATCCTCCTTTTCATTATGTGCATCTACTAGTTCGTTGTGGGCCTTTGCAGACTCGGCCATCTTGTTTTCCACATGGCTGACTCTATCCCCCACCTCCGCAATTTCTGCCTTTATGTTAGTCACACAGTCCATAAGATCCCTATGCATTGAACCCCACAGTGACACTAACATTTCCTTTTTAGTAGTATTGTTTAGTGGCTGCCCTGTAGTGGGCAAGTCATGAATCTGTTCATGGAACTCCACGATACTATTCTGTGAATGATCCTCCCCGCGCCTTTCCCCTGCATATGTGTGTGTTGTGAATCTTTTCTGGATTGCCTTGTGTATGCTATGCAGCGGGGATTGTCCTGCTATAGAGCTGGAGCTGCTGTGAGGGGAGAGGGAGCTGTGCTCACCTCGGTTGTTGTTACCACTCTTACCTCCGTGCTTTCTGACTGGGCCGCTCCTCGCTGTGGAGGCCTAGTCGCCATCTTGTGAGCGCGGTGTGCTCGCCGAGGAGAAGAAGTCTGTCAGTTTGCTCGGGCAGTGGTTGGCGTTCTTTCTGCCCATCGTGCCCCGGATGATAGCAGGGTGTTGTAGCCTCCGGTCAGGGTGGGTGTTGCGGTCCAATATCGTTTGTGCCACGGTGGAGAAGCTGGTTAGAGCGGAGCTCTCTCCTCACATGGCCATCCTCATTGGCTGCCAGCCACGCCCCTTCTAGGCGTTTGATATTTAATCTTAGCTAGGTATGGGGAATTAATTATGCTCTAATGTGCCCTAATGTACTTTTATGATAAACCAACGCATAGAGCAATAATGTTGTACAAAGTGCACTGATCCATAACTCCAATAAGATTGTAGACTACATTCTAATAAGAATAATAATGGGTGAGAGTTAACTGCTTTTTCACTTATGACCTGAACCTGGAAATATATGGTGTAAGTAATTTTCAATGTATACACATGATTGCTATTTTTTTAACTGTACTTATATGCATGGTGTCCAGCTAGGTTATATAAATGAGATTTAAGCAGAGACACTAAAAGAACAGGATATGCTTGTTTTTACATGAACTTGGGGCATTATAGATTTGTTCACCATAGGTTGTAGGTGTATTATGTAAGGAGAGAGGGGGTGGCAGCGCTGCTGAGGTTTTTTTTTTTTTTTTTTTTTTTTTTTTTTTTTTTTTTTTTTTACCTTTTTTGGCCTTTTAAAGTGTTCTCAATAAAAAGTATCTGATTTTAAAAAACGTGTTCTGGAAGTGATATGCCCTCACTAACCTATCGCATATATGCAGTGTCCAGGGAGTGAGTTTTAAACCTGGGTGCTTGCTTAAGCGTTGCTATCACCGAGACTGGGCTGTCAGTGACAGCCCTGGGTTTCTACTAATCACTGAGATCAGGGGGAACTGGATCCTGATCTCATGATTGCTGTGATAGCCTCTGATTAGCCATCACAGTAATCATTCACTTTGCCTGCCCTGTGTTATTTTTCCTCGGTGAAGAGAAGCAACAGACTTTCAATCTAGAGGAGGAGAAGATACAATGTATATTTTCTTCCTTCATGTCTGTAAAAAAAAAACTGTCTGTTAGAAAAATAAATAAAGATAAACAAATTCAGGGCTTGATCTAGTGTACTGAGTGTTAGTGTCAGTGTAGGTGCCAGTGTTAGTGTCAGTGTGTCAGTTACTGTTAGTGTCAATGTCAGCTAGTGGCAGTGTAAATGTCAGTGTAAGTGTCAATTAGTGTACGTATATGTGTCAGTGTTGGTGTGTCAATTAGTGTTGGCATGTCAGTTAGTGTCGGTGTCTGTTAATGACAATGTGTCAGTGTCTGTTAGTGTTGGTGTGTCAGTTAGTGTCAGTGTCTGTTAATGACAATGTGTCAGTTAGTATCAGTGTCTGTTAGTGACAGTGTGTCAGTTAGTGGCAGTGTTTGTGTCAGGTAGTGGCTGTGTTATTGTCATTTAGTAGCAGTGTTAGTATGTTTTAGATAATAAAAAAAGTTTTATATTCAGTGTCAGTGCAAGTGTCAGTGTCAGTGTAAGCACTTTTCTGCGTGAAACACATCAACAGATGTCCCCTGGATTCTGGTGCTGTGATTTTTTTGTGTTTGTTTTTTTTAAGGTTGGCTATACACTAATGTACCCACTCCAATTTTACCATCAATAGTTTATAGTACAGTATTGATACAAATGAAATATTAAGCCATTGATTTACAGTGTTTTGCACACCCCCATTTCAAGCTACTTACAGTATATATATATGGAACATATGGACAGCTTCTACAAAATACAACTTTTATAGCCATGGCACAATTAGGATACTAGCATTGTGGTTAGTTGAGCCAAAGGAAAGGTAACATGAAGAAAATGTTTCACTTCAACATAATACAAAGTCGTTTTTATATGTTTTCTTTGCTTGTTTATGGTCAGGACTGAAAAATAAAGATTCTTATATTTTTGCTCAACTAAATAGGAAATATTGCATATTGATATTGTTTTATTTGCAGACAGCAGGCAATTCTTAGCTTCTGTTTTGAAAACCTGCAGTTTACAGAGATCAATAGCTAAAGATGAAAGTTTCATGTCCAGCTGAATGAGCACAGGATGAGGAGTGATTCATTCTGTTCCCATCTTCTCTCTTTAAGAGAAAATTCCAATGGGGACACTGGTGACATTGATTTCCTCCCATTTTGGATTGTGTTTTAAGACAGGAAGTGAAGGGACATCTTTTTAATAGGACACAGATGGCAAGCATAACTGACAGATGTTATAACATTGCAAGCCTACTCATCTGCTGAAATAGAAGATATATTCACATTGTTATGTTCTGAGTTCTGGAACAAAGATACCCTCATTAAAAATAAATAAATTATGTAGTAGACATAACCATTTCAATCATATCAAGAAACCGCTTAATATAACTGTTACAATTTGTCTGCTCTCCCATGAGGCCAAAACAGCCCAGTCCCTGGCAATTAAAACAGTGTTAAAATGCAAGCACAAGCAGCTAACATTTCTTGCAATAAAATGCTCTCTTCCAGTGACCACTGACAGGCAGCCATGCCCTGCAGAAAACAGGTTCGTAGAAAACATTTACTCAGGATTATTCCAGCAATTTTCTTAATAACAAAACATTCACAGATCAGCTTAGTTTCATCTAAAAATGCAGTGTTAAATCTGTAAACATGGAGGGAAAGAGCTGTTCAACAAAATGCTCTGATGCTGCTGTTATGGTTACATGAAGGCAATCAGGTTTTTCTCAAAACACTTCAGAATATTAAAGCTTTCGCTTGATTTCTTTTTTCCATCAAAACATCAAAACTATAACTTCTCTCATTTTATAACAGCAGAACACTATCTATCTATCTTATCTATCTATCTATCTATCTATCTATCTATCTATCTATCTATCTATCTATCTATCTATCTATCTATCTATCTATCTATCTATCGTGCCTTGAAAAAGTATTCATACCCCTTGAGATTTTCCACATTTTGTCATGTTACAACCAAAAGCGTAAATGTATTTTATTGGGATTTTATGTGACAAACTGACACAAAGTGGCACATAATTGTGAAGTGGAAGGAAAACGATAAATGGTTTTCAACATTTTTTATAAATAAATAACTGAAAAGTGTGGCGTGTATTTTGGAAAATGATAAATGGTTTTCAACATTTTTTATAAATAAATAACTGAAAAGTGTGGCATGTATTTGTATTCAGCCCCACTGAACCACCTTTCGCTGCAATTACAGCTGCAGGTCTTTTTGGTTATGTCTCTACCAGCTTTGCACATCTAGAGTGACATTTTTGCCCATTCTTCTTTACAAAATAGCTCAAGCTCTGTCAGATTGGATGGAGAGCATCTGTGAATAGCAATTTTCAAGTCTTGTCACAGATTCTCAATTGGATTTAGGTCTGGACTTTGATTGGAAATTCTAACACATGCTTATGCTTGAGCAACGGAACTGATTGCGGAGTCAGATCGTGAGTGAACACAGGACTAGTGGGCACAAACTAACTGTCCAGGTGATCCAATAGGGATATCCTTACAGAAGATGCCCTGGCTCTTCCAAGGGCATAATATATCCAAAGGTGTTCTTTTGCTATACCTTTGGTGAGTGTAATATCCTAAGGGAGTGGTATCACGAGGAGCAGTGAAGGTGAATTCTCCATAGATCCGATACAACCCCATATGAACTGTTGTCTGAGCACTTTCTGTATTATCCCAGAACAATATGGACTTTCTCTGTGTGTAACACATTGAGAAGCGCTGCTTTAGCCAGATGTATCAATGTAGATGAACTTTATGGCTCATGATTTATGATATTTTGTATTACTATAGCAGCTGCTTGTTTGTTAATAGTTTGTACTTGATATTTATGAAAATAAGTCTGCATTTCAAATTAATTTGGATTTTTTTGTATTAATTTTATTCTGGTGGCATACAGAGCCAAAAGTATGAGAATTCGTTGTGAGCAAGGCCATTATATTTGAAACGTTTTAACGTCTGCTGTACACTTATCATTTACAGAGATATAATAAATTTAGACTGATTTAAGAGCATGTATGGAGTTACGGATTGTCTTCATCTATTCATCATATTGGCAGCTGAGCAACTGCACATCCTGCACCTAACAGCTCAGGAGAAGTCTCATTAGCGTGGGGTAGTAGCATCTTTTTTTGTTGTTGATGGAGTATTAAAATTGTGCCTGTGTCAAAATATATATGGACCTAACTGTATATTTTCTGGCCCTACCTCATGTCAGCACACAATGGGTTAACACCTGTCTAGTTTTGTAATAGAAGAACACCATCTATCTATCTATCTATCTATCTATCTATCTATCTATCTATAAGGTCTAACAATTTTTATATTTGTGTTTCTGTCTCAGCATCTTTGATATTTATTTTTCTGTCTCGTCGTGCAAATGATTCTTTTGCCTTTTTTTTTTTTTTTTTATCTGCATTTTATTTACACATAGTTTACATTTAACTATAATTTCCATAAGTAGGCTTAAAGTCAATTGCTTACAATGTTCCATCATTAAAATAATTATTTTCATCTTGACATCTTCTTTTTTTTTTCCTCGCCTTACTGAAAGATTTAAATTGCATAAGTTTCCAGTCACTTACTACAGTCTAGGGTAGAAAAATGCGATTACAACGTCATATGGAATTCAGGCTAACCCATTTGCCTTGAAGTAAAGATGAATCATATATATAGACTCTCATATTTTAAACAGAAACCAAGTGACAGCCATTTGACACCTGAAAGTCTATAAATGTACATAGATGTGCTACATGAACCTAGCCTGCTTCGAAGTATAATGGAGTTATGTCTGCCACTGCATAACTATAACTCATATATACAGCTTTTGATAGAATGTATTTATTTCATCTAGTAAATAATGTGAGTTCACACTGTACATTGAGAGCCTTATTTAAAAAGTGTAAAAAAAAAAATGTGCATTCATCCTTTTTACAGCCATTCACAATTGTAGATTTCTGCAGCTTTGATCATTCGTATCAGATAAATAGGATTTATTTTTGGTTAGTAATGAAATGGGTTTACTGGTTCAGCCATTTTGTCAACCTTTTTTATAGTTAATATATTTACATAAAAAAAGGCAGTGGTCAGTTTATTACCCACAAGATAAAAAAGCCAGGGTTAGCAAGCCTGTACCTCCATCATTTTTTTTTTTGTCAATGTGATCCATTTGCAGGCATCTCTGTCTCTTCAAAATACAATGGAAAAAAATCTGTTGAATTTCTTCGAACAAGCAATGCTTGTCATCCTTTAATGAACAGAGAGTTAATAGGATTGTCCAAGGGTTTTTTTTTAGGTCATATGAGCAGCTGAAATAACAGCTCCGGTAATTCAGTAGCCTCTCCCATATGACTGAGAACAATTCACAGACAGAATATAGTAATATGTTAGTGTATCTAAATTTGGTTATGTTTACACAAGCTTCAAGTTTTGTGGCATTTCTCTCTTTCAAATAACTATGACAGTGAGTCAAAGTGGAAGCGATGACAGTAGTTTAAACAGGGTCCCACCAAATGCTAATCAGTTCATTTTAACTACTATGGCTAAAGGAGTAAATAAACATTTACATAATTTATTAACAGTTTGCAGAACTTTTGAACAGTATGTTTTTCTGAAGAAAAAGAAATAAGCAGCCACGTAATAAGGCACATTATCAAATACACATAAAGTAAATCTATTAACTGGTTCAGGTTATGATGACACTGAAAAATACTTTACATACATTTGCCATGATTGTTCTAACAGTACACGTTTTTGATATACAGTCCCTGCCCTATATGTTACTGAAGCACTCTGCTGTACTCTGCCGCCAGGCCCAAATTAGAGGATCTATCAAGAATATTGTGAATGAATTGTTGCATAGTTTTGGTAAGTCTAGAGTTGATTGTACAAAGGTTGTATAGTCAGATTATAATGTGTATGATGAGTTGGAACATGCCGAATTCACATGGATTCACATTGAGGAGAGTTTGCAGAACATGACCAAAGTTTGGGTGCTGAATCCAAGCCCCATTGAAGTAAATAGAAGCTGAATGTTAAAAAAAAAACAGTTATGGTCATTTTAGATAACTGGCAAGGGACTGTCAAACAAATGATTAGTAAGACCTCACCTGGAATATGCAGTTCAGTTTTGGGCACCAGTTCTCAAAACGGATATATCGGGGAAATGGAGAAAGTGCAGAGAAGGGCAAAAAAAACTGGTAAGAGGCATGGAGGAGCTCAGCTATGAGGATAGATTAGTGGAACTGAATGTATTCTCTTTTAAGATGAGTATATTAAGGGGGATATGATCAACATCTATAAATCCATAAGTGGTCCATATAGTGAACTTGGTGTTGAGTTTTTCACTTTAAGGTCATTACAGAGGACAAGGGGGCACTCTTTACTTCTAGAGGAAAAAAAAATGTCATTTTCAAATACGGAGAGGTTTCTTCAAAATAAGAGATGTGAAAATGTGGAATAGACTCCCTCCAGAGGTGGTTCTGGACAGCTCAGTAGATTGCTTTAAAAAAGGCCTGGATTATTTCCTTAATGTACATAATATAACTGGGTACTAACATTTTTAGGAAAAATTGATCCAGGAAAAATCGTATTGCCCCTCGGGGGATCAGCAAGGGATTTTTTTCCCCTGCTGTAGCAAATTGGATCAGGCTTTGCTGGGGGTTTTTGCCTTCCTCTGGATCAACTGTGGGTGAAGGATTGTGTATATGGGATTGTATTTTTTTTTTCATTATTGGTTGAGCTGGATGGACTTGTGTCTTTTTTCAACCTGGCTAACTATGTAACTATATGAATGGAACGGGGGCAGGGCACTGCCTGCCCTGGGGAACATTTACCAAAGCAAAAACATTTAAAAAAATACTGTTTGTTGGGTATTAGTGATTTTAATAATGCTTAAAGTAGTATTAAACCCAAAAGCAAACCTTTATTATTGTAGTTTACCAATTCTTAGATGTGATGGCTTTATTTTCTCTCTTAGGCCCCATTTACATAGACTCTCTCTGCTGATCCCTGCTAAGCAGGCGGATGTCAGGTCTATGTCCGCTCCGCTATGCAGAGCAGACACGGGCACAGTCCCATTCTCCTCTATGGGGCAATCAGATGGAAAGGGACCGCCTGTCCATTTACATCCGATGCCATCCGATTCGATCCACTGGAAGGATGGGGAATAGGATCCCCATCCATCTGTTTTTGGTGGACAGGATGGTGGCGGGTGACAGCTCCATAGAAGAGACTGGAGGGCCCAATCAGGTCCGTCTGAAAAACTGACAGGTGGACCTGATCGGGCAGCCTGTTTGAAAGGGGCCTTAGACTTTCTTTCATCTGTTTGCATCTGGTGACCCAGACAGTATAGGCCCTTTCACACGGGCATTTTGTATGTCCGTTTTTTTTTCATCCATCCATTACGGATGAAAAATGGACATCAATGCATCTCTATGGCATAGCAGACGTTAGCGGATGATCATCCACTAACGTCCGTTAACATGCGTCTCTGCAAAGATCCATTTTTTTCAGATGGTAGAAGACCCTATGTTTCTTCCATCAAAAAAACGGAACAGACAAAAAACGGATGCCAGCGGACGATTCGTGTACATCCGATCTGCTGACATCTGTTTTTTACCAAAAAAGTGTAGTTTAAAAATGTGTGAAATAAATGTCTCGGAAGTTATATATATATATATATATATATATATATATATATATATAGAGTACAATCCCAATACACATACGAGAGATTTTTTGCTAGTCAATCTTTGAATCTAAATACTTTTAACAGACTATGGGGACTTTGGGTATCAAACTCTCCGACTCCTTCCAATGGATAAATAGGTGACACAATGCAGGTGCGAAACACAATTGGGCTTACAGGCACGCAAGAAGGCACATACTTACCTTTCTCTTTCCTCTTCTTTATTTCTTTCTGCTCTTTCTATTTCTCTCTCTTTAGTTACTTACCCTACAGTTTTTAAAAAAAAAAATGAAAAGTTGGGATGCGACTCTCACTATCATATAAATGATACTACACAACAATAAGAATGGGGCATAAACATCTCCCCCAAAGCCTAGACACAGGTAATAGGTCGATCCAGCCCTCTGGCACAGAATGCTCCCAAAGGGGTGCCTGGGCAGGCATAAAGATATAGCAAGAAAAAATTGAGCTGTCAAGGAGAAAGGGAGATGGGCGCTTAATTAATCATCGATCTGTATATCTTCTATGTTATGTTTGATGTTACAAATATGATATGGAAACTGACATGTATTGGAAAGCATAACATGTATATTTGAGTCTTGAAAACCCAATAAAAAATAATTAAATGAAAAATGTGTGAAATATCAAATAAAGTTTAAAGTAACCTATGACCCAGGTAGTGGTCTTTAACCACTTCAATACCATGCACTTAGAACACTTCCCTACCAGACCAATTTTCAGCTTTCAGTGCTGTTGCGATTTGAATGAGAATTGCGCGGTCGTACAACGCTGTACCCGAACAAAGTTTTTATCATTTTGTTCCCACAAATAGAGCTTTCTTTTGGTGGTATTTGATCACCCACGCGGTTTTTATTTTTTGCGCTATAGAAAAAAAAAAGACCGCAAATTTTGAAAAAAAAAACATTTTTCTTTGTTTCTGTCACAAAGGTTTGTATAAAGTACATTTTCTCCTTCACTGATGGGCACTGATGAGGCTACACTGATGGGCACTGATGAGGCTACACTGACGGGCACTGATGAGGCAGTACAGATTGGCACTGATGAGGTGGCACTGATAAGGTTGCACTGATGGGGCACATATACAGCACTGATGGGCGGCACTGACAAGCAACACTGACGGGCACTGATATGCGGCACTGATGGACACTCATAGGCGGCACTGATAAGTGGCACTGGGCACTGATGGGCACTGATAGGTGGCACTTTTAGGTGGCACAGGTGGGCACTTTTAGGTGGCACAGGTGGGCACTTATAGGTGGCAGTGGTGGGCCCAGGTGCAACAAGCACTGTTAGGGATGGCACTGGCAGGCATCATACATGGGCACAGTGCCATCCCTACAGTGCACAATAATGCCCTTACCTGGTGGTCTAGTGGGGGCTCCCTGGTGGTCCTGGGCAGCCTCTGTGGTCCTTCCCTGGTGGTCCTGGGCGGCCTCTGTGTGATGTTCGGGGGGGGCTCCCTGGTGGTCCTGATCCGGCTCCCTGGTGGTCCAGTGGGGTGATCCTGAGGGTGGCTGCGCTGATAAATGTTCAGCGCAGCCCCCCCAGTCAGGAGAGCAGCCGATCGGCTCTCCGCTGCTCAGGTCTGCAGACCTGAGCAGAGGAAAAGCCGATAAATGGCTCTTCCTATTTACACTGTGATCAGCCGTGATTGGTCACGGCTGATCACATGGTAAAAGGCTTCGGATCAAAGCCTTTTACCTCGGTCGGTAATGCGGTGGGTCAGCCTGACCCACGGCACCACCGATTGCCGCGATGAGCGCCCCCAGGGGTGCGCGATCGCGGATTATCCTGAGGACGTCAATAGACGTCCAGTCAGGATAATGAACACCCTGCCCGGACGTCATTTGTCAATGCGCCGGGCAGGAAGTGGTTAAGGAAGTCACATGCAGCTCAGTGCTGGGGAGAGAGTGTGAGAGAAAGAGCTTGGGAGGAGGTCTGCAGTGAGGTCGCACCAAACTGGGCGTCAGATATGTGGTAAGCAGTTTGGGGAATGGGGGTGGGGGTGGCATGGTAAGACTTGTAGCGCACTCATATGTCACTATTAGCATCTACTATTATTATTACTGTTGATTGTGAGCAATGTTTCTTGCTCACGCAGCCCAAAAATTATGACACGGTGGAGGTCACAGAAAGACCGCTATCGACGGGAGCTGAAGAGGAGGCTGAAGGCAGCCAAAGTGGCGCGGGAGCATCAAAAAGAAAAAAAATCCCCTTTTATGAGATGTTGGATTTTCTAAGAAACGTAATGGACTTAAGACCATAAGTAAATACCTTTGCTCTCCCCAACATTGGCCAAGTAGTCCAAATCATAGACACCCTTTGAACACTGTACTGACCTTTATCTATCAACATAACTTTTTCAGTACCAGCACCAACATTTCAGAGACAGAGGATGAGGGAGAAGCAATATCAGATGTAGCAGAGCAAAGCCCAGAGGAAGAAATGGGAGCTTTACCAAATGAACCCACTCAAGGACAACCAGGATCTTCACAAGCCAACCCAAACACACTTTCTTCCAGAAGAACTCCGCAGGAGACAAGCGATGTGCCTGTAAGCATCATTTGCAAAATGTCCCATTTTAATGTTTAAGATGATAATAGTTCTAAATATTTTCTGATTTTACAGATTGGTTCTGCTCAAGCCACCCAGCGATCCAGGACCCAGCTACGCAAACCGACCAAGTCAAACATGGATGTCCTTTATGGATAATATGAGGGAAATGTGGAGGGTTGAGAGTTCAGATCCCTTTGCAGACCCTGCTAATTTTGACGCTCTCTTTCTCAGAAATCTTTACCCCCATTTATCCCAGGTGCCTAGTACAAGAAAATTGGAGGTGCACATGGCGCTTTTCCACTATGCTGGTGTAATAAGGCAGCTATGGCCGGTGATAATATTCCACCCATTATCCATCAAGATCGGCCGTATAGGGCTTATGGATATGAGCCGTCAGGAGTAAACCCATCCCCTCACCATATGTATGATGGTACTCACCATTTCCTCCCTAATTATCCTGTATATTACCAACACCGCACACCAGCCGCCACCACCCCCACTGGAGCTAATATTCCACCCCCACCTCCAGTGGCACCTAGTCAGCCCTCATATTATGATTCCTCAAGTTCCCAACCTCATGGTAATCCATCCCAACCCCATTATTAGGATTTGTAAAGTTTTTTTTTAGATTACCTTTATGAAAAATGACAATCAGCCTAAATGAGTCAATACTTTGTAGAACCATTGTACGCTGTAGCTACAGTATCTTACAAAAGTGAGTACAGTATCTTACAAATGTGAGTACACCCCTCACATTTTCATTTCAAAGATTTTTATTGAAAATTTCACAAAATTATACAGAAAGTAAAAGCGTACAAAAGCTTCACCAAGAAAGTATACATTGCTTATACATACAGAGTAAGGTTGAACAGTTCAGAGCAACATCGAGATTGTGACTTTAAGAAGCAGACTAGATCCTGGAGCGATGAGAATTACTGTAACTGGAGATTCAGTCTGTAGGGTAATTAGAGGTTCCTCCAGCCTCCTCTGTGGCCCCTGAGGAGGCCCAGCTAGGGCAGAGGATGGGGGAGAGCCTCGCCCCTGGACAATACACATTTGAAAGCACACTTTGGGTGAGTAGAGCTCCAATAAGCACTGAACCAATCGTAATTGCATATCAAACATATTTGGGTAACATAGCAGGCAGATTGGGCCCAAAAGAACCAAGTAAAATACTTGAGTGGCTGCAGGCTGGACCATGGCCTAGAGGTGCGGGCTCGGGGTAACCCTAGCCACAAAAAATGTAAACTTGCTACTGCAACCGACTGGATGTCCCTGGTGGGTTCTAATACCATAAGCTGAGAGGGACATAAGGGGGCCACGAGAGAGCCCCTCATCTCCCAGGAGGGCACCCAGGCCGCCCCAAGGGAACACACTGCGGCCAGGAAGCTCGCCCAGGAGGGCCTCCGTTACAACCTCCCCGGCCAAAGGACTAGGGGTCATGCCCCCCCCCAGGGGACAAGGGCTGAGCGGGGCCACAAGGGAAGACAATACACAATTTTACACCCCGTCCACTGACCCCATTAGAGGATTTCCAGGGAAAGATGCCACAACCTAAGAAGAGGGGGCCACTCCTAAGCTAGGGAAGGACACCCCAAAAGCCAGACACTAGGGCCCTGGGTCCAGCCTGCTGAAGAGGGTTGGTGAAGGAGTAAGGAGGCAGGAATGAATAGGAGAGGAAGGGTGGAGAGAAAAGAAGAGGGGAAAGAGGAGGAGGAAAGGATTAGGATAAGACAAAGAGAAAGGTCCATGAGTCTTTAAGCGGTCACTAATTTGACCGTGAAGAGGAGAGGATGCAACACAGAAGTTTAATTTTCCATTTAAAAAGTAATCCCCAAGTAATGAGCCCAGGAGCCCCAAACGCTTTCAAATGAAGATTCTTTAGCTAGGATGGTGTGTGCTATCTTTTCCTAAGCCATAATCCATGACATTTTACATTTAGCTCATGTCAGCGAGACCGTTTTGGATTTCCAGGCCCTGGTTAAGGTCAGTTGGCTGCCAGAAGCATAAAGCGTATCAGGTATCTGGTATGCTTGGGGATCCTGGGCCCAAATTGTTCCAGTAAGGCTGACTGTGGACTCTGGGTGATGGGCTGACCTGTGACAAAACTAATCAGATGCAACCAGCGATTCCAGAAGCTTCTGATTCTAGGACATTCCCAAAGGGTGTGGAGTAGAGTGCCTAGGTGACCACAATCTCTGAAGCAAAGGGGGAGGTGGAGGGGAACATTTTAACAAGGCGAGAGGGAACCAAGTACCACCTTGTGAAGATTTTGTTCGCCTCCACCAAAGATACATTAAGTAATTCCTTGATAGATTTGTTATACATTACATGCCATGTTTCTAGGTCCCAATCAGTCTCGAGGTCCTCCTCCCAGGCATGCATGTAAGATGTTTTCTCCCCAGGGCCCAATAGGCCCGAATAGATGAGGGAGATGCACCCCCTGATGTGCAAGGCCTTCACACACCACTTTTCATAGGGAGTGATTTGGAGTGTGGCCTTTTTATCATCTCGGAATGAGTTAAGGAAATGCGATAACTGGGCAAATCGAAATCTCTCCGACATGGGCATTTCCAGCTTTTCTTTACAGCGTTTGAGTGAGAGAGGGCCGTTTGTATTAAAAAAATGTCAGATCCTATATAAACCTTTATTCAGCCACCACCTGAAAGCCTTAACATCCTGACCAGGGGTGAAGAGGGGGTTGTTGAATAAATGCGCTAGTGGACGGCATTTTGAATTAATAGTGTTGGTTTTGTGAATTATGTCACACAGGTGACTGGAGTGCGAGAGAGTTGGAGCTAAGATAGGGGGACGGAGTCTCGGATGACACCATACCAGATAGTCCAGGGTGTACGAGGGAACCGCCTGCCTCTCCACCCCCACCCAATCAGGTTTGCGACCCCTGGAATAGATGGTCAAGAACTGGGCCACTTGAGCCACCAAGTAGTAGCTCCAGAGGTCTGGGAGGCCCAAGCCCCCTTCGATCTAGGGCGAGTGAGGATCTGGCAGGAGAAGCGGTCTCCCCAGACGAACCAGATGATAGCTGATTGGAGTTTTAGGAGGTGCTGTTTATTGATGGGTATGGGGAGGCAGCAGAAAAAATAGAGAATCCTGGGCAGATGGGTCATCTTTACAGCGTTGATCCTATCAACCCATGATAGGCCCAGGGAGGACCACTTTGCGAGATCCAGTTGTATCTTTTTAAGAAGTCCAGGGTAGTTAGATTCATAGGTTTGACTGAACTTGGAGGGAATGCTGACACCCAAGTAGGGATTAGATGTAGAGCTCCAAGGAAAAGCAAAACTCCTCCTGAGAGACTCCACCGTCTGGGCTGGGACTGAAATATTAAGGATGACCGATTTTGTCATGTTAACTTGCAGACCTGATGCCTGGCTAAAGGAGAAAAACGTCTGGGAAATGGACAGCAGGGAGGTTAAGGGGAAAGTTACAATAAGAAGGACATCATCCGCGAAGAGGGCACATTTGTGTATTCGAGGGCCACACTGAACCCCTTGGATATTAGTGTGGTTCCTCATCGCTGTGGCCAAAGTTTCCATGGTCACAGCGAAGAGGAGAGGGAAAAGGGGACAGCCCTGTCTAGTACCCCTTCTAATCTCAAAGGGGGAGGAGAGATAACCCTGGAAGCGTATTTGGGCTTTTGGGAGGGAGTAAAAGGCAACATTCTTGAATTTGAGGCTGAAACCCCAGGTATCCAAAATTTGGAAAAGGTAAGGCCATGCTATAAAATCGAAGGCCTTATGGAGGTCCAAGGAGAGGAAGAGACCCTCCAGAGGTGAGTCTCCAGCCCAGTTTGAGTTCAGGACCGAGACCAGATCCAGTGTTCTGCGTATCTGGTCTGGGCCCTGCTTGCCTGGGATGAACCCCACCTGGTCCTCATGCAAATATTGACCAATAAATAAGGCCGACCTGTTGGATAGAATTTTAGACAAGATCTTGAGGTCATTATCTATCAGCGATACGGGTCTATAATTGCTGACCTCACTCTGGTCTTTGCCCGGCTTGGGGAGCATTATTATGAAGGCCAGGTTAGATGAGGGGTCCAGCCGGGATCCATCCCTGAGAGAATTGAACCAGCGTGTCAGGTACGGAGCCAGAATTTGGGCAAATGCCTGGGGCTGACAAAGTTTTAAGGTCCTTAACCACTTGGATAACATTCATTTCAGCTTGGCGTTCCCGCTCAAGTTTGGCCCCCAACTGGATGAGTTTGCCCCTAATTACCACTTTGTGTCCTCCCCATAGGGAACCCGGGGAGACCTCTGCTGTGTCATTAGTCAGGAAATAATTCTGGATCTCCTTTTCCAGCATGATGCAGTGAGTCAGGTTGGAGAGGATTGATTCATTCAGTCTCCAGAGATGGGGTCTCCTCGGAGGCAGGGGCGCTTCTAGTCTAAGGGAGACCATTGAGTGGTCTGACCAAGGAATATTTTAAATTTTGTCCCTGAGAATTCTGTAGGAGTCAGGCGTAGAAAGAAAGATATGGTCGATCCTAGCAAATGTCTTATGAGGGGCCGAAAAATGGGAGAAATCTTTTGATGTGGGGTTAGCTTCCCTCCATGAATCAATCAGCCCAAATATATTGAGTAGGCGAGCCAGTTTTAGTCCCTGTTTGGGGGGTTTCCTCACCTGGGGAATCCCCGAATGCGATTTATCCATCATATTATCCAGTGCCAGATTGGAGTCCCTCCCCATAATTAGAATCCCCTCAAAGTGGGAGGCTAGGGTTTGGAGCATAGAGGAAAAGAAATCCACTTGCCCCTGGTTGGGGGCATAAAAGGAGACAAATGTGAAGATAACACCATTAATGGCTCCCTTGACCAATATAAATCAACCTCCTTAGTCCTTAATTGTTTGGGCATGAATAAAGGGGACCTGTTTGGAAAAGAGGATAACTACTCCCCCCGGTTTTAATATCTGAGCTGGCCAGGAAGAAATCAGGGTATTTGGGGTGTAGGTAGGAAGGGCAATAGCTATTGGGGAAGTGGGTCTCCTGGAGTAATATGATCTCAAAGCCCCTGGAGTAGTAATGTTGAAGGGCTTTGCGCCTTTTGGAGGGAGAGTTCAGTCCCTGGGCATTGTGTGTCACTATCTTAATGTGAGAGATAGAAGATTGTGGATCTGCCATGGACGTCAGGAGAGGGGGAGAGCTAGAACAAATTTAAAACTTATCATGGTGTCAACTGAGAGTGCCTCGAGACTGACAAAACTGCTCCTCAAGAAGTGGACCTGCAAGTGGCCGTGGCCAAAGAGTGGGACCTTTCCCTAAAAAAGTACAAATACAGCATTAAAACAGTGTAGGAAAAGAATAAAGGAGAAAAGAGCAATAAACCAAGAGGGGAAGAGGAGAGACCAAGAGGGGGGGAAAGGAGGAGGGAGGAAGGGGGAAGAGGACAGGAGAACCACTCGTAGAGTGGTTAAACATGAGAGGTATAATCATGACCATACACTGGTAATACATGAGAGCTAAAACAAAAAATAAAAACAAGAACAAAAAGCGGAGCCTGGGGGTTAGCCAGGCACCGAGCGGGTAGGGCAGAAAACTCCTGGGCCTACTCAAGGTCCCCCAGAGGGGGACAGTGGAAGTTGGCAACCTAGTCCTAGGTTGCTGGCCCAGTAGGGAGAGAGGCTAAAGACCTCAAATCACCAGTGGGAGGAGGCACATGTGGTACCGCTATGACCGGGGAGCCCCCTGGCTAGAGTGATTGACAAAAGCCTGCATAAACCTTGTAACATTAACCAAGTCTATTCATAAAATCTGTTGGTGGCAACTATAGGACCATTATGTGAGCAAACAAACAACGCTGACAATTCCGAGTCTTCACAAGTTCCCCCTCCTCTAGAGAGGGCTTGTACAGCCTTGCTTTGCTGTGGGAGACAGCTCTGAAGGGAGCTAAGGGGAAAGAACAAAAGGGGGGAACCCCCCAAAAAAATAGAATAACGGGCGAACCGTCCTGAAAAGGGATTAACAACTGGAGGGAACCTAGGGGAACACCCTAGCACTCCTCTAAGGGAGCAAGAGGTCATGAGCAACCTCAAACTCGGGGCTGGACCCAAAGGCATGGATTAAGCCAAAGGAAAGCGTCCGACTTGTCAGCGATTGGGCCTGGATTCCCTCTATCTCTTGCTCTGTTGTTTGTTCCATAGTGGAGTGAGGGGACTCCCGCGTGGAGGTCTCTTTGCATTTCCAAGGCGGCTCTCCGCTGATGAAGTTTGGTGTTCCTGCAAAATCAGACCAAGTTGAAAGAGGACACGTTCTCCCTCTTGAAGAGTGGCAAAATCATGCATTTTATTATGGTGAATAAATTGCAGGCAGAAGGGAAACGACCACCAGTACTTGATTGACTTTTAAGCCAAAATTATGAGGAGAGGTTTTAAGGCTCTTCGTTTCTGGATCGTTGTGGATGAGACATATGCAAACAGCTGAATGGGAAATCCCAGGAGAGAGAGCTCTCCAGCTACATGGGATTTACGCATCACCCCCTCCTTAGTGGTGAAATGATGAGGTTTAACTATAATGTCCCTGGGGAGACTGTCCTGACATGGGGGTTGGAGTGCCCTGTGGGCTCTATCCAGGTCCAGTTCATGGGCCGGGGCTTCCGGTAAAAAGTCCTTCAGGAGAGCCTTGAACATCTTTAACAGACTCTGGTAGGTCCCTAATCCTGAAGTTGCCCCTGCGACTTCGGTTCTCCAAGTCATTAAGTTTAGATAGGGCTGCGTCCAATTGATCCTGGAGGGTCTGGATACACTGTGTGACTCTGGCGGTGGCATTATCAACCGCCTGTTCAATAGCTTCAATCCGGCTCCCCAGACTGTTAATATCAGCCTTAATTGTCTCTGTGATGTGGGCAGCATTCTACGCCAGACCCGCTGCCAGCATCTCTGAGAAACGGTTCAATATTAGCCCAATATCAGAGGCTTGAACATGGGTGCCCGGGGGGGGGGGGTGCTGTCCCATAGGGCTAAATGCAAACTCACTCCTGGGTGAAAGTAAGGCCTCCTCCATCGTGCGCCTCAGCAGGGCCTCCATGCACGCTGGGGAGGCCGGAGAACCCTGGATCAGAAAGTGGGGGGATGTGGGTGATCCACTAACCTGGTGTGTCTCCCCCTGGGGATCTGCAATGGATTCTGGCTTGTCCATGCTGCCGCATGGCGGAGTAGTGGCCATCATCTTGGAGGCACCTTGGGCCTGAGACTCGAAGCACAGTTGTCTGTATACCTCCTTACGCAGGGGGTCTCCCGACATCCAGGCCGATGAGCTGGGGTCCCACGAGTGAGCTGCAGAGGTAGGGGGCAGGTTTGCTGGCATTAGATGGCCTGAGGACTCCCGAATGGTCGGAGTGGGACGGAGCAGCCGCTTAGAGCATCTTTACGGCTTCCCTGCGTATGCGCACTCTCACACCCCTCACATTTTTGTAAGTATTTTATGATATCTTTTCATGTGACAACACTGAAGAAATGACACTTTGCTACAATAGAAAGTAGTGATTGTACAGGTTGTAACAGTGTACATATGCTGTCCCCTCAAAATAACTCACACACAGCCATTAATGTCTAAACTGCTGGCAACAGTGAGTACACCCCTAAGTGAATACCCCTAAGAAATCCACTGCTTTAACCCTCTTGGACATGTTGTTCACCAGAGCTTCACTTCTGAGGTTGCCATTGGAGTCCTCTTCCACTCCTCCATGATATCACCAAGCTTGTGGATGTTAGAGATCTTGCGTTCATCCACCTTCCATTCGTGGATTCCCCACAGATGGTCAATATGGGTTTTGGTCTGTAGACCTGCTTGGCCAGTCCATTACCTTTACCCTCAGCTTCCTTAGCAAGGCAGTGGTCATCTTAGAGCTGTGTTTAGAGCCGTTATCATATTGAAATACTGCCCTGTGGCCCAGTTTATCAAGGGAGGGGAACATGCTCTGCCTCATTATGTCACATTGCATGTTGGCATTCATGGTTCCCTCAATGAACTGTAGCTCCCCAGTGTCGGTAGCACCCATGCAGCCCCAGACCTTGACATTCCCACCACCATGCTTGACTGTAGGCAAGACACACCTGTCTTTGTACACCTTACATGGTTGCCGCCAAACACGCCAGACACCATCTGAAACAAATACCTTTATTTTGGTCTCATCGGACCACAGTACATAGTTCCAGTCAATCCATGTACTTGTCTGCTTGTCTTCAGCAAACTGTTTGTAGGCTTTTTTGTGCATATTTTAAGAAGAGGCATCCTTTTGTGATGACAGCCATGCAGACTAATTTGATGCAGTGTGCAGCGTACGGCCTGAGCACTAACAGGCTGATCACCCACCCCTTCAAACTCTGTAGCAATACTGGCAGCATTCATACGTCTATTTTCTAATGAAAACCTCTGGATACTATACTGAGCAAGTGCACTCAACTTCTTTGTTCAACCATGGTGAGGCCTGTGGAACCTTTCCTGTTAAACCGCTGTATGGTCTTGGCAACCGTGCTGCAGCTCACTTTCACATTCTTGGCAATCTTTTTATAGCCTAGGCTATCTTCATGTAGAGAACCAATTCTTTTTTTCAGATCCAACAGAAAAATATGTACAAGTGCAACAGAGCAAACATTGTGCAACAAAAAAGGAGCTCCACCTACTATATTTATCCTATAACCAGAGCTGTGTTCCAAAGGATTACAGTACATCTCTGTATCTAGAACCATTCTGGGGTTGAATGACTCCCAGTGTCTTGGAGCTATAGTTGGTCTTTGAAGTAAATGTTAACTTACACTACAAAAATGTTAGCATGCATTTCTATTTCCATTGCAATTGCTGTGTTTTAGTTGTCCCTAATACAGAGTGCAGACTAAATACCTGGTAATCTTGCCAGCCCTATCTCTGCATACAAAGTCCTAAAAGAGCATCAGACAAACTGACAGTTCATATAATAGCTAACATGTTTTGGGAGTTCTTTTATCATGAGGCGCCATGTTGAACTTCCATTGACCAGTATGTAGCAAGGTGTCATTTCTGCACTATTGTCACGTGAAAAGATCAAATAAAATATTTAAAAAATGTGAGCAGTGTTCACACTTTTGAAAATGTGAGGGGTGTTCTGACTTTTGAGAGATACTGTGATGTCCAATCAGAAGACTGCTCAGGTGCTGGAACTCCCATCTCTGGTTCTGAATCTTGTTATTTAAGCTCTGACTATGTTTCCTCCTCCTCTTCTGCCCCTGAAATGGGGAAATGTTATACATATATGTATGTATTTAAAAGGAGTCTATGTTTGAAGCCGTCATCAGAACAATTGTTTCTCAGCTTTTGTATTTTAATAGAGCACAGAGAAATCGGACATGTTTGAAAGTTAATTATGTTTTCTTGTTAAACATGATACTATTGCGTAAAATATATTTTGAGATATCTATTGTGGTCATTTATTTTCTATGACATGAATAAAAAATATTTGACTGCATGGAAAACAGCAATTCATATTTAGTAGATGATGGATTATGCAGGCAGTGATTAGCGATGATGACACTTATTAAACATGAGCATACTGCCATGGAATCTCTTCATCAAGGGACATAAAATAATCCACAAATTGCTCACGCAAAGCGAGCACTGAGTTGCTTGGTCGCAGTCCATGAAAATTGACAGAGGGCAAATGGATCTCATCTTACTCTTCCATGCTGATGCCTTCCTTCTCACAAATTAAATTGTGCAGGACACAGCATGCTTGAATAACACCTTCAGGATTCAACAGTTTCAGTTGTAAGGCACTGTGGAATATGTGCCAATTGTCTCTGAATATACCAAAAGCGCCTTGCTCTACTGAGCCTATAGTTGAAGATTCTTTTTTTGTTGTTTAAATTATGTTTTTCATATGTCCTGAAAAGGTGCCTTGAGAGCGCAAAAGCCTCTTCAGCCATAAGGACATGAGGCATGTCAGGTCCTGATGTTCCAGCAAGTGGTTTGCCAGCAGGTAAATTCAGCCTGCCATCTAAAAGCCTTCTCCCCATTCTGGATGCCCTGAACACTCGTGAGTCAGCAGTGCTGCCGCATGCACCAATGTCCAGTACGATAAATTTGTAGTAACTGTCACAGATTGCCATCAGAACCACAGAAAAAATATTTTTTGTAGTTATAATAGCTGGAGCCAAATCCAGGAGGCATTGTAATCCGAATGTGTTTGCCATCCAAGGCTCCAACACAGTTTGGGAATTGAGTGTTCTTTAGGAATCCATCTGTGATTTCCGACCACATCTGTACATCAGGAACAGGCTTCACAAGCGGACTAAGCTCCTGCCAGATAGCTTTGCAGGTGCTATTTTAGAAATAGGTGATATACCCAGCAGAAAATAATGGTTCAAACTGGTAAAGGTTTGACCCGAGGCAAGGAACCTAAGATGAATATAAACAAATGTTAGATTATACTATACATAATGGTATATGTTCATGAGCTCTGTAAATCCAATATCAGGTCTTACTTTGCAAGTATGCTATGACTACACAACACCCTCCCACCTCTACCAATATGCATTGTGTTCCTGCCTTTGCTTGGCTGGTAATAAATAAAGTGGCTGGAGACTTTTTCAAAGGGCATTTCAAAATTTCAAATGCAGACACTACTAAATATGGTACATTTGTCTTAAGGCCTCATGGACGCAGAACGTTTTTGAACTTTTTTACAGCTGCTGTTTACAGCTGCAGACGTTTTTTCTACAGTCATTAAATGCTCCATCATGTTATCCTATGTGTTCATGCACATATAGGCTGTTAACAACTGTTTTGAGCAGTGACGTTTTTGAGCTTTAAAAAACAACAAAGATTGGGGGTGAAGCGGAGCAAGGTGGCAGCTTAATCCCAGAGCTCCGCTCTCACGGGCACCCAGTGACTCATAGCAGCCTCATCGGGAGACACGGAACCCCGCAGACATGACCGTGGAACCAGGGAGAGCCAGCAGGACACAGCGACCATGTCCAGAACGCCAGAACGGCCAAAATGGCGCTGCGGCCTCCTCCACCCACGCAGCGAAACAGGGGACACAGTCCTCCAGCAAAGGCATCCGACCTTCAAATGATGAGTCACCCACCACTCAGCACTCCTACCCCCCCCCCACGCCATCCACTGGCAGCCCAGCAAAGTCTAGGATCAGGCTGGATGGAGCTGGATCCAGTCCGGCCTTGAGCCCGGTTGCAGATCCAGGGAATGACACAAGGGAGCTGCCGGACTCAATCAAATCCTTCACCACACTCAATATACCTGTAGTAGGTACTGTATTGAAGGAGATGTTGGTGTCTTTGAGAAGTACGCTACAAGCTGATCTGGTCACATGTATGCACAGATCCAACCATGACATTCAGGCTGTGGAAGCCAGGGTGGATCACATTGAATCTAAAATGGAGGAATATGCCTTCACCATCAATGACTTGGTAGACACCAATGATGAGAGGGAAATTGAGTCTGAATGGATCAAAGCCAAACTAGCTGACATGGAAGATAGGGGGAGAAGGAACAACTTAAAAATGTGGGGGGATCCCCGAATCAGTTCAACAATCAGACCTACGCCAATATGTTGCAGATCTGTTTAAATCCCTTATCCCCGTTCTCTCAGACATGGAAATCACCATTGACCGCATACACAGACTACCCAAACCCGCACACCTCCCTGACCAGATACCCAGAGACGTAATCCTCCGGCTTCATTGCTTTCACATAAAAGAATCCCTCATGGCGGCAATGCGCAAACAAGAAAATATACCTAACCAATTCCAGAACCTACAGTTCTATGTGGATTTGTCACAATATACATTGCAAAAAAGAAAGAATTTGAACTCAGTGACAAAGATCCTCAGAAACCACAAAATATCCTAGAGATGGGGCTTTCCTGCCAAAATCTCCATAAGCAAAGATGGAAACGCTCACATTGCGAATAACCTAGACAAGGGGCTCGCACTACTGAAGGAATGGGGCTTGCTTCCAGGCCCTTCAGAACCATAGAGCAATCCCCCAAGCCAGATCCAACAAGTGGAAAAAAGTTACAGCAAAGAATACAAAAACCCATAACTAATCCTAGATGAGGCTTACAAAACTTCTTTAACTCCAGGTCCCTGAGAGGCAAAAAGGCTCTCAGGCTTGAACTTTTTCCCCAGACTAAACTGCACAGCTAAACGCTGTTATTGACACACATCCCAAGAGGGGTGGCAATGTTATTCTTTTTTTTAGTTCTCTTGATATTCTTTCTTTTCTCACTCTATTTGTTGGGTTGTACCCACACGCACCAAAGAGGAAAAGTCACTCTTATCATTTAAGTCCCACCTTCAGTTCTACAGAACAGAATCTTCTTCTGAGCCAAACCACCAAGATCTGGCCATGCACCTGCCTGGGGGTCACAGTGAGTACGCAAAAATTACTATTTCTCTGCACATCACTCTAATCCTGCCATTTTGCCCGGGCCCACTAGAGGGAGCTATGGGCACATTTAAGGACTGTACTGTTAGGCCTCATACACACGGACGTTTTTTGACGCCGGCGTTTTCTGGCGTTTTTTGCAGCTCTCCATGTTAGTCAATGGCCCCATAAAAATGTCGGCATTTTTGAGCTGTAGGTGGCGTCGGCGTTAGTGAGCAGAAAGTAGAACCCATGGCCATCGCGTTCTGAGGCTGTAACGTTTTGACGTTTTTTGACCCGACGCCACAATATGCCAACAAACGCCAACAGACGCCACCTAATATTGTACCGGCGTTTTCCGGCGTTTTTTGACGCCAACGTTTTTAGGTTGAAAAATAGCAGAGGGATGATTTTTATTAAAAAACGCCTATTGACGCCGACGCTCACTAACGCTCAAAAACGCCAATGCATAACGCCGAAAAACGTCGACTTTTTTTCCTTGACGTCGGACCCGACGTTTTGTTTATTTTTTTAGATACGCCCGTGTGTATGAGGCCTTATTCTTACACCAGCAATTCCCCCTGACCCACTATGGGGATAAGATTCTTATCTATAAAATGTAAGGGCCTAAACCACCCGGCAAAACTGGGATCTCTGTGGAGGGAAGCTCTTCTACGTAAGAGCGATATACTTTGTGCTCTGGAGACTCATTTCCAGTCCCATTCTCCTCCCCAATGCACTCATAAAAACTTTCCGTTTGTATTTAAGGCTAATGCAGAATCTAAAACCAGAAGAGTTCTCATGGCCATCAGAGATATCGTAGCTTTCAAACTGCACAACTCGCTCATTGACCCCTCGGGCAGATACCTAATTCTGGTCTGCGTTCTGGATACTATCACTTACACAATTGTAAATGTGCACTGCCCAACTACATTTCTTCAACAAATTGAAGTCTGCAGGATCCAAAAGAGTCTACTGGTACTCTGTGGCAATTTCAATTTGGTCCCTGACTCTAGCACGGATTCCACATCCATCAGCAAATGCTCTGGACGATCACTACAATCCACTCTTCACAGCCATGATCTTTTTTATACATGGAGATCCATGCACGATAAAAAGGAATAAAAAGGAAAAGGACTACTCCTTCTTTTCATCACCACACCAATTATACACCTGAATAGACCTTTTCCTTGTGGACATATACACCATGCCAAAAATCAAATATTCATCAGTCAAACTCATAACATGGTCTGACCACAGATCTATCACCCTGACTATTGAACACCTAAACTCTTCAAACTCTTGTCCAATATGGAAACTGAATAATTTCCTTCTCCAAAAGGAAGACACCAAAAAAGCAGTGAAGGAACACCTTATTAATTTTTTTTCTGACATTACATCCTCAGTCCAAGACATCTTTACGTTGTGGAATGCCCGCAAGACATATATTAGGGGTATATGTATACAGCTAGGCGCGAGGGCTAGTAGGCTGCAGCAGAAAAATGTAAAGACATTACAAATGAAATAACTATGCTGGACCCCCAAACAAATGCGGTTCTACCCCAGCTATGTCCCAAAAACTGAATCAACTGAGGCATGACCTCAGGCTTCTCCTGCTGGAGGAGTTTGAGAAGTCATCTAAAAAACTCAAAATGGCCTATTACACTAACGACAACAAGGCAGGGAAATTGCTAGCAGAAAAGCTGAGAGGACGAAGGTATAAAACCAAAATCCCATACATCATTCACCCACACAACAATACTAAAGAATTTCATCCAACCCAATCCAGAAATAATCACCCAGTTTCTAAATAAGCTACACATCCCAAAATTGTCCCAAGACCATCTACAAAACCTGAATCTCCCCTTTACCTCAGAGGAGATACATAAAGCTATAGAATCCCTCCCACTAAACAAGTCCCCGGCCCAGACGGGTTCAGTAGTGATTACTACAATACTTTCAAGCAGATCTTGACACCTTACTTAACTCAAGCTTTTGATGCTGCTGCTGCCTCCTCAGCGTTCCCGCCAGAGATGCTCAAAGAGTTAATAGTTATGCTGCCTAAGCCGGGGAAGGATCCAGATTCTCCTCAAAACGTTAGACCAATATCTCTCCTTAACACTGACTTAAAGCTTTATGCCAAACTCTTAGCACACCACCTAGAAAACATAATGCCACTACTTCTTCATCCCGATCAAACGGGATTTACTAAGGGTCGGCAAACCTTGGACGCCACACGCCGATTAGCAAATATTTTGCACATGGCTAAAGTCATGCAAAGGCCTTCTCTGCTCCTAGCTCTGTATGCGGAGAAGGCCTTTGATCGGGTGCATTGGTTGTACCTGTGGAAAACCCTGGAGGCCTTTGGCTTCACTGGAACAGTAATATCAGCCATTATTGCCTTGTACACTAACCCAACAGCACAGGTGTTCATGGCGGGCACCCTGTCCTCCCCGTTCTCTATTACGAATGGGATGAGGCAGGGGTGCCCGCTAACCCCACTTATATTCAACTTGATCATGGAACCCTTAGCCATCTGCATCAGATTCCACCCAGGTATCCAAGGATTTGTACTACCCAACTCTTCACATACCATTACTTTATTTGCTGATGACATTATCTTAATACCAACAAACGTGGAGCCTTCCCTGGCAGCAGTGCATGAAGCCTTAGGATTGTTCAATAAACTGTCTTAATACAAGGTGAATGAGAGCAAATCATATCTATTAGGATTGGACATAGAAGACTCCATGAAACAGAAACTCAGTTCACGGTTTCCATACATATGGAGTAAACAGAGCATAAAATATTTGGACATATGGCTAACTTCAACCGTAGACCAACTAGTAGAAGCAAATTATACCCCTTTCCTTAACAAAATGGAAGCTCAACTGACTTCTATACCCAAAATGGAATTATCATGGTCAGGCAGACTGGCCGCCTTTAAAATGATGGTATTACCTCAACTCATCTATCTTTTTAGGACCCTACCAATTTCTTCTTCTCAAAAGCCCTGATTATTTCTTCTCAAAAGCCCAATCGATAGTCAATAAATACCTCTGGCAGCGCAGAAGGGCAATATGTGCATTCAGAAGACTGATCAAAGCAAGGAAAGCTGGAGGGGTGGGCCACATCCTAATTAAAGACTACTATGCAGCTGCAGTATTAGCACAACTAAAACCACGGTTTCCTCGCCCCAATAGACTTAGGTGGACAGAACTAGAGGAATTCAGTGTTTCAATAGCAACCTAGAAGATGTACTCATGACAAGCTCCCTGAAACAATATCTACCAAACACACTTTCCTCCACTATACTTGGCACTCAGAGTGGGGAAACTGCTACTTTCCACACCTCTGGAAGGCTACCAAACAACTACCCTATCCCCTCGCCCTACAAGTCTTCACTTGCTTATTCCAGACCTAAAGATCTCCCATTGGGTAACCAAAGGGATGAAAACAGTAGGAGACATAATGATAGGTCCCACACCCAAATCATTTAGAGCAGCTCAAAATATGGATTGGAGAACTCGGAGGCTTACAGATACTCCCAGGTCTCCCATTTACTGAAATCGATCCCCAATACAGATATTATCCCCCATTGGAAGGTAGCCTCCTATCTCACCTCACATAGGGATCACATAAAAGGCATTTCTCTATTTTAAAACTTTCTAAACCAAAGAGAGATCTTTATTAAATCACCTTCAATCCAGGTTTGGGAGCACGACATGCACACAACATATACAGAGGATCAATGGCAAAAGGCACTCGCCACATCCTATGGATCAACCAAATGTGTCAAGCTCTGGGAGCTAACTCAAAAAATCCTGCTTAGGTGGTATCTTACCCCTTCAAAACTTGCTACCTTCAATGACCACAGTTCCCCCCTATGCTGGAGGAATTGTGGCAATAGGGGCACTCTGTTCCACATACTTTGGGATTGCCCAGCAATACACAATTTCTGGAAAGAGGTGTTCCACTTAATCAACCAGGTCTTCTGGGCTAGGCTCTCCAATTCCCCAGGAGTGGCATTGTTCTCTCTAGGGTTGGATTCTACCTATGCAATTCTGAAAGACATTATATCCCACATCCTTTTGAGCGCCAGATTAACCTTGACTAAGCACTGGAAGTCCCCAGACCCTCCCAACATTATTGAAGTCATACAAACTACAAACCTCCAAGCAAACTACGAAATCATGTTCGCCTCCTCACAGGATAGGTACGCAGCTTGGCACCAACTTTGGAAACCATGGACTGACTGGTACAAGGCCAATCAGACTTAGACCATAGTAATTTATCCTAATTTTACTAACTATGAACCACAAACTTTACCTCCTACGAGTTTTATCATAGTGACATACAGTGCTTTTACAACCCTATTCCTTCCTTTTTCTTTCACCCAGTTCCTTTCTCTTCTTATAAGCAGAATTACATGCATGGGTCTGCTAAGAAATATAATGCACCGCTGAATTACTGTGAATATTGGCTTTAGCGTTCGGCTGGAGGTGTTGGTGGTGCTGGTCTGCGGCCTGTGCCTACAATATTGTTCCCATATTGGGGTGGTCCGGGCAGCTGAGCAGCGCAGGGGCGGCACTAGGCTGAAATGTTCCTTTATAAGCCTGAAACATGGGACCCCATATCTTATGTATTGATCACTCAAATTGCTTCTAAGCTACTTGGGTCCATTGTCGATTGGTTCTCTTCACATTTTGTTCAATGTTAATAATGTCAACAAACATTTATATAATTGCCACTTGTCTCTTTTTGCTTACTCCTATGTATGTCAACTTAATCAATGTAAACTCAATAAAAATTATTGAAACAAAAAAAAACCAAAGACTAGTAGGTTTTCAGCTTTAAAAACATGCTAAAATGCGCAAAAATGTCGCTCACCAATGTTTTTGGACGTTTTGGATCCATTGAAGAAATAAAAAGAAAAAAAAAAGCTCACAAACGTCAATTAATTGAAAGCTACTGACGTTTTCAGGATTTTTTTTAACGTCCTGTGTGCATGAGGCTTGGGTGGCATATGAGAGAATGGCCTAGGTGAGTTGCGGTGAGTTGTGCAGGGGAGGTTGCGTAATTGCCTGGGTAAATATCCAGAGCTTAGACTATTGGCTCAGGATAGTAGGAGGGCTCATAAAGTAAAACAAACAACAGCAAGGTTGGCGTACCTGAGAGTAAGTAGTAAACGCTCCTCAGGAGGTAACGCAATGTCTCCTGTTTGTATCCTGATGCTGTAGACGTGGTTGAAGTTTTTCTAGGATGAAATCAAATGTTGGGATGTTCATACAAGTGAAAGTGAATTATTTTGTTGGGTATCTACTAAAATCAGCATAATGCAGAACAACGAATCCCTCATGGGGCCTTTTCAGCAGCAGGGATGTGCCCAATAGGTGCAACGTTTTTACTGCACTCTTCTACTCCTCCAGCTCTCCACTCTCCTCACATACTCCATAAGGACAACACATGTCACGTTTCCCAAAATCGGGTAGAAAACATTGCTACAAATGCTACAAACGCACAAAGACAGGTAACAGGACAAAAAAAAATGTCTGCACACTATCACTGGGACAACAAAGCAGCATGGGAAACACAATGCATGCTGGGGAAGAGCAAAGTTTCTTGGGAGATTGAGACATGTGAAAAAAAAAGGATGAGAAAACGGATGAGAAACTGAAGAAAGAGCCATAGAAAATGATAGAAAACCGACCTCCGTAAAAAAAATGAATGTTTGCTGATGGAAAAGCTGAGGGTCGCGGATGAAAAATGTACGTTTGCGGATGAAAAACGGATGTTCGCGGATATAAAACAAACGTTCGCGGAAATGAAAACGGATAATTGACATCCGCATCCATTTTTCAACTAAAAATAAGGAACTGAACTGAACTGAACATAAAAAAGGAACGCCCGTGCGAAAGGGCCCTTAGTCTGTTGTTTTTGAGAGGCACATGCTCTCTTCCAGATGTGTAAGTTTGCAAGTATGAGACAAAAATTGCAACACTGGCAGGGGGGCCTACAATGATAATCTTTCATTTTTGTAAAACCTTTATCCTAACAGGAAAAAATGTTTGCTGTACTGTAACTGTTTATAAAATGAGAGCTGGAGTTTGGCTTCACATTTTAGTGTATTTAAATCTGCTAGTACACTTAACACTTCCCTCCCACCAGACTGAAAATGCTGCTGTCTGCTGTGGCCACTGATTCAGATTGGGGCATTCTAATACAGGAGGCATGTTAGTGGCCAGATCACAGGTGAAAACAAAGTGAAAAATGCCTAAAAAAAGAAAACAAATGCAATTACCACATCTAATGACTGGTAAGCCGCAATATGTTACATTTTTTGTTTTAGGCATAATGCCGCTTTAAAGGCCATCATAAAAATAGAAAAAAAAATTTCAATAACATGCCTTTTTTGCGTACAGCGTAGACAAAAAAAGGCAATAAAGTATAGCAATCAATTAAAATAATGAACAAATTAAAGCAGATAGAGGTGGGGGAAAAGACAAGGAGAGGGAGGGAGTGGGCAGGATGGGGAGGGTAGGCACATGGGGGGGTAGAAGGGGGAGAGGGAGGAGGGGGGGGACCAAGGCAGCCTTCACAATTCACATGATCGTCTAAATTTATGTGATTTTACACTTCGGTTTGAGGTCGAGAGT
>BLSH010397422.1:135716-158219 GCA_018402905.1 Glandirana rugosa | reverse complement strand
AATAATATGGCTTCTATGCGGCTGCAAGAAACTTTGCCTATACAACTTGGAGATGATTTTAGAACAATAATATGGCTTCTATGCGGCTGGAAGAACAATAATATGGCTTCTATGCGGCTGCAAGAAACTTTGCCTATACAACTTGGAGATGATTTTAGAACAATAATCTTTCCCTTAAAGCAACAGCTGGGACCTTTCCCTGTACAACTTGGAGATGATTTTAGAACAATAATCTTTCCCTTAAAGCAACAACTGGAACCTTTCCCTGTACAACTTGGAGATGATTTTAGAATCTAAAATCATCTCCAAGTTCTATAGGGAGAGGTTCCTACTGTTGCTTAAAGGGACAGATTATTGTTTCTTGCACAAAATTAAAAAGTGCATCTACATTGCTGGTTTAAAAAAAAACAAAAAAATTCCAAAAACTACATTTGCGGCCAGCGGTACATTTTTTGCACAAAAATAAAAAAACAGTGTTGGCTACCTCCTCCTCCTCTACTGCCACTTTCACCGCCTCCTCAACCTCCAACTCCACATCCACCTCCATTTGTGATTTTTTTATGGGATTTTAGCTTAAAAATTATTTTAAGTTATTTCCCTATCCCCATTTCTTTGTAGGGCACTTGTCTGACCCTTACCCCCATTTTCCTTCCTTTTGCAGACCTCTAGGACTTGCCAGAACTTTGTTACAGCCATTTTTGTGCCTAAAAGTTCAGGTCCCCATTGATTTCAGTGGGGTTCGGGGTCCGGGACAAAGTTCGGGTCAAGTCCGGTCCTGAACCCGGACTTTGTCCCGAAGTTCGGCCGAACCTGCCAAACCCGGACTTCCAGAGGTTTGATCAACTCTAGTTAGGTGGTACAAAGGGACCCACAGTGGGGTCCATTGTCAAAAGGTGCCAGTGTTTTTTCAAAATACATTTAATTTGTAAATGTTGACTGTTATATTTATTGATGATTCTACTCACTTTGTCCTCATTGGTTTTGCTTTTGGATTTGAATAGAATATCCTGTCTTGAGGTTCGCTCTACCCTATTGAATGCTCTTTTGAGGCAATGATGACTGTAGCCTTGATGTATCAGGCGTGTTTTTAGTGCATCAGCCTCTTTGTAGTATATTTCATCATTTGTACAGTTCCTTCTAGTTCTTAAATGTTGGCTAAAGGGAATGGACTCTAAGAGGGGTTTAGGATGTGCACTCGATGCATGGAGAATATTATTGCCAGCTGTCGGTTTGCAAAACAACTGGCAAGAAAGTGCTCCCTCACCATCTTTGCATCTGATCTGTCATGTGTAGAGTTGAGCGGACACTTGGATGTTTGGGTTCGGCCAAACTTTGCGAAAAAGTTTGGGTTCGGCCCCAAACTTGACCCGAATGTTACCCCGAACCCCATTGAAGTCAATGGTGACCTGAACTTTTGGGCACAAATATGGCTCTAAAAAAGTCATGGAAAGGGCTAGAGGGCTGCAAAAGGAAGCAAAATGGGGGTAAGAGTAGGACAAGTGCCCTGCAAACAAATGTGGATAGGGAAATAAGGATAGGGGATGTGGATAGGGAAATAACTTAAAATCACATTTTAAAAAAAAATGGAGGAGGAGGTGGATGTGGAGTAGGAGACTGAGGAGGCGGTGACCGTGGCGGTGTAGGTGGAAGTGGCGGCGGAGGAAGAGGAGGTAGCCAACACTGTTTTTTTTGTTTGTTTTTTCCTTCTAATTGGGGTAGCCCCCAAAATATTGAGACATATTAAAAAAAAGTATACCAATGGCTGTGTGAGGCCAGTCTAAATGTCTATTCTGCACAAGGTACAGACAAGCCTTGTGGGATCCATGCCTGGTTCATTTTAATAAACGTTAGCTTGTCCACGTTGGCTGTGGACAGGTGGCTGCGCTTGTCTGTGATAACGCCCCCTGCAATGCTAAACACATTTTCAGACAATACACTGGCTGCAGGGTAGGCAAGCACCTCCAAGGCATAAAGGGCAAGCTCAGGTCATGTGCCCAATTTGGAGACCCAGAAGCTGAATGGGGAAGACCCATCAGTCAGTACGTGTAGGCGTGTGCACACATACTGTTCCACTATGTTGCTGAAATGCTGCCTCCTGCTAAGACGTTGCTCAGATCAGCTGGTGGTGCTGTTTGTTGTGGGGGGCTGCTGACAAAGCTTTTCCACATTTCGGCCATGCTAACCCTGCCTTCTGATGTGCTGGCAGTGCCACAGCTGCGTTGGTGACCTCTTCCTCTGCCTTCGCCTTGTGCTTCCACTGAGCCCCCGGTGTCATTTGGGAATGCCCTCAGCAGCGTGTCTATCAGCGTGCACTTGTAGTCACGCATGTTCTGATCACGCTCCAGTGAGGAAATTAAGGACGGCACGTTGTCCTTGTAACGGGGATCCAGCAGGGTGGCCACCCAGTAATCAGCACAAGTTACAATGTGGGCAACTAGGCTGTGGTTGTGCAGGCACTGCAGCATGTAGTCACTCATGTGTGCCAGGCTGCCCAGAGGCAAACACAAGCTGTCCTCTGTGGGAGGTGTATCATCTGTGTCCTCTGTATCCCCCCAGCTATGCTCCAGTGATGCCCACGAGCTGCGTTAGGTGCCACCCTGCTGTGAACACGGTTCCTCCTCCTCCTCATCATCATCCTTATCCTCCAGAACTGTGCCCTGGCTTGAATTTTTTTTTACCTGGCCTATGCTGGTGCAGGAACCCACCCTCCGAGCCACTTGTGAATGACTGGCCTGATAACCGTGGAAATTACCCCTCTTCCTCCTCCTCTTCCTCCTGTACCACATCCTCTTCCATCATCACCAAAGTGTTTTTTCAAGGAGACATAGAAATGGGATAGTAACGCTGAGAACAGCATCATCGGCACTGGCCATGTTGGTGGAGTACTCAAAATGCCGCAATATGGTACACAGGTCTCGCATGGAGGCCCACTCGTTGGTGGTGAAGTGGTGCTGTTCCACAGAGCCATGCGTGCTGCAGCTGAACCTCCACTATTGCCTGCTGCTGCTCGCACAGTCTCTCCAGCATGTGCAAGGTGGAGTTCCACCTTGTGGGCACTCTTGCATAGGAGGCGGTGAGCGGGAAGGCCAAAGTTTCGCTGCAGCGCAGACAGGCAAGCAGCAGCAGGGTGAGAACGCCGAAAGCATGCACAGACGGCCCACACTTTCTGCAGCAGCTCTAACATATCCGGGTAGTTTTTTAGAAATTTCTGCACCACCAAATTCAGCAAATGCGCCAGGCAAGGGATGTGCGTCAAACCGGCTAGGCCCAGAGCTGATATGAGATTTCACCCATTATCACACACCACCAGGCCGGACTTGAGGCTCAGTGGCAACAACCACTCTTTGGTCTGTTGTTCAATGCCCATCCACAGCTCCTGCGCAGTGTGGGGTTTATCCACCAAACATATCAGTTTTAAAACAGCCTGCTGTCATTTCCCACTGGATGTGCTGAACTTGGTGGTGAAGGTGTTATGCTGACCAGATGAGGAGGAGGAAGCGGAGTAGGAGGAGGAGGCAACAGGAGGCAAAGAGAAATGCCCTGCAATCCACGGTGGCAGAAGGACATGCACCAAACTGCTATCCGCCTCAGGCCCACCCACCACTACATTTGCCCAGTGTGCAGTTAGCAAGATATAGCATCACTGCCCATGCTTACTCGTCCACGTATCAATGGTTATGTGGACCTTGCCACAGATGGCGTTACGCAGTAGGCTTGTGCAATTAGTTTTGTTCCGAATTTCGTTTTTACCGAATTTTGCAAAATTCGGCAATTCGGACGAATTCCGAATTTTCCATTTCCGAATTTTCGTTTTTACGAATCGCGGTAATTCGGAAATTCGCGGTAATTCGGCAATTTCGTTCATTCGGAAATTCGCGGTAATTCGGCAATTGCAGTAATTCGGAAATTCGCGGTAATTCGGCAATTGCGGTAATTCGGAAATTCGGCGATTGGAACAAAGGGTAAATCCGAAATTCGGAAATCCAAAAATTGGAAAAAACTAAGAATATTTGAAATAGTAACTAACTAATAACTATTAAATTATAGGTATTGGAATTTCCTTGAAAGTTTGGCTGTTAATGAACTTAGATATGAAATTTAGCACTAATAGTCATACTTTTAAGAACATTTTTCAATACCTATATTTATTTAATAGTTATTTATTATTATTTCAAATATTCTTTTTTATTTCCGAAATTCGGAAATAAGGAAGAACATTTGAAATATTAAGTTATTCATTTATAATTTTTACTTATTATAAATTATAATAAGCTATTATTATTTCAAATGTTTTTCATTATTTCCGACTTTTGCAGTGTGTGACTGTATATATGCATACTGTATGTATGTGTGTGTGTGTGCATACTGGGTGTGTATATACTGTGTGTATATTGGATGTATATTGTATGTATACTGTGTGTTTACATACAATATAAGCACAGTATGTACACACCCAGTATGCACACACACACACATACAGTATGCATATATAGTCACACACTGCAAAGGTCAGAAATAAGGAAGAACATTTGAAAAAATAATAGCTTATTATAATTCATAATTAGAGTTGAGTGAACCCGGACTGTAAAGTTCGGGTCCGTACCGAACTTTTGGGTGTCCGGGACCTGGACCCAAACCCGGACTTTTCAAAAAAAGTCCGGGTTCGGGTCCGGGGTTCTGGTAATTTTACTAAAAGTTCTGAAAAGTGCTGTAAAAAAGTCCTGGAAAGTCCTAGAGGTCTGCAAAAGGAAGGGAAATGGGGGTAAGGGTCGGACAAGTGCCCTACAAAGAAATGGGGATAGGGAAATAACTTAAAATAATTAAAAAATAACATAAAAAAATCAAAAATGGAGGTGGATGTGGACGATCTTAAAACTGTGTGAGAAAAGTATAAAGTAGCGGGGAGAAGCCATATCACTGTTCTAAGAACATCTGCAAACTGTGTGTGAAAACGATCAATTAGCGGGGAGAAGCCGCCATATCACTGTTCTAAGAACAGTGATATATCATATCACTGTTCTAAGAACAGTGATATATCATATCACTGTTCTTAGAACAGTGATATGGCTTCTCCCCGCTAATTGATAGTTTTCACACACAGTTTGCAGATGTTCTAAGAACAGGGATGTGGCTTCTCCCGGCTAATGTATACTTTACACACAGAGTTTTAAGATGATTGTAGCATGTACAATCATCTTAAAACTGTGTGATAAAAGTATAAATTAGCTGGGAGAAGCCATATCACTGTTTTTAGCCGGGAGAAGCCACATCCCTGTTCTTAGAACATCTGCAAACTGTGTGTGAAAACTATAAATTAGCGGGGAGAAGCCATATCACTGTTAATCATATCAATTAGCGGGGAGAAGCCATATCACTGTTCTTAGAACAGTGATATGGCTTCTCCCCGCTAATTGATATGATATCACTGTTCTACAATTATCTTCTAACTGTGTGTGAAAACGATCAATTAGAGGGGAGAAGCCATATCACTGTTCTAAGAACAGTGATATATCATATCACTGTTCTAAGAACAGTGATATATCATATCACTGTTCTTAGAACAGTGATATGGCTTCTCCCTGCTAATTGATAGTTTTCACACACAGTTTTCAGATGTTCTAAGAACAGGGATATGGCTTCTCCCGGCTAATGTATACTTTTCACACAGAGTTTTAAGATAATTGTAGAATGTACAATCATCTTAAAACTGTGTGATAAAAGTATAAATTAGCTGGGAGAAGCCATATCACTGTTTTTAGAACAGTGATATGGCTTCTCCCCGCTAATTGATACTTTTCTCACACAGTTTTAAGATAGTCCACATCCACCTCCATTTTTGATTTTTTTATGTTATTTTTTTTTTAAATTATTTTAAGTTATTTCCCTATCCCCATTTCTTTGTAGGGCACTTGTCCGACCCTTACCCCCATTTTCCTTCCTTTTGCAGACCTCTAGGACTTTCCAGGACTTTTTTACAGCACTTTTCAGAACTCTTAGTAAAATTACCAGAACCCCGGACCCGAACCCGGACTTTTTTTGAAAAGTCCGGGTTCGGGTCCAGGTCCCGGACACCCAAAAGTTCGGTTTGGACCCGAACTTTACAGTTCGGGTTCGCTCAACTCTACTTATTATGAATTATAATAAGCTATTATTTTTTCAAATGTTCTTTCTTATTTCTGACCTTTGCAGTGTGTGACTGTATTATATATGCATACTGTATGTATGTGTGTGTGCATACTGGGTGTGTACATACTGTGCTTATATTGTATGTAAACACACAGTATACATCCAGTATACATCCAATATACACCCAGTATTTACACACCCAGTATGCACACACACATACATACAGTATGCATATATACAGTCACACACTGCAAAAGTCGGAAATAAGGAAAAACATTTGAAATAATAATAGCTTATTATAATTTATAATAAGTAAAAATTATAATTTAATAACTTAATATTTCAAATGTTCTTCCTTATTTCCGAATTTCGGAAATAAAAAAGAATATTTGAAATAATAATAAATAACTATTAAATAAATATAGGTATTGAAAAATGTTCTTGAAAGTATGACTATTGATGCTAAATTTCATGTCTAAATTCATTAACAGCCAAACTTTCAAGGAAATTTCAATACCTATAATTTAATAGTTATTAGTTAGTTATTATTTCAAATATTCTTAGTTTTTTCCAATTTTCGGATTTCCGAATTTCCAGATTTTCATCTGTTCCACTTGCCGAATTTCCGAATTACCGCAATTGCCGAATTACTGCAAATTTCCGAATTACCGCAATTGCCGAATTACCGCAATTTCCGAATTTCGGATTTCCAAATTTTTAATTTCCGAATTTACACATTTTTTTAATTTCCGAATTTACACATTTTTTTAATTTCCAAATGTCCGAAAAATGAAAAAAACAAATTTTTTAGCCATGCACAAGTCTATTGCGCAGTGCACACTTGATCTTGTCCCCGACTTGTTTGTGCAGGGAAGGGATGGCTCGACTGGAAAAGTAGTGACGGCTGGGAACCACGTACTGTGGGACAGCCACCGCCATCAGGTTTTTAAAACTGTCCGTGTCCACCAGACGGAATGACAGCATTTCAAAGGACAGGAATTTTGAAATGCTGGCATTCAGGCCCAGGGATCGCGAGTGGGTAGGGGGGTACTTCCTCTTTCTCTTCAGTGTTTGGGAGATGGACAGCTGTAAGCTTCCATGGGACCATGGTGTGGAAATGCTTGGGGACGGTGGCGGACATGGTGGCATTGCTGTCACATCGTCTGTTTGCTGGGTGGGAGTTGACGCTGACTCTGTAGAGGTGGAGGAAGAGGCCGAGGCAGCAGCAGAAGAGGAAGCAGGAGGAGCCTGAGACCTTTCTTGGATTTTGAGGTGCTTATTCCACTGCAGCTCATGTTTTGCATGTAGATGCCTGGTCATGCATGTTGTGCTGAGGTTTAGAACATTTATGCCTCACCTCTGGCTCTGATTGCACAGTGTGCAAACCACTCGTGTCTTGTCGTCAGCACATTGTTTGAAGAACTGCCATGCCAGGTAACTCCTTTGAGCTGCCTTTGGTGTGCTAGGTCCCTGGGTGCGGTGGGTAGTAGCAAACGTACTGTCTAGGGGATGGTCGCTCCGCTTTTGCAACCTGCTTCCTCTTTTGCTGTGCTGGTGCCTCTGTGCGACCACCACCTCTTCCTCCAAACTGCACATGTCACTTGTATGACCTTCATTCCATGTGGGGTCTAGGACCTCATCATCCTCCACATCATCTTCCACCTACTCTTCACCACTGCCCTCCTTGTCAGTCTGCACACTGTAGAAACCCGCAGCAGTTAGCACCTGTGTTTCGTCATCATCAGAGACTTGCTGCGGTGCTGTTTCCATGTCCTCATCCTGAAACAGAAGTGGTTGGGCATCGGTGCACTCAATGTCTTCCACTTCTGCGGCAGGGCTATGTGGATGACCCTTGGAATGCACACCAGCAGAGTCATCAAAAAGCATAAGAGACTGCTGTTTGACTTGGGGCTCAGACTGCTTGGCTGATTTACAAGGGGCTGAGGTGAAAGACAGATGGCCATGGGGTTCAGGTGCCAACTCTGGGCTTCTGTGCAAGGGACCGAGTGGGAGACAATGTGAAGGAACTGGAGGCATTGTCAGCCACCCAATCTACTATCGCCTGTACTTGTTCTGGCCTCACCATTCGTTGAGCAGCATTCGGGCCTACCATATAACGTTGAAGGTTCTGACGGCTACTCGCACGTGAGGAAGGTGTTTCACTTGTGCATGTAGCTGGCACAGATCGACCATGTCTTCTCCTTGCAACATGAGCTTCACCAACACCACCAACACCAGCAGCACCAACAGCACCACAACCACATCCCTTATTTGACGCTCTCCTCATTCTGGACGCAAATGTACTATTTAGCACAAAATTAGATTATTTTTTAAACCAGCAATGTCGACGCACTTTTTAATTTTGTGCAAGAAATGCACAGCAAGGTGCAAATGTACTATGTAGCACTATTTATTAATAATTAAAAAAAAGAATAATAAATTATTTTATTTTTTTTAAACCAGCAATGTAGATGCGCTTTTTATTTTTGTGCAAGAAATGCACAGCAGGGTGCAAATGTACTATGAAGCACTATTTATTAATATAATAAAAAAAATATATTATTCTTTTTTTTTTTTAAACCAGCAATGTAGATGCAGAAGGATCCTCTCCCTACACCAGTATGAGATGATTTTAGAATGCTAATCTGTCTCTCACACCAGCAGCAGGAACCTCTCCCTACACTCGTATGAGATGATTTTAGAATGCTAATCTGTCCCTCACACCAGCAGCAGGAACCTCTCCCTACACCAGTATGAGACGATTTTAGAACGCTAATCTATCCCTCACACCAGCAGCAGGAAACTCTGCCTATACCAGTATGAGATGATTTTAGAATGCTAATCTGCCCCTCACACCAGCAGCAGGAACCGCTCCCTATACCAGTATGAGATGATTTTAGAATGCTAATCTGTCCCTCACACAAGCAGCAGGAACCTCTCCCTAAACCAGTATGACATGATTTTAGAAAGCTAATCTATAGCTCACACCAGCAGCAAGAACCTCTCCCTATACCAGTATGAGATGATTTTAGAATGCTAATCTCTCCCTCACATCAGCAGCAGGAACCTCTAACTATACCAGTATGAGATGATTTTAGAATGCTAATCTATCCCTCACACCAGCAGCAGGAACCTCTCCCTACACTAGTATACAATGATTTTAGAACGCTAATCTGTCCCTCACAAAAGGAGCAGGAATCTCTCCCTATACCAGTATGAGATTATTTTAGAACGCTAATCTGTCCCTCACACCAGCAGCAGGAACCTCTCCCTACACCAGTATGAGATGATTTTAAAACACTAATCTGTCCCTCACAACAGGAACCTCTCCCTATACCAGTATGAGATGATTTTAGAATTCTAATCTGTCCCTCAGACCAGCAGCAGGAACCTCTCCCTAAACCAGTATGAGATGATTTTAGAACACTAATTTGTCCCTCACAACAGGAGTAGGAACCTCTCCCTATACCAGTATGTGATGATACGCTAATCTGTCCCTCACACCAGCAGCAGGAACCTCTCCCTACACCGGTATAAGATGATTTTAGAATGCTAATCTGTCCCTCACAACAGGAGCAGGAACCTCTCCCTATACCAGTATGAGATGATTTTAGAACGCTAATCCATCCCTCACACCAGTGGCAGGAACCTCTCCCTATACTAATTATGAGATAATTTAGAATGCTAATCCTTCCCTCACAGCTGCGGCAGCATCCTCTCCCTACCTACACTAGTATGAGATGAATGATGTGACATGAAGCTCTGGCTACATGACTCCAGCTTATATAGAGGCTAGGCTCACATGATGCACTGGCCAATCACAGCCATGCCATTAGTAGGCATGGCTCTGATGGCTTCTAAGGACAGCTTTTCAACAGGCGGGAAAAAATACCCGAACCCAAACCCGGACTTTTTCAAAAATGTTCGGGTTCGGGACCACGGACACCCCAAAGTCCGGTACGAACCCGAACTTTACAGTTCGGGTTTGCTCAACTCTAGTCATGTGTCATAATGAATAATAAATTGAAGGGGTTGGGATTCAGCAATTCCAAGAATTGTTGTATCGCTTCCACTGTGCCACCCCAGGGGAGCAGGACATCGTCTATATAGCGGTATCACATAAGTATGTGGTCCGTCCACTCAGAGAACTCCTCTCCTGAAAAAATTGACCGCTCCCACTCCCCCAAGTACAGATTAGCGTATGATGGGGCACACAATGTCCCCATCGCAATGCCCTGCACCTGGAGGTAGTGGGAGCCATCAAATGAAAAAACGTTGTGTTTGAGTATGAAGTCTAATGCTGACATAATGAAATCACTGAAAGGCATCTCCATTTCGTTCATCTGTGACAGTATATACCTGATACAGGCAAGTCCAAGATGCATAGGAATAGAGCTATAGAGGCTCTCCACGTCCATGGTGACCAGAATAGTGTCGTCGGGGACGTAGACCCCCTCCAAGACTTGTAGTGGATGGACCGTGTCCTGCACATAGGACGGCAACCCCATCACAAAGGGTCTGAGGTGCTCGTCCACCAGTTTGCTAAGGTTCTCCGTGATGGTTCCTCTCCCCGAGACTATTGGTCGTCCCTGGAGCATAGTTGCGTGTTTGTGAATCTTCGGTAGTACATAAAATGTTGCTGTCCTGGGAAAGGGGGTTCTGATATATTACCAAGTGGATGTAGATATAACATTATTGTAATATGCACCGTCTACCATCACATAGAATTTGCGATTGTATCACTCCACCACTGAAGATTCAATGGGGCGATACCAGTCACGGTTGTTTAATATCTTTTTTTTTTTATCATTTGAAATTTTATTGAACAAAAAAGAAGTACATGGTATCACATGAATTGACATTGTTATACAAGGTGGTATCTGATATGATTAGGGTACAAGTAAGGAAGTATGGCAAAGTAGTATAACATGTTGTATATTTCAGAAAACTGGCAATTCCTCTTATATGTTAATACCTCTTATATGGAAACATCTGAGATAGTCTGCTTTGATCTGCAGCTTTTTGGGGCAGTTATGTGGTACAATCCTAGGATCCTGGACACCATGAGTTGGAGTTTCTGATTCTGCAGCATAGGTGGGGTTTGGTTAAATGCGTTTATTGGGTGGTCTCGTCCACTCTCAGACACCCCCAATGGGTACTAGCTGTGTCCGGTAGTGGACTGACGATGAGCCCCTACTTGATTTTCCTCAGGTTAATTTGCCCCAGGTCCGCTGTGTTGCCAGAATAGATGAAGGGTTATCAACCTTGGGAATATTTCGTATTCAGCCATGGATGTCCGGGATTTCATTCTGGTTGGTGTGTGGATGGTAGTCGTGTAAATACAGACACTTGCAAAATATGTTGTGTATCTATATGTGTGAGTGGTGTTTTGATTTGGGTGTTAATGTCTATGGAGGACTGGTAGTATGTTTAGTTTAGGTGACTTGTGAATAGCTTCCCTTGGGGTTGTGGGGGGACCATCGATTATTCCTGTGTTTAATATCTTTTTACATATGGAGACATACATGACAATAAGGACAATGTTGCCCCCCTTATCTGATGGTTTGATAGTGATTGTTTGATCATTAGCAAGTGATAGTAGAGCTGATCTCAAATTAGGCATCAAATTGTCCAAGTGGGAAGGTTTGGTACGCAGCTGTCTAATGTCATGACTGCCCATTTTCAAAAACGGAGCTACCCTTTGGTTAGAACTAGGGGCCGGGTATAGTTTAGATGGCTTCTTTAGTAGTGAGGGATTATGTTTGGTAGGAACTGTAGTCTCTGGACATGCATTGCCAGCTTGGCGTAGTAGGTCCTCAATGTCAATTTGGTCTATCAGATCAAGGGATCCACTCTCCTCCAATAGTGATAGAAGATTGTGTAGGGTCTGTCGTTCACTAAACGTTTTAGGTTGTCTGTCACTGGGTCGGTCCTTAGAAAATTGGCTCTGCAATAAGATTTTGCGTGTAAAGAGATGGAGATCCTTGATGATCTCGAATTTATCAAGTGATTGTGAAGGGCAAAAAGTGAGCCCCTTGGCCAAAACAGCAAATTCATCAACCGTAAGATTGTGTGAAGATAAAGTCACAACATTGAAATGTATATTGGGTGTATCTACGAAGTCTGTGCTGGTGCAAACGGGGATGGTATATTCCCCTGCTTGTGAACTAAAAAAATTGGGGGAATTTTGGGAGGATTGTTAGTAGAATTAGACCCATCACCCAAAGGTGCCACAGATTGTGAACCTAGTACCTCACCTCATGTGGATACAGAAAGATTTCCAGAAGTGCTCGAAGGGATCACACCAGTAGATTCAGTGACTCAAATTTTGGAAGTATTGTAAACAGGGGACCCTTCAACCCGTCGGCGTCTTTTTGGTCGTCTCTATCATTTATGTTTGTTTGAACTAGACTGTAAGGACAGAGAAGACATAGATGAGTTTTCAGACAGAGAAATAGACAAAGGTTTATTACGTGGTGGTACATACACAGATTGCTGATGTCCCTGGAAAGGTTTGGCCGACCATTTGTAGGCCCTACCTTCCCGGAATGTCTGTTGTCTCTGAGTATTTTCTTTTCCTTTTTTAACATAAGTTGTTTGTAAAATTGTTCTAAGTGTTCTTTTAAATTATTATTTAATTCTGTGTATAAAGTATGTGACTCTAAAGGTGTAAGTTGTTGATAGAGCTGGTTTTTATTCAGATCTATTTCTCCCAGATGTTTAGTGTATTCGTCTTTGAGGAGTTTCATCATTTTCGTGGAACATTCGTTCCCATGCTATTTTAAACTCGGAGCTAGTGTCTTCAAAAGAGGGGAATATCTGCACCCTTAATCCGTAAGGGTTGATATTCTCCCTAATGTATTCATCAAAGGCTTTAACGTACCAGTACAGGGTTGATTTCTTTTCCAGCCACTTAGTGAGGCTGGAAAAGATAAATGTAATTTCAGTCTGTACAGATTCCTTGGCACTACAGTCTTGTTGTAATTTGCTGATAAAATCATTGCAGCCCTTGCCTTGGTAATTTGCCATATCTGACAGTATCCTCTGTGGGTACAATAACGGAAGGGAAAAATAGGGGGCAACAGGTAATTCCTACTTAATAGGGTACAATAGAAAGAGGACCCTAACGTGTGTCCCAAAAAAAAGAGCCAAGCTCACCACCTCATCCCTAAATAGACTTAAAGGCTAGGAAGGATAGCCCCCAGGGGGGATTTGTGAGGTGGGTGCTCGGACAAAGTAAAGTGCTCATATGATATAAAAGGTACAAAATGTATTTAGACTCTATAAAATAGCCAGTAGTAGTCTGGCATTGTGGTATAATAATATTTTATAACAGAGAAGTTGTGATTGTGTATTTCTGAGTATTTCAGAAATGACACATGTGTGGCCAGCGCACCAATGAGTTCCTGTGATCTGGGCTATCATCGGACAGCTTAGATCACAGGCACAGTGAACAGAACTGATCTCACCAGTGTGATGAGAAGCCTTTGAGCCACCACCGTATGGGTGTTGCTGTTCGTTAAAGCCTTATTGTTGTGAAGGGAATTCTGCCAGAAGGGACTATAACGTTTATTTATTTGCTCTGTGGATTACAATACTCTCATTTGGGCAGTAAGCTCTCCATGGTGAGTTAAGGACCCAAATGCTGCAAGGACTGAGTAATCACTATTCTCCAGTGGCCAGTGGCTAGTCAAGGACTGGGACTTAAAAGACTGATTATTACATGATTCTTTTGTTATTTCTGACATTTACCTGTGACGGTAGTTGAGACAGTGCTTACTCTTTCTGTGCTAAATTGCTATTGCTTTTATTTACTTTTCCCCTTTATCCTGTACAGGGCTTTCCATGTTAACACAGCCTATTTCAGGAGTTCCAGGTGGGTCGAAGTTACTTGGGTCCAGATACATGGTGGGTCATCACTAGAGAAAAGCAGGAGACCCCATACAATCCAGTGTCGTTTCCAAGGTATTGCAACATCTTTATTTATACTTTAAAGGGGTTGTAAAGTCTCAAGGTTGTCAATGGATGCAGCAGCAGGACTCGGGAGCGTGCCGTATGAGTGCCCTCATGAAATGTGGCTCTCCATGGGGGCACTCAAGAAGAAGAGTCGGGAGCGCTACCGGGGGACCCCAGAAAAAGAGGATCGGGGTCGCTCTGTGTAAAACCCTTGTGCAGAGCAAGTAAGTATGACATGTTTATTATTTAAAAAAAATAAAAACAATCACTTTAATCGAAACATTTAACAAATTACTTTTCATTGAACTGTAGAAGAACATTGTTTTTTTTTTCTCTTCATTAGATTTTTATTGATAATTTGTAGTTACAGCAAGTTAACAAGTATATTTAACATTCAGTATAAATTGTTTTACATATTGCATTTGGGAGAATCGGGACTCCCAGGAAGTGTACAACTAGGAAATCATTCATGCAAAACACATTGGATTGTGTAGAATATTGTAAAAAGAATTTATATCCCCAAGGGATATAACCAGTTAAAGTGATGAACCTAGAGTCGGTTGCAAGACATGGTATACTAATCAGGTTTCTCTGTACCTCCCCAGCTCCTTCAGTAGATAGACCATAGCCACGTTGTGCTCATTAATAAGGGGAGATTGTGAGGACAGTTTCTGGGCAGGGTATGGCGGTATTGACCTTGTTCCCCACGTCCCCAGACTCCCCCATGGGATCATATCTAGTACGGGGTCGTGAGTTGGTCCGTCTCTTAGCCAGTGCTGGTAGAATGTTTGTCATATGTACTATATTATTTTCATGTATAACAATCTGAGGTTGGTTAGCGCCTTTCTTCTTATGAGGTATTGTTGTGGAGGTCATAATACCACCTTCGCCAAGGTGCCCATTGCCTAGCTAGTTTCTGTGCGTGCTCCGCTGATGTGGTCATTATCGTCTCATATGAGTAGTGTGTGTCTGTTGCCCAGAACACTTCTTCTGTAGAAGGGGGTTCAGGGTTTTTCCAGTTTCTGGTTAGGGTGAGTCTGGCTGCTAGGAGTATGTGGATGATTTTGTATCTTGAAAATCCCAGAAGGGAGTCTGTGTCTAGGGATAGAAGGGCTAGACTTGGATTTGGCATAATGTTTGATTGAGCGATGTTGGATATGGTGTGGAAAATGTCTTTCCAGAATTTATGGATTTTTGGGCATCCCCATAGTGTATGAAGGATATTTCCCTTTTCTCCATAGTTCCTCCAGTATTCATTTGAGAATTGCGGAGAGAAGTGAGCCAGTTTGGCTGGGGTCAGATACCATCTTAATGTGATTTTTGTGGAGATTTCACGTAGGGTAGAGCAGCAGGTGGTTTTCTGAATTGTTCTTGAGGCTTTTAGCCATTGTAGGTCAGTAAAGGTTTGTCCTAGGTCTGTTTCCCATTGCAAAAAGGGGTGGGATTTGTGGAAAATCAGTTTCTGATGGAGTAGGTTATAAAATAATTCCTTTTGACTGTGGGGTTTTGTTTGTTAGATAGTGCCAGGCTTGGGTGTGAATGTTCTGGTTGGTAATTTTAATTTGGTTTAGGCAGTGTCTTATTTGCATGTATTGGTAATGGTCTGTCGATGGGAGACTGTATTTTTTTTGTAGTGAGGGAAAGTCTTTAAGGATGTCATTCCGGTAGAGATTGGATATGAATCTGATTCCTCTGCGGGCCCACGAAGTGAGGGTAATTTGACCCACAAGGGAATGTAGAGCAGTGAGCGGGGTCTGCAGGGGTATTGCGTCTTGGAATAGATGTTTCCATGCATTGACCGACGCATGCATCGCTGGTGGAAGGTAGGAGGGCATGCGTGCTCCCAGATATGCTCTGTGTAACCATTCAGTAAGCGGTATTTGGAGTCGTAAGAGGCTTCTCTTTTGCTCCAGGTTTTTTGTGGAACAGGTGAGAACCATTCCCTAAGTTGGGACAAAATGGTTGCTGTGTAATAGTCAGCGAAATCGATATAGCTTGTGCCCCCCTGTGATTTGTGTTTGACTAGTTTGTGGTGTGCACATCTAGGTTTCCGACCGATCCAAAGCATTTTAGATAATATAGATTGTAATGATTTGAAGTAGCTGGCTGGAATTGGGATCACTAGGGTCCTGAATAAGTAAATGATCTGAGGTAGATGTAGCATTTTAAAAGCTGCTAGTCTTCCTGACCATGAGAGTTCTGTTTTGGTCAGTTTTGGGATTTCAGATTGGAGCCTATCTCGAAGGGGAAAATAGTTGAGCTGAAGTAAGGATTTAGGGGATCTAGTCAACTGTATGCCTAAGTAAGGTATGCTGGTGTCCACCCATGTGTATGGAAATTGGTTTTGGAGTAGAATCCTTGTTGTGGAGTCGATCCCTATGTCTAAGATGTTTGATTTAGATTCATTGGCTTTGTAGTAGGATATTGCTCCATACCGTTGAAGTGTTTTTTGTACTTCTGGGAGAGATGTCGTTGGGTTCGTTAAGATTAAAATGACGTCGTCCGCGATGAAAGGCTGATTTTGTGTTGGTGTGAGTTGATAGATAGGCCGTTAATTTTGGGGTTGGATCTAATATGCTCGGCTAGGGGCTCCATGACCAGGTTGAAAATCAGAGGGGAAAGTTGGCATCCCTGCCTGGTGCCGTTGGAGATTTGAAATGGTTTGGACATTAGGCCTGATGTGAAGACCTGTGCGGATGGGTTGATGTATAGTGCTAAGATCATTCTCAGTATGGACCCTGTGAAGCCAAATTTTTGTAGGGTTACAGCTAAGTAGTCCCAGCTGACCCTATCGAACGCCTTCTCTGCATCTAGCGATAAGAGCAGAGAAGGCGTTCCTTCAGCGCTTGCATGGTGGATTATGTTTATCAGTCTCTTTGTGGTGTCTGACGCCTGTCTACCCTTCATGAAACCAGATTGGTCCATGTGGATCAGAGATGGCAAAATGTTTACTAGTCTATTTCCTATCGTCTTGGCATAGATTTTAAGGTCTACATTCAGAAGGGATATGGGGCGGAAATTTTGCGGTGTTGTCGGGTCTTTGCCCGGCTTTGGTAAAGTCACTATCATAGCGGAGAGCATTTCTTCTGGGAAAGAGGAGGAGGACGCGGCGGCGTTGTATAGCTCACAGAGGTACGGTGTAATCTGGGTGTGGAATGTTTTGAAGTATTCCCCGGTTAGACCATCTGGACCTGGGGACTTTTCCTGTGACAATTTCTTTATAGTTTCTCTTATCTCTTCTGGGGAGAAAGGTGCATTTAACAGCTCTAGTTGGTCTGTGGATAATTTGGGGAGTTTCACCTGGTCAAGAAATGATTGAATCTCTTCTTTAGTTGGTTTGTAGGTGGTCTGATCTTCCTTTCGATTATATAGGCTACTGTAGTACGTACTGAAAGCATCGGCAATCGATTGGGGGTTTAGTCGTTTTTCGTGTGTGGCCGGGTGGAGCAGATAAGCTATTTTGTTTCTGGCGTGATATCCCTTAATCCAAAGGGCCATGGTTTTGCCTGCCTTGTTGCCAGTAACAAATGTAGTGGCTCTAAATTTCCTCTGTAGTTTTGCATAGTTATCTAGCAACAAGGTGCGGAGTTAGTTGAGTAATTTAAAAATTTCTGCTCGTAGTTTTGGAGTGGGGTGGAGTTTATTTAGGGTGTCTGCTTTTTCGATTGCTGTAGTGAGCTCTGTCAATCGCCGCGTCCTCTCCTTTTTAACTCTTGAACTTATTTGTATAAAGAAGCCTCTAATAAAGGCCTTATGGGCCATCCACAGAGTCGCCGGGTCGGATACAGATCCCTTATTAGAAGAGAAGAATTCTTCTAGTCGTTCAGATAGGTATGTAACATTAGTGGGGTGATTTAGAAGGGAGTTGTTAGTTTTCCAAATATACGTTTGACTGGGCGTGGATTTATTGGTGATTTGTAAGCTTATGGGTGCATGATCCGACCATGTGACTGAGTGGATTTTCGCTGATTGAATATTCTGTAATAGCCACTTATCCGACAAAAAAAGGTCTATACGGGAGTACGTGTTGTGACGAGGGGAGAGAAACGTATAGTCTCTCTCCTCCGCGTGACAACATCTCCACACATCATACAGGTCATTTTCTGATAAGAATTTGTTCAGTGGTGAATGGAACCTCTTGGGTCCCGCGGAGGAGTCCAGGCCATAGTCAGGGACCAGGTTGAAATCCCCGCATATTACAAGATGTCCTTGCCGGAGATCTAAGATTGTTTTGGTGGTGGATCTTAGAAATCTCATTTGGTGTTGGTTGGGCGCATACAGTGATGCGATGGTGTAGGTAGAGTTTTCAATTTGGCAGGTGATAATTAGGTATCTCCCCTCTGGGTCTGAGGTGCATTGGAGAAGTTGGAAGGAAATTGAGTCTCTGAAGGCAATGCATACACCTCGTTGCTTTTTGATGAAGTTCGATTGGAAAATATGTGGGAAAGATTTATGTTGGAATTTCGGGGCATTCCCCAAGGCGCAATGCGTTTCCTGTATGCATAGAATGTCACATTTATGGTTAAAAGCCGTGTTCCAGAGCGAGTGTATCTTGGCAGGGTGATTTAGGCCCTTGGCATTGATAAAGAGTATATTAATCGTCATATTGGATGGGTGTTATAATGAAGAGGTGCAAGACTCACGTTTGGATGAGCAGAAGATGGTGTCCAGGAGCTTGAAGAATAGCGTGGTTTGTTCTTCTGTGTGTCGAAGGAATTGAGCGAAGTACTCTAGGTTCTTTGGAAACAGGCTTCAATGAGGTTAGCCGGGTGGTTTTGGTAGATGAAGTAACGGGCCTGTGGTCATTGCCTCTGTGGGAGTAGAGGCCTGCAAAATGAAAAAGTTAACAAACAGAAACAATAACAAACAAATGTGTATTATTAACACTCAGCTGTTTGTGCTAAGTAGCAGCTGATAAATGGGGGTAAAGTTCAGGGCCTCATTAGAGGTGAACCCGAGGCCCAATCATGTTGGGTCGCCGTTTTCTGACCGTGTGGAGATTCCTTAGAGTGATTGTGGCTTGCTGCCTTGTTCCGTTGGTGGTATTGGGAAAGGTGAGGTTGAGTCGTTTTAGGACGATCCTCTTGTGGGAGCTCAGGGATTATACCCCAGGAGTTGAGTAGTTTCATTCCATCATGGATATTGGAGATGGCGTGGTGGGTGCCATTCCTGGTGATTATAAGGGTGGCGGGGTGGCGCCACTTATAGACCAACTTGTGGTTGTTCAGAGCCTTAGTCACCGTTTTGAGCTGCCTCCTGAGTTGCAGAGTATGTTGAGAGAGGTCCGGATAGATTTGCAAACCGGTAAATGGATCCGGGAAGTGTGGCAGGGATCTTGAAGAAGTTAAGATTTGTTCTTTGGTCTGGAAAAAGTGGACCCTTAGTAGGACATCTCTAGGGATAGTGTCTTCTAGATGTCGAGGCTTAGGGATTCCGTAAATGCGATCAATGGTAAGTTCAATTGGTGATAATTCAGGCACTAAGGTTGAAAAGAGTTTGGATGCGTAGCTGCGGAGTTCCGCAGGTTGAATGGTTTCCAGGATCCCTCTGATTTTTAAGTTGTTTCGCCTCGAGCGGTCCTCGAGGTCGGCCAACTTAGATCTGATCCACTCGAAGTCACCTTTGTTTTCATTGTAAGCGTCAACTAGATCATTTACAGTGACAGTGCATTCTTCCATCTTGTTTTCTATATATTGGACCCTTTTGTCCACGTTGCTTATCTCAGCCGAGGATTTGGTTAGCACTGATGTGAAACTAGTTGTTAGAGAGCTTTGCAAGGACAATAGCATGTCCTTTAGCGTAGAGTCCAATACTGGTTGTCCAGTGGTTGGGAAGGATGCTATCAATTGTAAGGGTTGTGGAGGTGCATCATCCCCGCAGGGTGGAGGCTGGTTAGAGGGATCCAGTTTCATTTTAGATTTGGCTGGACTCTGAGTTGATGGGCTGGAGGGTGAGGATTGTAGGGGTGAAGGTGGAAGGTGCTGTGAGTCTCCATCTTCTAAGTCTGCATCAGGAAGGTCAGTGTAAGAATCTGAGAGGGCTCTTGAGGTTGGTGGATCTTTTGTATGGGTATTCCCCCTCGCCTGGTGGGGTGGGTGGAAAAAGGCTGTGAGTTTTTTAGGGATACGTTCGTCCTTTCTTTTGCGAGACATTGTGTGTATGCTTGTATCTTGTTTGTGGTCAATCTCCTTTGCTTGTTGTAATCTAGCGATCGGGCCTCACTGGGTATCTTCTTTAAGGAGCCATTGTACCCTGGATGCAGCTGCTGGGTGGAGAGGGAGTACTAAGATGGCCGCCGGTGTAGGGTATCTGGGCTATATACAGTCTTTGGCTAGCTATATGGGGTATTTAGTAGAGGAGCAAACAAAGATTCAGGGATATGCAGGTGTAGCTTAGTTATTGCGTGTTTTTTGCTCCTTGTATGCTCTGAGCCCTGGCTTGGGGCCTTCCAAGATGGCGGCCGCGCTAGGCCTCGGTTGTTGCTGGTCTGAAAATCAGGGTTGTAGTGCTGCCAATTTGACTTTTGGATGCCCCAGTAGTGTAGATAGGGTGTTATATGTCCCCGGTAGCTGTGGATGGGCTGTGGAGCCTGACTGGGGTCCGCTGTTGTGTCCGCTCGTGTAGGCTGCAAAAGCCTCAGGCTCGATTTGGGGCTCTGTGGCGTCCGCGGTCTGCGATTTTTTGGCGAGAAGGTGCTCAGGTGTCAGGGAGGTGAGGGTGAGGTGTTAGGTATCTCACCCAGCCGCGGATCTCGTGGATTCCCTCGGATTCGTCTCAGGGTGGTTGGAGCTCACTGCAGACGCGTCCTTCCTGGCTCGTTGCTGGCCACTCCCCCCAGAAGAACATTGTTGATATTGTGTAGCTCAATACCTTGGTTCATTTAATAATAATGTTATATATTGCCCAGTCATTTTACACCAGTATACTAGTATCATTTGATCATTACATACAGTTATTGTGATAAATGTATTCAGCCGGTCATCACCTGCTGATCATGAAAAGAAAAAACACGTTGTTCCACCCACTCATGCCATACTCCCATATTAGTGACAAGTCTCCAGAGCTGTCATTAGCTTTATATACAATGGGGTGGGAATATGGTGACATCACTGACCAAATATGGACATGGCCTATCCCCCATTCATACAAAGAGCCCAAAACTATTTAAAGTGGCTGTAAAAGTAGAAGATTATTTTTTACCTTCATGCATTATATAACAGGAAAGTTATATGCATTAAGGTAAAAACCTTCTGTGTGCATTTTGCCTTTTCTGTTGCATAATAATCCCTTTTGTCTTGTAATGCCCATTTTTCTGTAAATATTTGTTTGCACCATTCTTACCTTTTCTTTTATTAAACAATATTTTAAAAATTGTTAACATTCTCTCTAATGCACTAAGCTAGAACTTAAAGAATCCATGGGGTTTATTTACTGTGCAGTAAAAGTACATTGCAAGTTTACTTGGAAGTGAAGTTGCTGTAGATTTCAGGGGGACATGCAAGGGAAATAAAAAATAGCATTTTTGCTTGTACGTGATTGAATAATAGAAATAAACAGAGCTTCCCCTCATTTTAGATCCTCCCCTCAGATCTAAAGTGACTGCACTTCCTGAGTAGTTGGTAGGCCAATAAGCTATCTAGTGGCAGTGATTTGGGGGATAACAGGTTAATCACAGAACATTAAAGAGGGAAGGGGATTTTGATGGTGCCAAAAAAGGTTCAAGACAAAAATATATATATAAAAATAGAAAATGTTATTGTTTAGAATACATTAAAATTAGGGAGAGTATTATAGTTGTCTCTTCCTATAGTTGTTAACAGCTATACTTTTACCACATGTACAACATATAAATACAGGAGAACTTTTTAGGATGCCTGTTAGTTCTACATTCATGTCAAATAATCATCAAGATTAGTGTTGAGCGAACCCGGACTGTAACGTTGGGGTCCGTACCGAACTTTCGGGTGTCCGGGACCCAGACCCGAACACGGACATTTCAAAAAACATTCGGGTTCTGGGTTCTGGTAGTTGATCACGCATGTTGAATAGCTGAAGGGCAGCCAATCAACAAGCGTTTCACTGGTTTGCCCGCCCAAGCGAGTTGTGATTAGAACTACTAATAAACTGTACTTACATCTTGATTGTCCGTAGGATTTTTCAAGAGGACATAAATATACAACATGTACACCATTTTCATATCGACAATTGTTGATATCCTTCTCTGTTGATATTATGAGAGGGATTAAAATTACATAAGATTTGTTATTGTAAAAGATAAAAATATATATATAAAAACAGAACTTGGAAAAAACCGTGGTAGTTTTAGGGGAAGGGAGAAATTACAAGACACTAATTGGACAATAGGGGGTTTAGTGACGGTGATCTATCGAATAACCGGATGGTTGATGAGTCCTTCACGTC
>BLSH010397422.1:84802-122401 GCA_018402905.1 Glandirana rugosa | reverse complement strand
TCTGGCTACAGTCTCTGTGTCCTGTATAAAATCCCTGTGTCCTGGCTACAATACCTGTGTTCTGGCTACAGTCTGTGTCCTGTATAAAATCCCTGTGTCCTGGCTACAATACCTGTGTTCTGGCTACAGTCTCTGTGTCCTGTATAAAATCCCTGTGTCCTGGCTACAATACCTGTGTTCTGGCTACAGTCTGTGTCCTGGCTAAAATCCCTGTGTCCTGGCTACAATACCTGTGTTCTGGCTACAATACCTGTGTTCTGGCTGCAATACCTGTGTTCTGGCTACAGTCTGTGTCCTGTATAAAATCCCTGTGTCCTGGCTACAATACCTGTGTCCTGGCTACAATCCCTGAGTTCTGGCTACAATTCCTGTGTTCTGGCTCCCTGTCCCTGTGTTCTGGCTACAATTCCTGTGTTCTGGCTGCTGCATTTGCCACCCTAGGCTTATACTCGGGTCAATAACTTTTCCCAGTTTTTTGTGGTAAAATTAGGTGCCTCGGCTTATATTCGGGTCGGCTTATACTCGAGTATATACGGTAATAAATATCCAAAAAAAAAATATTCATTGGGTTTGGCCGATATATATTCTTCTACATACTTTTGGTAAAAAAAAAATTGCAGTCGCCGTTTATTGATTGGTTTGTGCAAAAGTTATTGCGTCTACAAACTAGGGGAATTGATTTGTGGCTTCTTTTTTTTTTTTACTATCGGGACTGCAATATTGGGACGGACATGTCGGACATTTTTGACACTTTTTTGGGACATTTATACAGCGATCAGAAATTTAAATATCCACTGATTTCTGTATAAATGTCATTGGTAGTGAAGGGGTAGCCTGAAGAAGGCAGTGAAGGGGTTAACTGTGTTTCCTGCATGTGTTCTAACTGTGTGGGGGCAGGGCTGGCTGGGGCATAACAGATCTAACCGATCCCAGTGACAGGGATCAGTAGATCTGCCAAGTCCCCATTCACAGAATGGTGTTTACATCAGCGGTTCCCCGTTCTGCAGCTCTGACAGGCGATCGTGGGTCACGAGCAGACATCGAGGCTGCCTGGCCTGCAGGCACGCCCATGCAGCGTGCGGCGGCTGCACGCGTGCGCCGCTGCCGCCTGTGAGTGCGCACCGGGAGCGCGCACAAGAGCAGAACGTCCATGGACGTCCACCCAGATCCGTCTTATCGCTATAGCGCGGATCTGAAGGGGTTAATGGTGATATTTCCCAACTTAATAGTTAAATATCCCCCATGACTAAACCCAATCAATGATGAAACACATTACAGCATGGTGAGCCTGAGGGTGTCATTGACATGTACTGGTAACAGTGCAATGAAATTTTGACCAGCCATTTGTCACAAATTGGTGAAGGGGACCGGGGTCTGACTTCACATTCATCACATCATACATGTTTGAATTTAAGTAGGGTAATGAAGGTATTTCACATCTTATTAGTCCAATATCCCCATGACTAACTCAATCATGGGTGAAACACATAGGGGCAGAGCCTGCAGCAAAAGATGTCTCAATTTTTCAAGTGAACTATTCCAAACCATTTTAGATTTAGCAGCAGCGCTTTATATTTTTTTGCATGATATGAATATGGGATGGATCCCCAAAAGCCTTGGCACCTGCAGCCAGAGAGAGAAGTGAGCTCATTAATGTGTTGCTCCTCCTTCACTGTCCAATCAACGACTAACGATGGGTTCATGACAGCCTTGACTTTGGTGAATTGTACAGAAGATGAACACTTGTAGAAAAATATGTAATACATTTCGAAAAAAATGCCAGCATGCAAGAAAAAGAATATTTAGTAGATAAATGCTGTCAAAAAATTTTTGAATTTGCAAAGACATTTTAAGTTTGTGACTTATAGGCCACACAGGTTTGGCTGCAGATAAGGTCTAATTTACTAACAGATTTAATAAATACCTGGTATAAGATGATACAGCAATGTCCTTGTTTTTAATGTTTTCAATGTTTTTTTTTTTATATTTCAATAATAAATTGTAATATTGCTTATTTGACAGTTTACAAAATAACACAACTCATAGAAATGTCATCTAAATGCTCTTTTTTTCTGAATAATGCTATCATATAGAGATATTGCATGCTGTGAATAATATTTTAGTGAATAGTTGAAAGTAAGGGTTATAAATCAAAGAAATGATGATGCTGTGTTAATATATTTATATTACATATTTATGATGCAATAATAGCATCATATTAACATTCTCCATAGATATTTTGTAGTTGTATACTGTGCTTTCAGAAAAGTTAAGTCCCAGCATAAATACATGCGAGTTATTGATTCCCACTGAAGACCTTGATACAGGTTTGATTCATTGTAAGTCTTTGATGTCTTATACTTTGATAAATCCGGAATCCTGACACAAGTCTGAATCTCTAATCATGACCATAAATAATTGAAGTTTTCAACTAGTAAACCCAACAGTGTTTGAGCCCCAAAGGAAAATGTACAAGTAACAAAACCAAGCTCTTGTATACATACTGCAGATAAGTCATAATAAAACTTTAATCCAAAACATAAGTGGTGAAATAAATAATATTTTAAGCAGCATTGGGAATAAATATTTGATCTGCCTTGCAATACAACATGCTTTTAATACAGATAAGACAAAAAAATCACTATATACAATATATATATATATATATATATATACATATATATATATATATATATATATATATATATATATAAAATTAGGAAAGGTGAGCAGCACTTCAGTGTTCCTCAGGTGCCAGCAATCAAGCCTTACCCCAAGGCTATATATAAAAATGAAAGTCCAGGATTGCTGCATACAATTTCTTTAATATTTTTAAAGTATCAAAATACAAGCATCATTCAAGAATTTTCTTCAAATGGTAACATACTGATCATAAAAAGATTATGTAAGTCAAACAAAGTCCATAACAAGACAATGATCTTGCTCCATATTTACCAACAGTTCCGGGCTATTGTCCTCCTCTCACGCCCTTTCTCAAGGTATGGAACAATATTGAAATCACATTCTATTAGTGCTATTTATTCACAATTGATGAGGAATCAATTAGGACAATTACTTCGATAATTATTCACATCTGATGTTTAGACTCAATCTTCCACGTCCATAAATGGAACAATCCTAATGGCTTAGCTCCAATTCATCACACAGATTTTTTCATGCCTATACAGATACACATGATTTGTTTCACAAATTTAAAAAAAAACCAAAAAAAAAAAAACCAAAAAACAAATGTATATGTGAAAAAGCAAATAAACAAGTAAATAAACAAATAAATAAACAAACCAATCAAAGAGCCAGGCCCAGACCAATTAGGTCAGATCCTTATTTTAAAGCTTAGACCCCTATAGGAATAGATGCAGATCAAAATCTCTATTTAACCCCTTAGGAAAAATGGTATCCAAACGATTTATCCAGAAAACCTCTCTCTTTCTTAATTTAGTTTCTCTATCACCTCCCCTCCTATCTTGTGTCACAGATTCTATTACCATAACCGTAATTGGGACACCGTATGTCCCATATCTACAAAATGTTTAACCAAAGGTAATTTTGTTAATTTATCTCTTATTGCATATTTATGTCTCTCTATCCTATCTTTTACCTTCTGAGTGGTCTTCCCTATATAGAGGAGACCACAGGGACATTTAATAAGGTATACCACAAATGCCGATTGGCATGTGTGGTATCCCCTAATTTCCAAAGTTTCCCCAGTATGTGGGTGATTAAACGTTTTCCCTTTAATCATGCTGTTGCACTGAATGCAGCTTAGGCATGCATAGGAACCATAATTAGGGGTACATAAAAAGGTTCTACCAATATTAGTTTTTTTGATCCTGCCAACGTCCGACCTAACCACCCGGGAGTAAATTGTACGCCCCTTGCGATAGGCCGACATTGGGACATATTGAAATTCCTCAATGGATGGATAATTGTCCAGCAGAATTGTCCAATGTTTTTTAATGATATTAAAAACTCTCTTTGAGTATGGGTGGTATTGTGTCACAAACGGTAATCTCCTTTGACCTCTGTTTGTTTTCTCTGCTTCTGTCCTAATCTTTTTTAATTCCTCTCTTTTATAACCTCTCTTTTCTAGTTTGTTTTCTACCTCATCAAGACGTTCTTCCCTAATTTTGGGGTCACTCACAATGCGTCTAATACGTGAAAACTGACTCTTGGGTACTGATTTAAATACACCCGGTGGGTGAAAGCTTTTCTGGTGCAACAATTGATTGTGGTCCATAGGTTTCACATATAAATCACTTTCCAATCTACCCGCCTCCAGCATTACCATAACATCCAAAAAGGGCAACCTCCTATCACCAAAATTGATACTAAATTCCAATCCTGGAAGTAACAAATTAATGCAAGAATGAAACAAAAGTAAGGTATCCGTGCCACCTACCCTTATTGCGAACACATCATCCACAAAACGCCACCAGCCTAGGCAATGTTCCTTAAACAATACGTTAGTATAAATCAGAGATTCCTCTATCATATTCATAAAGGCGTTCGCATATGCGGGGGTGACATTTGAACCCATAGAGGCCCCCCTCAACTGCCTGTAATGCTGTTCGCCATACAAGAAAATATTTTCCTCCAACACTATCTTCAAGAGTTGTAACAAAAATTATATTTGAGATTCACTATATAAACCTGAAGCCATCCAAAGGTGTTTGCACGCTTCCAAAGCCAATTCATGAGGTATATTAGTGTATAAACTGGTCACATCCCAGGTGACCAGCATGGATCCCGGTCTTATCTCCAAAAGTTTAAGTTTACTCAGAAAATCATCTGTATCTCTGATATATGACTTAGTATTTTTTATTAAAGTTGTAATACACCTTTCTAAATATTTAGCAATTGGAGATGTCACGGAATCCATGCTGGACACTATGGGACGACCCGGCGCGTTCACCGGGTCCTTATGAACTTTTGGCAGTATATAAAACACTGGTGTAATCGGAAGCTCATTAATTAGAAACTTACTAGTTGTTTCATCAATTATCCTATTGTCTTTTGCCCTTTTTAACAGTTTTTAATTTTCCTTTGTACCTCAAAAATTGGGTTACCATTCAATTGGCAATAAGTATTATCATCAATCAGATGTTTTATAACCTATCTTTCATATTTAACCATGTCCATAATCACTATTGCACCTCCCTTGTCAGCTGGCTTGACACATATGGTGTCCCAATTATGGTTTATGGTAATAGAATCTGTGACACAAGATAGGAGGGGAGGTGATAGAGAAACTAAATTAAGAAAGAGAGAGGTTTTCTGGATAAACCATTTGGATACCATTTTTCCTAAGGGGTTAAATAGAGATTTTGATCTGCATCTATTCCTATAGGGGTCTAAGCTTTAAAATAAGGATCTGACCTAATTGGTCTAGGCCTGGCTCTTTGATTGGTTTGTTTATTTATTTGTTTATTTACTTGTTTATTTGCTTTTTCACATATTCCTTTTTTTTTTTGTTTTTTGTTTTTTTTTAAATTTGTGAAACAAATCATGTTTATTTGTATAGGCATGAAAAAATCTGTGTGATGAATTGGAGCTAAGCCATTAGGATTGTTCCGTGTATGGACGTGGAAGATTGAGTCTAAACATCAGATGTGAATAATTATCAAAGTAATTGTCCTAATTTATTCCTCATCGATTGTGAATAAATAGCACTAATGGAATGTGATTTCAATATTGTTCCATACCTTGAGAAAGGGCATGAGAGGAGGACAAAAGCCCGAAACTGTTGGTAAATATGGAGCAAGATCATTGTCTTGTTATGGACTTTGCTTGACTTACATGATCTTTTTATGATCAGTATGTTACCATTTGAAGAAAATTCTTGAATGATGCTTGTATTTTGATACTTTAAAAATATTAAAGAAATTGTGTGCAGCAATCCTGGACCTTAATTTATATATATATATATATATTATATTATATTATTATGAGAACTACGGTAGCATCAAAGGTAGAGCTATACGGACTCAGTCACTAGCTTTCTTCTTCATTTTAAGGGCTTTTCTTACCCAATTTATTAAAAGAAAGTTCAGAAAAACACCATAACATGAGTTTCCCTCACAGGGGCATTCAACATTTATCTTCCAACCCAAAGAACAAATGACATTCAGCCCCCTGGCTTGTACATGCAATACTTGTGATACTCCACTAAAGATTATCTCCATTGCTAGCATATATACTTAACCACTTGCCAACCAGCCGCCGTCATTATACGGCAGCAGGTTGGCTTCCCTGTATGAATTGCTATAGCTGTATGGTGCCCATGCACGCAGGTAGGGGTGCACGCCCCCACCGTGCCTGTGGTGATCAGATTAATTACAGAACCGATCAATCTACAGGTCCAGGCCAATGATTTCTGGTCTGGACCTGCTGAGGAAGGTAGATGAAGTGATGCAATCTCCTCTCCTGGAGCCCTTTTCAGTTCCAGCGAGTGAGGAGAGAAGGTCACAGTGAGTACACCAAACACTACACTGATACCATCACGTAGGCACACAATTTACCCCTGGTCATCAACCGATCGCCCCCTGATTGCCCCCCAGTAACCCCTTCACTCACTGTCACTGTGTCACTTAGTGCAGTTTTCAGATTTTTCACTGATCACTGTACTGGTGTCACGTGTGACACTAAACTGTGTTAGGGTAGTTAATGGTAGTTCCAGGTAGGTTTAGGGTACCCCATTAACCCATAATAAAGGTTTTATCCCCTTGATTGCCCCAGTTAACCCTTTAATCCCCTGTCACTGTGTTACCAACTGCATTCAGATTTTTCACTGATCACGGTATTGGTGTCACTTGTGACAGTTAGTAGCAGTTAGTGGTAGGCCCAGGTAGGTTTAGGGTACCCCCATTAACCACCTAATGAAGTTTTTAGCCCCTTGATTTCCCCCAGCTAACCCTTTCACCCCCTGTCATCAGTGATCACCGTATTAGTGCTTCGTTTTTATAGCGTCAGTGTACCCGTTGTAGATTACCTAATAAAGGTTTAACCCATGATCACCCGGTGGGTGATATCAGTTAGGTTTTAGCATCAGTTAGGGCAGTGTAAATACCAGGAAGGGTCAGATTAGTCATGTAAACTAACAAGCACACACACACACACACACTAGATAACTTAGATGGTTGAGAAGACTGAGAGACTGCTTGAGAAGTAACAATTTGCTCGCAGTGAAGTGAAGAGACAACCGGAGTGTTTTCATTCTGTCCTCCATTCACGTAGACATGGAAGTCCAAATTCCAACGGTGACTGGTGTTGTTGGGAAGCCCCTCTGTGTCCACGAATACAACCTTAATATGGGAGGAACCAGTTGTTGGCCTCATACTTAATTGCCCGTAAGGCCAGACGCATGTACAAAAAAGTGTCTGCAGACCTTTTTCAATTGGCTCTGCTGAACACTTATGTGCTATACAAAGTGTCAGGATGAACTGGATCCTTTCTTAAATTCCAGGAAGAAATGGTCACAGCCCTTCTATTTCCTGAAGGTGCTATGCCCCAACTTCCCAATTCAAATGCAGTGAGCCGGCTGCATGAGAGGCACTTTCCAGAAGTCCTCTGTGGTACCTCAGGCCAAAGAACACCCCAAAAAAGATGCTGTGCCTGCGGATGAGGCGGATATAGGCATGCCACCCACTTTTATTGTCCCTTCTGTCCTGACCAGCCTTGTCTCTGCATCAGTGTTTCACTCGCAACCACACACTAATGGAGTATTATCATAGGGTACAGCACTGCATAGTCCTAGGGCACACATACAAAGGGTCTCGAAAGATGAGATGGCCACCATTACATTTTGAGAGACCCTAAGCTGGAAAGTTTACTGCTAAAATAAAATGCAATAAATAAATAAATAAACAAAAAAATAAAAAATAAAAAAGCCAAAAATAGTTGTGGTTTTATTGTTCTTCTCTCTATATTGTTCTAGCTGTTATTTTCTTGTTCTCTCTCTATTGTTACAGTTGCCATTTTCTTGTTCTTCTCTCTTTATTGTTTTCTCTTTTTTTTTTTTGTGAAAATATTTTTATTGTGCTTGTCATAGGCAAGTACAATAAACATTTTAAAGCATTCTGCGGGCGCAGCCGCTTTAGTTACATATATGCCCATAATATACAATTATACATTGAAAACGTATAGGAAAGTGAGCAGGTAATAACAACATTTTTCGGTAATGTGTAACTTGTACTTGTAGAACCTCGTAAATACACATTGGTTACAGTTGTATGTATAGAATAGCAGGATAATAGCAGTGTCTCTGATTTTTACATCTTGTTTGAGATCGTCTGCCTGTAGTGTATACGATGAGCGTAGTGCCTGTAAAGTGGGTAGGATTGTCTCTCACAATCTAGAATGAGGGGCTAGTCTTGGTGGTTAATTCAAGGTATGTGTTGGATATATTCATCTGTCATAATAAAGTGTAAACATCTGGACCATACCCTCTGAATTTTGGAGTAGGAACCGTTTGCTTGATGAATGAGTTCTTCTGCACTGATTTTTGCATACGTCGGAACCACTCAGCTATTGCTGGAGGTTGTGGGGATTTCCATCTGGCCGGAATGCATATACTTGCTGCATTCACCATATGCATGGCCAATGAAGGCATGTAGGATTTTTTAGAGATTGCCGAGTGGTGCAGCAGAAATTGCGCTGGGGAGAACTCAAGGGGGAGAGTGGTGTTGTTCTTAAAAAGGCTGTGGATTTCTGTCCAGAAGGGTTGTATCTTGGGGCATGTCCACCAGACATGTAGAAGTGAACCCAGCTCCTAGTTACAGCACCAGTAATGTGGGGGGATTGCTGTCGATATTTTATGTAGCCTAAGTGGGATTCTGTACCATCTGGAGAAAATTTTGAAAGCGTTTTCCTGAGCATAGACATTGATTTTTCCTTTATGGATGTATGTATAAATATTTTCCCATTCTAGATCAGATAGGTCAATTGAAAGGTCTTGTTCTCATTTACGGCTGGCTAGGTTAGATTTAGGGGCATGTTCAGCAAACAGCAGAGAGTATGTCACAGATATAAGGTATCTTTGAGGTTCCGTTTGTGAGCACAGTGCTTCAAACGGTGTGAGTTGTCGTAACCAATCAGGTCTGGGGTTGGGTCTTTCAAGGAAGTGACAGATTTGGAGATAAGACCAATGCAGAAATAATTGATTAATCGATTGTGAGGACAATGTAGATCTTGTGAAGAGGAGACCTTTTTCGTATAAGTGTTCTCCTCAAATGTGGGGGTATGGCCATATGTCAGAAAGGAACTTTGCCGTTCAGCCCTGTTTTTTAAAAAAATTTTTAAAAAAGTATTCATTGGTTTTGGCCGATCTATATTCTTCCTCATATTTTTGGTAAAAAAAAAAAAAAACGTAATTGGCGTTTATTGATTGGTTTGCGCAAAAGTTGCTGCATTTACAAACCATGAGAATTCATTTCTGGCGTTTTTACATTTTTTTTGTACTAGTAATCGTGGCAATCTGCGATTTTTATTCCCAGTGACAGGGATCAGTAGATCTCTTACATGCCCACTGACAGAGCGGAGAACCGCCGTGTTTACATCGGCGGTTCCTCATTCTTTCTCTCTGGTAGGTCATCGCGGGTCCACCCGAGCTGCGGGCACACTCCTGCAGACAAAAAATACACATACAAAGTTACATATAGCCATATAGGGCAAAGGCGATAAAACAAGGATACATATACAAATACAAATGTGTCTGACCTATTTTGAGACATTGTCCCGCCATAGGTACCCATAAATGACCTAAGTCTGATGTCTATCTTCATGGTTATCTAGGGGCAGGAGGGTCCCCCCCGCCGGCACCCCAACCGGGAGCTAACTGTGCCGGTCAGGGGGGGAGCCGCCCCCCCATAAAATGTCTTCTGTGTTGTGACACCACAGCGGTCAACAGAGAATGTTAATTGCAGCTATACAACGGTCAGATCACCCACAATCGATTTGTATCCTATTTGAACTTTAAATCCTTGATGATCCTCCTTTGCATTCAACAAAGAAGCATAATTCAGAGACAAAGAAGAGAGTTAGAGAGGTAAAGGAGAGAGGATAGAATAGTGGAAAGGAGAAGAGATATAGATAGGGGAATTAAAAGGTAGATCAAGAAGTTCCCAGCCGGTATGGGGTGGAAGATTTTGAGACCAATATCATAAACAGTTGCTTATAGTCGAATACACAATGTGACACACTGCTAATGCTAATGCTAAGGGCCTAATGTATGAGGGGAGTGATTGGCACAGATGCGGGGGAACCCCCCATCGACACCAGATCAGGGGATGAGATAGTATCCTTGTAGGTGCTTGTGGTCTTAAATTCGAACCATGAGGCCCATATTTTAGTATGTTTGCCAGATTCCCCTCTCGACAGGTATGTAAGTTCCTCCATATAACACAAATAGTTCACTTTCTGTAACCATAATTTACTAGAGGGTGTTTGCGGTTTGTTCCACAGAAGAGGAATAAGGGACTTAGCCATGTTGAGGAGGTGTGGGGTCATAGAATGTTTATATTGACCAATAGTTTCTGCAGTATTGTGAAAGAGTACAGTCCAAGGCTCCAGTAGGAGAGCGAATCCTACGATTAAGTTGATGAGTCTGATGATTTCTGACCAGTAGGGTTGGATGAGTGGGCAGTGCCACCATATATGCGCATGTGAGGCCACTTGACCACAGTTCCTCCAACATAGAGCAGGGTTGGTGGGAGATATATGGTGCATTTTGGTTGGTATATAATACCACCTTGCAAGCAATTTATAGTATGTCTCGGTCGTTTTTGAAGAAATGGAGGAGGTGTGGGTGAGGGTCAGTATTTTGTCCTTTTGGGTATCTGCTAGTGAGGTGCTTAGTTCAGCTTCCCAGCAGTCAAGGTATTCCGGGTAGCCGGGATATTGTAGGGAGATGAGAGCCTTATAAAATTGTGATATTGCGTGTAGCGGAGGTTCCTTTGGGAGAAAGATGGCCTCGATGGCTGTTAGCTCTCGGGCAGTTCTTTGTGGTTGTGGTAGAGATTGAACGAACTGTTTAAGCTGTGAGTACCTCCATCGTTCCATGAAGATAGTCAATCTTGAGCCAACAATAGATTTTAAAGGTTTAAGAGAGTTGGTTTGAAGGACATGGTGTAGGCAGAGACAGCCATCGGAGGACCATGCATTAAATCCCTTATCCAGTTTGCCCGGAAGGAAATATTCATGGTTCGTTAAAGGCATAAGGGGGGAATTATAAGACCAGGAAAGTTTCTTGTGTAGCGTATCCCAGGAGGATTACGAGGCAATCGTTAAGGGGGAGGCTGAAGGTGAAAGAGATTTGTACCTGGGAGGGACCCAAGGAATGCCATCCAATGCTGTACCACTCAGTTCATGTTCTACTCTGACCCATAGTTTGCTATCTCTCTGGTATTTCCAATCTGAAACTCTACCTAAAACAATAGCATAATAATACATTTTAAAGTCTGGTAGGGCCAGACCCCTTAGAGCCAAAGAGAGTGGCTCTGGAGATTCTGGGGTGTCTGCCCCCCCCCCCCCAAATGAAGTGGGAGATCATGGTTTGGAGTGCTGTGAAGAAACCAGGTGGAATCCCCATTGGTATCATCTGGAATAGAAAAAGAATATGAGGAAGAATATTCATCTTAATCACTGCTATCCTCCCCAGCCAGGGGTGGGAAAGGTAGGACCAGGATCTAAGATCTTTTTTAATGGTATTCAGCAGGGGAATATAATTACATCTGAATAGGGAAATGGAGGTGAGGGGTCAAATGGATGCCCAGGTATTTTAGGGTTGCCGACTGCCAGCGGAAAGGTAGGTTTGGTTTTAGCGATGAGACCACTGAACTGGGGACATTAATGTTTAGGATTTCTGATTTAGTCATATTAATTTTAAAATAGGACAAAGATTGAAATTCTTGCAGAGCTGACATGAGGTTGGGTAAAGAAATGCGAGGTTGTTGAATATAGAAGAGAATGTCATCCGTATATGCCTCATATTTATGTGATTTGTGGCCTACAGTTATCCCATGAATGTTGGGGTTGCTTTTGATAGATGCTAAGAATGGTTCTAGGGATATGGCAAACAGCAGGGGCGACAATGGGCACCCCTGACTAGTGCCGTTCCCCAGTGCAAAGGCCTCACTCAGTACCCCATTCACCCTGACCCGTGCCGTCGGGTGGGAATACATTGCGAATATCCTGTCCAACATTCGGGGGCCCAAAGTCCAAAGTGTTGTACGGTCAAGTGAAGATAGGTCCAGTCCACCCTATCAAACGCCTTTTCGGCATCATTAGATAAGAGTAGGGTGGGCTGAGCACATCTACAGGCAAAGTGGATCAGGGAAAGAGTATGCAATGCGTTATCCCTGGCTTCCCTTCCTGGTATGAATCCTGATTGGTCCGCCGAGATCCACTTAGGTAAAAGGGGAAGCAGTCTGTTAGCCATTACCTTAGCTAGAAGCTTCATATCTACATTTAATAATGAAATGGGGCGATAGCTCCTGCAGTTCGTGGGATCTTTATTAGGTTTGGACAGTACTGTGATGTGTGCCGTGAGTGATTCCGGACGGAGGGCTGAGGATGCAGATATGGAGTTGGCGTAATTAGTTGATCTAGGCAGTAAAACCTCACTGGATTTTTTATAATAGGAAGCGGCAAACCCGTCTGGGCCAGGGGCTTTGCTCGATGGCATTGATTTTAAGGCTAGCTGGAATTCTTCCTGTTTAAAATCTGATTCCAGAGCTTTAAGGACCTCAGAAGGTAGTTTTGATGTCTGTGAGGCTATTATCTTCTCTAAAATGTAGCCCTTCTGGCTTTTGGACCTCTCATACTTTCCCAGTTTCATGTCATAGTCATTCTTTTCAAGGATGGCCACCATATCTACCATCTCCTCCCTGGTCATTTGTGTCGCTTTGGAGCGACGATTTGATGCCGCAATGCGGCCCTGGCTCAAACTGCCCGATTCCTCCATATTGTCCCCGACCGTTCCATGGAGTATGTCAAATGGAGAATAGAGCTATTCATGCCCCAGCCTCATGACTCACTTGAGAGTGGAGTTGCACACATGCACAGTGCATAAAGCCAGGTCGCACGTTCGATGCAAAGGCCGTAGGTACGATCAATGAGTGGAGGAGGATTGTTTGGCAACACCACAAATTGGGCACATAACGAAAGTTGGACTTGAACTTGTGGCATGGGTGGGTAATGGCCTATACTGCTTGGATAGAGACCTAGATGGGGGGTTGCCTATACTGCTTGGATTGAGGCCTATATTGTGTCCAGCTTAGGGGTCTGCCAAATGATGTTGCATTATACTTTGGCTTGTGTTGTGTGTTACAGGCATCATGTCGGACAAATTTTATTCTCACGAGTTCCTGCCACAGTTCCTGGACATGTATCGCGAGCTACCTTGCCTCTGGAAGGTCAAATGCAATGACTACACCAACAGAATCATGAAAAGGCAAGCTTTGGAGAAATTGGCACAGCTATTTAAAGCCATAGAGCCTGATGCTGATTACAAATATCAAAAACAAACAATGTATATACCGCGCTATAAATAACCATGTGAGAATAATCATGTAAACATAATCAATGAAATACGTTGCCGCAATTCCATAGGGTACCACCCACAAAACATATATAAACAAATGTAAAACTGCGCAACTATATAAAAAAATGACATTACATAAAGTGCCACAAGTGCACTATTTAAATGTACAAAAATTGCATGTTTATAAGGTGCTGAAAATGATCGCATCAACAAAGTGCCAACAAAGTCCCATGAAAAGTCCTCTTAGGTTAAGGCATTCATAGGAAAAAAAGATGAAAAAACTAAGTAGACTCCTTCACCAAGTGATAAAAAGGAAAAGGACAAGAATATAACTTCTGTGTCACCGCACACTCCAATTTCGGGGACTCTTACCAGAGCCTCTTGGCTGTCTATCGCTAGGTCAGCCTAAAAGGCAATCAGATAGCCTCTGCAGGCATGTACTAGGAAGATGGATGAATCAGCCTCTCTTATCCAGGGTAGGTTTACGTATTCTTCCCCGTTAGAACTAAGGTCCACAGAAACTCATGTTCATATATAAGAAGAAAAAAGGCTCCAATAGTGTAATACTGTCACTTCTTTTATTAAAAAGATAAAACTGCCAAATGGCTACTCACAATTCGGTGGATAATCAATATGCATGCAAGGTTAAAACACAAGACCGGCCATAGAACTGGAATGCCTGTGCTTCCGGGTCACGTGGGGCGCGATGTCGTCAACATGTAGCTCTGCCCGACATGTTTCGTCATAGATGACGTCTTCCAGGGGCATGCTAGAAGCGTCATCTATGACGAAACATGTCCTCAGTGTCACAGAGACCAGATTTTCATGGAATGTTCTATAGGGTGCATGCATGCATATTATACTTATCAGTCCAGACTTCTATGAAGATATAAGACTAGAATTGCCATTTCAGGGAGATTCCTGCTTGGATGTTGAAGTCCCAAATCACAGAGATGGGGATCACCAATGCCCCAGGAGAGAGGGTGGATGTGAAATTAAACCTCACCAGTTTTGACCAAGTTGGCCTGACCCAATCCGGCTGCTTCAGAGAAAAAATTGGAGCATTTTGCCTCTGAAGCAGCCTTATTGGGAAAAATACAAGAAAGAGAAAGGCGCACCGACCTAGTGCAATACCATAAAACCATTTATTGAGATAAAAATTCAACATAAAATATACTCACAAGCGGAGCAGTATCAAAGGCATGTATCATATACAGAGACTTCAGTCTATCTCCACCACAGCTGGGGAGGATCCATAAGGCATCAAAAGCAAGGCTGATGCGTTTCCAGGGCGAACCCTCTTCTTCAGAGGCTCTGAAGAAGAGGGTTCGCCCTGGAAACCTGTCAGCCTTACTTTTGATGCCTTATGGATCCTCCCCAGCTGTGGTGGAGATAGACTGAAGTCTCTGTATATGATATATGCCTTTGATACTGCTCCACTTGTGAGTATATTTTATGTTGAATTTTTATCTCAATAAATGGTTTTATGGTATTGCACTAGGTCGGTGCGCCCTTTTCTTTCATGTATTTTTCTCTAGTTTATTCGGATTCCCATGGTCCTGAGGAGGGCAGCAAGATCATATAGTGCACAAATAGAGTGATTGATTATCAAAGGATTGCATCTCTGGTCAGGCCTTCACCATCGGTCGATACTTCCAAGCGCAAGAACTGTGTTGTGTGTTTCGCAGCCTTATTGGGCCCAGTGAACCCCATCAGGCTTAATTTCACATTCCACATCCACGTTCACACATATCTTTTGGCTGATTCATTATTGCTGTGGCTATATGCCTATATACCTATGAAGCTGACATAACTGTACACAATCAGTGAACAATGATACTCCTCTGGACCACATCATACCTTGATTCACAAACTAACTGAGGATTTGCTCATCTATCTTGGAAATGCAATTGGGTTGCTTGACAGACATGCTATCTTTGGCTGGGCGCTATGAACTGTTACTTACATGCATAAGAACTAGATTTTAATCCCACCTATCATTAGGATCACCAGCCCTACCCCATGTATATATATTGTGACAGTATGCAAGGCGAAGTGGTGGACGGACGCTATCTGCCGCCTTGTATGCATTCATTGGGACTGGATTAAACAGAGTCTGGTCCGGATTTTACCAACCACCATGGCAGGGCTGGTTCCGATCCAGAGTTTGTGGTCCACTGGAGTCCACCAGCATATGGCTTAAATAATCAGGAAGAGATCTCACTAGAGGGATCTCTGTGTAGTTTGAACTTTAAAAAGACAAGGTTTGCATTTTGGCTTATGTTTTGTGGGTGTACTGTACTGTACTGTACTGTTTAGCACTGGACGGAAAGGACTTATTTTTCTGTTTTGTTTGTTTTAACCTTCAAACTTATTTTCTTAATAAACCTGGCAAGCCACCAGATTTCAAAGAAAGTTGCCTGCACGCTGACCATTTTCCTCAGGAAAGATGATCCCCACAAGCTAATCTCCCACGCGTGGTGGAGTTCAGCGGGCACCTTTCCAAGATTTAGGAAATGTTGAAAGCCCTGCTGCAAGCCAATGCAGTTCAGTGGGAAACTAACCGGCAGGTCACAGAGGCCGCTGCAGCTCAGCGAGAGGAGAGTCGCCGACAGCATGAAGCTTGGTGTGAGGAGAGTCGCCAGGCCATCGCGGCACAACAGGAGACAAATCACCAATTTACAGAGGCCCTGTTGGAAGTAAAGAAGGGGCCCACATCTCTTGTGACAGTGGAACCAAAGTTGATAAGCGCCTCTTACCACATGCCTAAGATGACACCTGCGGATGACGTGGCATATCTCACAACTTTTGAAAGAGTCGCTCTTTGCGAAGGATGGCCAAAAGAACAGTTGGCGGGACTGTTAGCACCATTCTTGACCGGTGAGCCCCAAAAAGCCTACTTTGATTTGGAAGTGCCAAAAGTATAAATATATAAATATTGTGGTACCTACGTCCAGAAGAACTATTATGTAACAAAAAAGGGGGGAGGTGGCTAGAACTCACCCCTGTTTGAGGCAACACTGTTGGACTTTAATGGTACCGTAAACATGGAGTACAACCACAGTTTTATAAAATTATAAATTCATCTTTATTATAGCAAGTTTTAAAAGAGAAAGAGAGGGTAGTGCATATGTACATAGTTTAAAATTTAACACAGACCAGGAGTTACAGACATTTTTCAAGATGGTAATTAAGAATACTTATACAAATTTCTGTTGACTCAACATGTTTAGCGGATTTACGAAGTGTCACCGCTTTCTCAGGAGTCTTTTTACAGAAGGGTGTATATTTATTTGCTGTCTGTATAATTTTTACTATAACAATACACAACAGGAAAAAACAGAAAGAAACAAATAATTAGGTAATAAATATAATGGTGCAGTAGACAAATATATAAACAAATTATTCAGCCTACATAAACATATCATTCTTTTGTGTCGTCGCACAATGGCTAAACCCCCCCAGGGACTCCCCTCCATGTAGGTAACCGCGCCCACTGTGCGGGACGTTGTAGTCTGGCCCGGCGGACACGGAGGCCCAGAATGCGTCCAAAATTAGGGGTTACTCAGATAAACCAAAATATAGAAAATTTCAATGATATTACCAAATATATATATATTACAGCATGTCTAACCCCAAATCGATTATTTCAAGACAAGGGGGTAGAGTAAAAAGAGTAAAAATAGTTTTTTAAGGGAAAGAAGTGGAATGTTATGCAATGGCCAAGTCAATCAGCTGACCTGAATCCAATTGAGCATGCATTTCACTTACTGAAGACAAAACTGAAGGGAAAATGCCCCAAGAACAAGCATAACATGTTGAGTCAACAGAAATTTGTATAAGTATTCTTAATTACCATCTTTAAAAATGTCTGTAACTCTTGGTCTGTGTTAAATTTTAAACTATGTATATATGCACTACCCTTTCTTTCTCTTTTAAAACTTGCTATAATAAAGATGAATTTATGATTATATAAAACTGTAGTTGTACTCCATGTTTACAGTACCATTAAAGTCCAACAGTGTTGCCTCAAACAGGGATGAGTTCTAGCCATCTCCCCCCTTTTTTGTTACATACTTTGATTTGGAACCAGATAAGGCCCAGGACTATGAGACCCTAAAGGCAGAGATATTCACACGCCTAGGGGTCACCATGGCAGTCCGGGCCCTACGGGTGGATCAGTGGACCTACCACACCGACAAGCCAGCCCGCTTGCAGATGTTAGACCTGGTCCACCTCACCAGGAACAGCCGGAGAGTTTGCCAGGTCCCCAGATTGTGGAGCACATGGTCATGGACCGCTATCTATGTGCACTCCCTGCTGCTTTGAGGAAAGGGGTCAGTCATGGGGACCTTAAAACCGCCAACCAACTTATGGACCTCATGGAGAGATACACTGCTGCTCAGGACTTGTTGCATCCATGTGCGTCCCACTCCAATGTATCTAGGGGGGAAATTTGATATGACTGCTACGGCTAAAGAGACTGTGTGCTCTAGACCTGGAGGCTGGCCAAAGAAGCCAGGAAGGTCGTGAAACCCTTGAGAGGACTGGGTATAGAACACATACAATGCTACCGATGCCATGCATTGGGCCATATTGTGGTCAATTGTTCCCTGAATGATGAACCCATGCAATGCAATTATACTTATGTGAATAGATGCCTTTCTCTTTTTTTTTTTTTTTTCCTTTAGAAAATTTTTTATTGAAAGTATATAAACAGTACAATATACTCGGCAAACATAGATCAATAGTATGTAACATACAAAATGGGATCTATTACAATATGACTTAATTATGACAGTACCAAGCTCATAATGTGTTGTGTACTTGAACATACCACCCTTGTTCGGTGGCTTCTACGAATTGTCTACCCAACGCGATCTTTGTCTGGTCTTTACAAGCTAGTCGTTTGCGGTATCATAAGGCTGTGGGTAAACCTTTCTCTTTTTGCACAGGTCGCATATACAGCATAATGTTCAAGTCACATGGAGAAGCAAAAGTGTGTGATTTTTGTTGATGGGAAGCCAGTCACTGCACTGCTTGACCCTGGTAGTGTGGTAACGTTGGTAAAAATAAATTGTGTAAAACCTGCAAGGTTACACCCTAGCATTGTCGGGGTCATTTGCATCCATGGGGACACTCGTGACTGCCAGATGGCATTATTTGAATTTGACACCCATTGGGGCAGTGTTACTCATTCAGTGGGGGTGGTACCTTCACTGTTTTATGATGCCCTAGTGGGCAGGGATTTTCCCCATTTTTGTAGGTTATGGGAAGGCACAGGGAGTCTGGAGGATAGAGTTCCCCCTGCTGCAGAATCACGGAAACTCTCACCAGACCCATTTTGCCAAATGGAAGGGGAGACTGGCGGCAGGACCGAGGAGGGAGGAGACCCTCTTCCTTTTCATGTACTGGCTGGGGAGCCAGAGGAGCTGGAAGATAGCTCCCAGCTATGACCCAGAAAATGTCTCTGACCCTGACTGTGAGAGCGAACAGAATGTAGTACCTGACTTAGAGGTCCAGAGAAAGGAATTCTGTACAGAGCGACTACTGGATGTCACTCTCCTTAAAGCCAGAGAAAATGTGAAGGTGATGGATGGGGGAACCTGAGGACCCTAATTGGGGGGGTGTCTTTTCCCTACATGGATCTTAAAAATAATTTGTTGTATCAGGTGGTGAAACGCGGGGAGGATGAAGTGGAACAGCTAATGGTTCCCAAACCTTTTTACAGGATGGTGCTAGATCTAGTCGATGGGCATGTAATGGGGGGACAGCAGGGTATGGATAAGACCAGGGAGAGAATAACCCCCAGATTCTTTTGGCCCGGGTTGCATGCAAATGTCAGAGAGTATTGTGTGTCCTGCCCTGAGTGTCAACTCTGCGCCCTCACCTCATTTTCGTAGACCACTTGCACTTCCACTTCCACTGCCCATAATTAAAGTGCCTTTTGAAATAATTTGCATGGATCTTGTGGGACCCATAATAAATTCTGCATGGGGACACCAGCACATCCTGGTAATACTAGATTAGGCGACCCGCTATCCGGAAGCCATACCCTTGCGGAACACCTCCGCTAAGACTATCGCCAGGAAGTTGGTCCAGGTGGGGATGCCTAAAGAGGTCTTAACGGATCAGGGCACTCCCTTTATGTTCCGTGTAACCAAGGAATTGTGCAGGTTGTATAAAATCTTCCATCTCCATACCTCGGTCTATCACCCCCAAACTGATGGACCTGTGGAGAGGTTTAATAAAATGCTCAAAAGCATGTTGAAAAAGGTAGTGGAAAAAGATGGGAGAGATTGGGATATGTTGTTGCTGTATCTCATGTTTGCCATACGAGATGTTCTGCAGGCGTCTACGTGGTATTCCTCCTTTGAACTCTTGTATGGTAGACATCCCAGGGGGCTGCTAGATGCCGCAAAAGAGATGTGGGAAGGAGAGGCCACTTGATGCAGGATTGAATCACAGCAGTCCTGCCCCTGGTGCGAGAGCATATTGAGCGAGCCCAGGAAGCCCAGAGAAGGGTTTATAATCGGGGTGGCAAAACCGGGACTTTCAACCCCGGAGACAGAGTGCTGGTGCTAGTCCCCACAGTTAAAAGTAAATTCCTAGCAAAGTTGCAGCGTCCCTTTGAGATTAGGGAAAGAGTAGGTGAAGTGAACTACAAAGTTTACCAACCAGGGAAAAGGAAACCCGAGCAAATTTACCATGTAAATATCCTAAATCGTGGAAAGAGAGAGAACTTTATCGGCAGTGCCCACTCCTCAAGAGGACAGGCTATCCATGACTCCGGATGTACCCATAACTGAGTCCTTGTCACTGATGCAACAAACTGATGTTAAGGAATTTATCTGTAAAAATAGAGATTTTTTCTCTCCCCTACCCGGACTGACCGTACTACAACATGACATAATTATGGAACCAGGGGTCCGCGTAAATGTAAAACCCTACCGAATACCTGAGGCTAGATGGAAGGTGGTGGCAAAGGAAATAAAAACCATGTTGGAGTTAGACGTAATAGAGTAGTCCCACAGCGCCTGGTCAAGCCCTATAGTGCTGGTCCCAAAGCCCGATGGCAGGTCTGTAACGATTTCAGGAAACTGAATAACGTGTCTAAGTTTGATGCATACCTGATGCCGCGGGTTAACAAACTTGTGGACAGGTTGGGAGGTGCCCGGTACATAACAACCCTAGACCTAACTAAGGGCTATTGGCAGGTCCCCCTAAAATGGAGACAGAAAAGGAAAAAATGACCTTTTCTATGCCCAAGGGGTCCTTCCAGTATGAGCAAATGCCGTTTGGTCTGCATGGGGCCCCTGCATCCTTCCAGAGAATGATGGATAAAACCTTGAGGTGGCATCGCCCCTTTGCAGCTGCCTATTTGGATGATGTGGTCATCCACTGTCCAGATTGGGAATCTCATCTGCCCCAAGTACAAGCGGTCGTAGATTCTCCTAGGGTAGCAGGTTTAACAGCCAACCCCAAAAAAATATGCCATAGGCCTGGAGGAGGCCAAATACTGATCAAGCCCCGTACCAATAAGATCAAGGCAATTCAAAAATGGCCCCAACCGGTGAATAAAAAAACATGTTTGTGCCTTCCTGGGGATTACAAGGTATTACCCTACTTTGCCACCATTGAGGGGTGTACTCACTTTTGTGAGATACTGTATATATATATATATATATATATATATATATATTGTATATGTTATATATAATAACTATTTTGCATAAACAAAAAAGAGAGGGCTTTCCTGAGCGTGTCCCCGTCCTATAATTATTGAGACATACAAAAAATGGGGACAAACCCCACAAAGGTGGACTTTAAGGGCACATCACGAGATAACACACCACAAAAGTAAAATCATAAATGTTTATTAACAAATAACATAAAAGGCCAAGACTTTACATATTCTAAAAACAAAAGACCGTGGACAAAAAATTGTCCCAAGCCTGTACAAAATCTCCAAATATCATGATGTACTCATAGGTGATACAAAGTACCAAAAAACATGATGTGTCTAGAGTAGGTTGACGAGTTTTGCTTAATCTAAGCTTCTTCAGGACCCCTCACAGCATGGATTTGAATATTGGAATTCCTTAATAAAAATAAAACATATATATCACTATTACATTATATTAGTGCAATAATACATCATTACATAAATACAAATATCTGACATCATTTTTACATACCATATATATATATATATATCAAGTGTTTGAAATTTGCTTACAATTAACTGAGTGCAGCCGTTGGACAATACTTAGGGGAGCGGACACAGGGGATACATTCATCAGACTAGGTCGATATGTATATGAGTCACCAGGGATGTCCTCAAACTCATATATACAGACATATATTTTCTGCTGTGACACAATAAATAACATGGACCAATTAGCCCAGCATCCATTGTTGAACACGTGTGTATATCTCTGTACGTAAGTCGTATTCTAAGAAATATAAAACAATATGTGCCTCAAGTAAATGTTGCCTCATATATATCCCAAGAGAAAGAGGAGCAAGATTTGCGAAAGTTAGAAAGAAGGGTAGTGGTGACTATTACAATGTATCTGCAGAGGAAAGCGAAATATATCAGATGTATGATATTCCAAAACGATGCATATTGCCAATAGCATCGGTGTATTCACAAAGTTAGCTTACCCTCTACTCCATTGCCATATCGCGATATGGCAATGGAGTAGAGGGTAAGCTACCTTTGTGAATACACCTATGCTATTGGCTCTTTCTAACTTTCGCAAATCTTGCTCCCCATTCTCTTGGGATGTATATGAGGCAACATTTTTTGCCACATGCAATACTCCTGCTCTGGCCTTACACATTAGGCCATTTGTCTGTCTCCTACAGACAGGCTTTATACATCACTCTGTGCACATAACTTGCTGACCCCTGCTGTTCTGGCTCCCACCTGTCTCTCCTACATGTAACCCTCCTGACTCCTGGGCAAGGACCTCCTCTGTCTGCCAGGGTGGAGCCCAGAAACATGGTCAGGTCTCTACAAAAAGCCCTGCACATACCTGTGCAATCAGTGTGCTGGCTATTCACAAAACCTGAACTCAAGATTGGAGATTTCATTCCACCCAGATCTCTAAGAAATCTCCAGGCTCCAGGACCTAAAATAAATTTTACAAAGCAATGAGGAAATTCATTCTGTCCGGTGTAATTCCATTTTATAAAAGTTTATTTTTCTAAAAAGCAGGGTCAACAATCCATCAACATTCCATACAGTCCATACCACAATCAGCGTACCAAGCACCGAGCATCCAGTTGGGGAGAAAAATCCCTGGTAACTCTGCACGTTTCTCTACACAAGATAGCGTGCGTTCCCTCAGCTTGGTCTCGCTACTCTCTTAGCTATATAGATCAGACCAAAATGAGGGAGTAATAAGGGGCAGGGGGGCTTTGTTCCAAATGAGGGACAGTTCCTCGAATCAGGGACAGTTGGGAGCTATGCATACAGCTATTAGGAGACAAGGGGTGGAAAAAAGGAAGCCTGATGGGCCTGGTGAGGAACAAGAGGGGTGGGGTAGGTTATTTGTTCTGTACTGTCCGGTCCTGGGAGCCCAAATGCAGCAGTTCTGTAGCTTCAGACAAACTTTACAGGCAGATGATGTCTTATAATGAAGATAAAGCACATGTGGTATTTATGTTGCTGCTATGCTGCATATTTCATGTTTAAGTTGTTGTGTTAGTGAGGAGTTATGCAGTGAGTTTTGAGGCTAAAAACCTTAAGTCGGTTGGCGAGAGGTGACCTGCCCACACATAAAATGGCGTGGATAGATCAGACATCCTGCCGCCCCGTGAAGACATCTGATGACGAAACGTGCGTAGGGCCGGGCCAGGATGCTGCAGATCGACACACCATCCACGATCATCGAGCTTGCGGCTTCTGACAGCAGCCAGGGACGATTGGGAACACACATATGCTTTTCACCCTTAGTGTCGGGTCTGACACTCATAAAATGTGAGTGAGTTTTTTTAAATGTTATAATAATTTTTTAAAAAATGGATTCACACTACTGGAGCCTCCTTCATCTCCTTATTTTATATATGTCTATGATGGTTGTGGCAATGCATTGGGAGTCATGTGTGGAGGATAGATAAGGGAATGGATACACTGGAGGATAGATAAGGAAATGGATACACTGGTGTTCATTGATTGTAACAAGCGCAATAGTTGGTTCATAAGGAAACCAGCCATTTCCTCTGTTGACTTGAAGAGTTGAGTGAAGTTTGGTGGAGGATCACGTTGGGTGTGGAACACAGTCACAATTTTTTTTGGATACATCACTTTATTACACGGATCAAGATATAATTTGATTGTTATAGTGGACTAATCTTGGAACTTTGCGAGACCATATATCATTAATTTTGGGACATTTTGAATCTCACCGCAGTGAGTGGATTATTGCTATCAATTTTCTTGTTGCACATTATTTAGCTATATTTTGTACACTGTTATATTTTGTCTATTTTCTTTCAGTCAGAAGTAAATGTCAGTCAATTGTTCCTGTCATTCATATTGAGTTCAGAGATTGAAAGAGCGTAGCTCGGATTCAGTCACACCCCAGAGGACCAAAATGTCATCAATGTGCCTAAGCCAGAGCCATAAGTGGCAAAGGTACACCGATGAGGGGTTGACAAGACTTTCCTCCCAAGCCCCAAATGGAGACAGGCATAAGCCTTACTCCACAGTTCTGGACTGTCCCCCTCCCCCCTCCATACCTCTGGTCTACCTACAGCAGGTTGTGTCACCACTGTTGTCACCATTATCTTTTGTCCTTCAGCAGATAGCAAAATGGGCTGTTTAGTCCCTTTGCCTTAACCATTTCTGGACAATCGTAGCTGACACAGCAATGGTTTCACTATTGCACTTACTGGTATGAATGTTGTTGCAGAGTGATTACTAGCCTGGGCACTTGTCTGTTTGTTTTTAACGCTTATGACAACGTTGTCCTAAGATTTTAATTGATGATTATTGGTCTGTGGTCAATACACGTCTTCTTGTTTTTTCTATTTTTTAATAATAAACATGATTTGATAATTAAACGTTGCTGTGCATTCCCTTTATAGCTGTTAGGAATAGTGCCTCCAGCGGGTGGAGCTGTGGCTCGGGGATCCATGGGCTGCAGTTCCAGTGTCCACCAGTGGGAGTCAGTAAAGGGCTCATCTGGTGGTGGCACTGTGGCTCCTGGATCCATGAGCTGCAGTTCCAGTGTCCACCAGCGGATATCTCCCAGTAATCATAGGCTCATGAGTCACCACCTGACGCTCATTACAGGAAGGATATTTAAACCCTGTTTACCATATGCTTAGTGCCTTGGTTTTTGTCCTCCATGTGCCTCTGTATCCTGAATCCTGAACCCTGTATCTGTAATCCTGAATGCTGTTTCTGGAATCCTGAATCCGGTATCTGCCATCCTGAATGCTGTATCTGGAATCCTGAACCCTGTATCTGGAATCCTGAACCCTGTATCCTGAACCCTGAATCTGCTCCTGGACCCCTGTCTGCAGTCTGATCCTGTCTCACCGGCTTTCCCGTCATCTGTTCCTGGTTTCTGCCTTATCTTGCTCCCTGCCCCTTCTGATTGATCTCCCGTGCATGACCCTGGCCTGGCTACACTTACGGTTTGGACATTTCCCTATACCTGTTTTAGCAGTTTTCACTATTTATGTTGCTGTGGTTGTTTACACTGTTTATTATATTAGATGTGCGTTTGGATCACCATTTTACTTATATCCTTAATAAATCACTTTATTCACTTTACGCTGTGTCTGGAATTCTCTGTGCAGTTCACACATTTCTGGTCACACCAGTTCCTGACATAACACCAAGGTCAGTCCTGACCAGAAGTGACTGCACAGGGAAGCCATCTTGGTTTTGGTGGCCCGCTGTCCAGTCTGACGATCCTGTGCCCGCTGTCCAGTCTGACGATCCGGTTCCCGCTGTCCAGTCTGATGACCCGGTACCCGCTGTCCAGTCTGATGTTCCAGTGCCCGCTGTCCAGTCTGATATTCTGGTGCCCGATGTCCAGTCTGATGATCCAGTGCCCGCTGTCCAGTCTGATGATCCGATGTCCGCTGTCCAGTCTGATGATCCAGTGCCTGCTGTCCAGTCTGATGATCTGGTGTCCGTTGACCAGTCTGATGATCTGGAATCCGCTGTCCAGCCTGATGTCCCAGTGCCCCGCTGTCCAGTCTGATGTTCCAGTGTCCGCCGACCAGACTGATGAACCGGTGCCCGCTGTCCAGTCTGATGTGCTTCTGACCACTGCTCAGCCTGATCAGTTGGATGGTCGTGTAAAGGCTGAGTGTTCACCTATTAATGGATCGGAAAGCTCTGAACCTTCATGTGACTTATATGGGTTGTCTACTTGGCCTAAGATTCAGCTAATGATTGCCTGGGTAGAGTCCCTCTGGCAGTGTGTTGCTCCTATGGCGCCCGAGCCTGGTTGTCTAGACATAACATGGATGACTAATGGCTGCATTTGCCTTCATGACCCTTGTCATGGTAAACTCCTAGGGAATGGCGGAGTATGATCTGTGCCTTGGGAGTGACTGCCACAGCTCCGGGTGTACTAGGGGACCCAGGTTGGGTAACTGGTGCCTCAGAGAGGCCTAATGGGTTCTTGATGCACAGTGCACAGTGCAAGTCCTGGAGAACAGGCAAGCTATTCAGTCATGACAGGACACATCAGTGCCTGTATTCCAGTACTGCCACATGACCCAAGGGCTAAATTTGAAGATAACCCGTGTGACCCCGGTGTTGGGTTATCTACTGTGTTGAGGGGCTCAAAGCTGTGAATGTGTTACATCCTAGGGAATTCGGCCAGCAGGACACCCAGCCAGTCATCTGAACCCGGCAGTGGGACACTCAGCCAGTTGCATGATCCAGGCGGGGGGACACGTTACCTTCCGATGGATCTTGGCAGTGGGGCATCTTGCTGGAGACCCAGGGCTTCTTCAGTTTTCAAGGAACTTCTTCGGTGGACTCATGAAGCAGAGAACTTTTCCTTGTGGACTAGATCCCCTATGGCTGTTTGGAGCGTCCTGAGGCCGCTCCTTAAAAGGGGTACTGTTAGGAATAGTCCCTCCAGCGGTGGCGCTGTGACTCGGGGATCCATGGGCTGCAGTTCCAGTGTCCACCAGCGGGTGTCAGTAAAGGGCTCATCTGGTGGTGGCACTGTGGCTCCTGGATCCATGAGCTGCAGTTCCAGTGTCCACCAGCGGATGTGTCCCAGTAATCAGAGGCTCATGAGTCACCACCTGACGCTCATTACAGGAAGGATATTTAAACCCTGTTTACCATATGCTTAGTGCCTTGGTTTTTGTCCTCCATGTGCCTCTGTATCCTGAATCCTGAACCCTGTATCTGTAATCCTGAATGCTGTTTCTGTAATCCTGAATCCGGTATCTGCCATCCTGAATGCTGTATCTGGGTTCTTGATGCACAGTGCAAGTCCTGGAGAACAGGCAAGCTAGTCAGTCATGACAGGACACATCAGTGCCTGTATTCCAGTACTGTCACATGACCCAAGGGCTAAATTTGAAGATAACCCATGTGACCCCGGTGTTGGGTTATCTACTGTGTTGAGGGGCTCGAAGCTGTGAATGTGTTACATCCTAGGGAATTTGGCCAGCAGGACACCCAGCCAGTCGTCTGAACCCGGCACTGGGACACTCAGCCAGTTGCATGATCCAGGTGGGGGGACATGTTACCTTCCGATGGATCTTGGCAGTGGGGCATCTTGCTGGAGACCCAGGGCATCTTCAGTTTTCAAGGAACTTCTTCGGTGGACTCATGAAGCAGAGGACTTTTCCTTCTGGTGGTGGCACTGTGGCTCCTGGGTCCATGGGCTGCAGTTCCAGTGTCCACCAGTGGATGTCTCCCAGTAATCAGAGGCTCATGAGTCACCACCTGACACTCGTTACAGGAAGGATATTTAAACCCTGTTTATCATATGCTTAGTGCCTTGGTGTTTGTCCTCCATGTGCCTCTGTAACCTGAATCCTGAACCCTGTATCTGTAATCCTGAATGCTGTTTCTGGAATCCTGAATCCGGTATTTGCCATCCTGAATGCTGTATCTGGAATCCCGAATCCTGTATCTGGAATCCTGAACCCTGTATCCTGAACTCTGGATCTGCTCCTGGACCCCTTCCGCAGTCGGATCCTGTCTCACCAGCTTTCCCTTCATCTGTTCCTGGTTTCTGCCATATCTTGCTCCCTACCCCCTCTGATTGATCTCCCGTGTATGACCCTGGCCTGGCTACACTTAAGGTTTGGACATTTCCCTATACCTGTTTTAGCAGTTTTCACTATTTCAGTTTCTGTGGTTGTTTACACTGTTTATTATATTAGATGTGCCTTTGGATCACTTTGGATCATTTACTTATATCCTTAATCAATCACTTTATTCACTTTACGTTGTGTCTGGTATTCTCTGTGCAGTTCACACATTTCTGGTCACACCAGTTCCTGACAATAGCCCTTTTTCCCTCACATTCTGGCAATCTGTCAGCTGTGTGGGGATACCTTCAGGTCTTGGTTATGGCTTTGGCTATGGGGACCCCACTCTGAGGTTGAGTGAGTCGACACCAGTTATCATGTGTTTACTAGAGGTAGAGGTCAGTCTCCTTCTTTTTAACTATTAAATATCTGTAATCCATTAGTACTACCTGACAGTATACTACTCAAAACTTCCAAATGTCTCTCATTTGGAAGGATTGTTGCTCATTTGGCACTAGGTCTCTTAGTTCATCAATCATTTTGAATGTATTGAAAAATGTGTAAACTCAGTCAATAAAACACCTATAAGCTTTCACATAATGAAGTGGTTGTAAACCTCAGGCATGAAATATGAACAAAGTGCACCACTCTATCTGTCTCAATTAATAGCACCAAATGCCATTTGAGTCTGCTATCAGTCCTCTTCTATCAGCATGAGTCAATTTTGACAATTTTTTCTGACACCAAAAGAAAAAAGGTAATGAGGAGGGACCTCCAGCTGATTGACAGCCTCAGCTCTGTTCCTGTGTGCCGTGTGGAGGGGTTGTGTCTCTTCCCTCCAATCAGCTCTCAGAACTCTTCTCACTGAGCTCTGCAGTGCATAATTTCAACTCAGTTTTTTCTGAACTCTCAGACAAGCTTAAAAAACTGCACTTTGTGTCCACAATGATAACTTGAATGTAACTGTGTAGATATAATATACCACAGAATGTAGAACAATTAGTAATTGGATTTATATTGCTGCCATTTTCTCATGTACTACCTCAGAACCTTGATCTTTGTACCTCCCTTTCGTTTGTACCAAATAAAAGTTTGTAAACAAAAAAAAAAAAAAAAAACTGCACTTTGAATGGATGTAGAGAAGTTAAGACTGCAGACAGACAAGAACAACATATGTGGGAGAATTTTTTTCATCTCTGTGTATCAACTGAGGCCAGTCACTTCACTGGGTATATCTAAAGAATTTACAACCACTGTAATGCAATTTGGATATTTGTTCTCAATCTTTTTAAATCATCGCCTTTTCTTAGAAGAATCACACTATAAATGTTTATGTTCTAACACTTCTTATTATGGTGGTGGTGACGACTGGCTCTCAATTGTGGTTCTGTGTTGTGCCCCTGTCACAATTTGGAACCACAATGAGCCTCTGGTGGAAACTAAAAGGGGCCATGCTAACACACATTGCAAACACATGGTTCTTTCATTATCAGTTCAGAGCAATGATCTGCAACAATGCTGGAGAAGGGGCTGAAAGAGGCTGGAGGAGATAAGCAGCCCAATATGGGAAAAAAAGGATGCAAAAGGGAAAAAAATGTATTTTCTAAGGGTCCTTTCACACTAGAGGAGTCCGTTTTGACGGACTCCGTTGCTCAGCAGGGATCGATCCGGCGATCCCCGCTGAGCTGGCAGATGACAGGTCCATCTATGCTCACTGTACACAGATGGACCTGTCAGAGCCCTTGCTCTCCCCTATGGAAACAGATCCGTCTGTTAGTTTTCATCCGATCTGGCAGACGGATGGAAAATAGGGTTTCCATCCGTTTGTATTTAGCGGATCGGAACGGATCAGATGTTAGTGGAGCATCCGTTCAGGTCTGCCAGAAGACTGACAAGCGGACCTGAACGGTCCATGTGTGTGAAAGGGGTCTAAAAGAAGAAAAAAAACATGAGATTTGTTTATGATACATCCAGTTAGGGTGTAGTATTTGTGTGCTAAAAGGGGCCTCTATTTCTCATCACAGAAAAATCAAAGGTATATACAGTATATTGTGCTGTAAATTCTGTTCTCTCTCTATGGTAGTGGGCACATGTGAGGCAGCCATCTCAAGACACAGCCTTATACATAACTAGAGTATGATAAAGCCTACTATCAAATTTAAAAGGAAAAAGAGAGTTTTAGGGCACTGATCATAAAGTGCAATGGTGCAAAGTAAATAATAACCTACCTTAATAATATACCTTAAAAGTGTAATTTGATGATGATACAAATATATATAAATAATAATATGCTGTTTAACCGCTTGCCTACCAGCCGATCACATCCAATGTAACTCACTGTTACCAGCTCTTCTCTCCTCACACAGTTTCCAGAGCTGGGATCAGTGAGTTACTGATCTGTAAAGTAAAAACACACACTGTCACATCACCCCTGCCCCCCCCAATGCACCTGTCACCCAACAGTCCCCCCATATTCCCCCATAAAGTGCACCTGTCATCATAAAGTGCACCTGTCAACAAAACTTGCTACATAAAGTGCACCTGTCACCCGTCACCCGTCAGTGATCGTGGCCTGTCGCCCGTCAGTGACCGTGGCCTGTCACCTGTCAGTGACCGTGGCATGTCACCCATCACCCATCAGTGACCGTGGCGTGTCACCCATCAGTGACAGTGGCGTGTCACCCATCACTGACCATGGCGTGTCACCCAACACCCATCAGTGACCATGGCATGTCACCCGTCACCCATCAGTTAACGTGGTGTGTCAACCGCCACGCATCAGTGACCGTGGCCTGTCACCCAACACTGACCGTGGCCTGCCACCTGTCACCCATCACTGACCATGGCCTGTCACCCTTCAGTGGCTACCGCCAGTCACCCCTGGCCTGTCACCCGTCACCCATCAGTGACCACCGCCAGTCACCCATCACCCATCAGTGACCGTGACCAGTCACCCATCAGTGACCACCACCAGACACCCGTCACCCATCAGTGACCACCGCCAGTCACCTGTTACCCATCAGTGATCACCGCCAGTCACCCGTCACCCATCAGTGACCACCGCCAGTCACCCGTCACCCATCAGTGACCACCGCCAGTCACCTGTCACGCATCAGTGACCACCGCCAGTCACCTGTCACACATTAGTGATCACCACCAGACACTGGTCACCCATCAGTGACCACCACCAGACACGAGGCACCCATCAGTGACCACCGCCAGTCACCCATCAGTGACCACCGCCAGTCACCCATCAGTGACCACCACCAGTCACCCATCAGTGACCACCGCCAGTCACCCAGCACCCATCAGTGACCACCGCCAGTCATCCATCACCTATCAGTGACCACCGCCCGTCACCTGTCACCCATTAGTAACCTCCACCAGTCACCCATCACCCATCAGTGACCACCACCAGACACCCATCACCCATCAGTGACCACCACTAGACACCCGGCACCCATCAGTGACCATAGCCAGTCACCCATCAGTGACCACAGCCAGTCACCCATCAGTGACCACCACCAGTCACCCGTCATCCATCAGGGACCACCACCAGTCATCCGTCACCCATCAGTGACCACCACCAGACACCCATCACCCATCAATGACCACCACCAGACACCCGTTACCCATCAGTGACCACTGCCAGACACCCGTCAACCATCAGTGACCACCGCCAGACACCCGTCACCCATCAGTGACCACCGCCAGTCACCCGTCACCCATCAGTGACCACCACCAGTCACCCATCAGTGACCATCGCCAATCACCTGTCAGTGACTGTCACACCCACGAGTAAACATCACCTGTAAAAGTCTCACACATTTGGCATCGCCATACTCAGGAGGAGTAGAAGAATGTATTTTGGGGTGTCATTTTTGCTATGTACATGCTATGTGTTGGAAATATCATATAAATGGACAACTTTGTGTAAAAATAAAAGCTTTTTCATTTTTTTCCCACATTTTCCAAAAACTACTGGAACAAAATGACATGCTCAAAAGACTCAGTATGCATCAAAGATTATACGTTGGGGTGTTTGCTTTCCAGAATGGGGTCATTTTGTGGGCAATTCCATTGTCCTGTTGCTCCAGGACCTTCAAAAAGTGTAATAGGTAGGGTGTTGAGAAATGAGATGTGTAATTTGTGCTCGTAGAATGCCTGAAGGTGCTACTTCAATGTTGGGCCTCTGTATGTGGCCAGACTGTGTAAAAGTCTTACACATGTGGTATCGCCATACTCGGGGGGAGTAGTAGAATCTATTTTGAGGTGTCATTTTTTCTATGTAAATGCTATGTGTTGGAAATATCATATAAATGGACAACTTTGTGTAAAAAAAAAAGCGTTTTCATTTTTTTTTCACACTTTACAAAAACTACTGGAAAAAAATGACACGTTCAAAAGACTCATTATGCCTCATAGATTATACATTGGGGTGTTTTCTTTCCAAAATGGGGTCATTTTGTGGGCAATTCCATTGTCCTGGTGCTCCAGGACCTTCAAAAGTGTAATAGGGGGTTAAGAAATGAGATGTGTAATTTATGCTTGTAGAACGCCTGAAGGTGCTAGTTTAATGTTGGGCATCTGTATGTGGTCAGGCTATGTAAAAGTCTCACACATGCGGCATCGCCATACTCAGGAGGAATAGCAGAATGTATTTTGGGGTGTAATGTTTGCTATGTACATGCAATGTGTTGGAAATATCTTATAAATGGACAATTTTGTGTAAAAAAAATGTGTTTTCATTTTTTTCCCACATTTTCCGAAAACTACTGGAAAAAAATGAACTGTTCAAAAGACTCATTATGCCTCATAGATTATTTGTTGGGGTGTTTGCTTTGCAGAATGGGGTCATTTTGTGGGCAATTCCATTGTCCTGGTGCTCCAGGGCCTTCAAAATGTGATAGGTCATCATGACATTAGATGTGTAATTTATGTCCCTACAATACCGGACGGCGCTCCCTGCATGTTGAGCCTCTGTATGTGGCCAAGCTGTGAAAAAGTCTCAGACATGTGGTATCGCCATACTCAGGAGGAGTAGTAAAATGTGTTTTGGGGTGTAATTTGTGGTATGCATATGCTGTGTGTGAGAAATAACCTGTCACAATGACAATTTAGTGAAAAAAAAAAGAAAAAAAATCTTCATTTTGCAAAGAATTGTGGGAAAAAATTACAACTTCAAAAAATTCACCATGCCTCTTACTAAATACCTTGGAATGTCTACTTTCCAAAAAGGGGTCATTTGGGGGGTACTTGTACTTTCCTTGCTTGTTAGAGTCTCAAGAAATGATAGTATATCAGGTGTGATCAGGTATGATCAATTTTCAATGACTGGCACCATAGCTTGTAGACTCTATAACTTACACAAGAACCAAATAATATACACTTATTTGGGTTATTTTTTACCAAAGATAGGTAGCAGTATAAATTTTGGCCAAAATTTACAAAGAAAAATTACTGAATGCAACATTTTATGAAAGAAACAAAGAAAAGGGCATTTTTTTCACAAAATGTTCAATCTTTTTTATTTATAGCACCAAAAATAAAAAAGTGATTAAATACCACCAAAAGAAAGCTCTATTTATGTGAAAAAAGGATGCAAATTTCATATGGGTACAGTGTTGCATGACTGAGTAATTGTCATCCAAAGTGTGATAGCACTGAAAGCTCAAAAATGGCCTGGACAGGAAGGTGGTTTTCCTGCCCAGTATTGATGTGGTTAAATAAATAAAGATATTCAATTTAAAATATGAATCAAACCATAAATGTGCAATCATACAGTAACAAACAAATAATATTATATAAAATATCCAATTTTGGTTAATCAAAAAATAAACAGTCCAAAAACACAAGTTCATATATAAATCTAGAATCCAATCACCAGTGAGGGAAGTTTTGTGATGCTAAATCACACAAACGTGATCCACCAACGTGAAATAAATCAATCAATATGTGCTCACCACATTTATTCGGCCACAAGGTGACCACACAGCATGGTATGATATGGGGCAATATATGATAGCCAGGTACTCCAAAACCGTCTTTTTCCACTTTTCCTCTATATCTCCTTAAGTAAATCCTTAAGAATGGCCCAGAACAAAGCCACATGGAAGCATATCATTGTGTAATACTGTTTTAATAACATGAAAAATCACATAAGACAATGACAATTATGCTCACACTTAAAATATGTAAAACACACCTTCCAATAAATGGATACAGCTTCCAATAAATGGATGTACAAATAGAACTTTCTTTTGGTGGTATTTAATCACAACTGTGTTGTTTTTTTTTTTTTTTTTGCTCTATAAATGAAAAAAGACCAAAAATTTTGAAAAAAATGAATTTTTCTTCTTTTTTGATATAAGATTTTGCAAATTAGTAATTTTTCTTCATACATTTTGGCCACAATTTATACTGTTACATATATTTGGTAAAAATAACTCAAATTAGTGGATATTGTTTGGTTGGTGTGAAAGTTAGAGAGTCTACAAGCTTTGGTGCTAATGATTGAAAATTGATCACAACTGATGTACCGACGATCTCATTTCTTGAGACCCTAACAAGCCAGGAAAGTACAAATACCCCCCAAATTACCCCTTTTTTGGAAAGTAGACAATCCAAGGTATTTAGTAAAAGGGATGCAGAGGTTTTTTTTGACGTTGTCATTTTTTCCCATAATTCTTTGCAAAATGAAGTTTTTTTTCACAAAATTGTCATTGTAACTGGTTATTTCTCTCACATAGCATATGCATATCACAAATTACACCCCAAAACACATTCTACTCCTCCTCCTGAGTATGGCAATACCACATGTGTGCGACATTTTCACAGCCTGGCCACATAGAGAGGCATGACATGCAGGAAGCACCGTCAGGCGTTCTAGGAGCATAAATTACACATCTAACTTGTTGACTACCTATTGCAATTTTGAAGTCCCTGGAGCACAAGGACAATGGAAACGCCCACAAATAGACCCCATTTTGGAAAGCTAACACCCCACCGTATATTTAATGATACATAATGAGTCTTTTGAATGGTTTACTTTTTCCAGAAGTTTTTGGAAAATGTGGAAAACAAATTAAAACACATTTTCTTTTACGCAAAGTTGTCCATTTATAAGATATTTCCAACACATAGCATGTACATAGCAAAAATGACACCCCAAAATACATTCTGCTCCTGAGTATGGCGATACCAAATGTGTGAGACTTTTACACAGCCTGTAAGATCAGGAAGTGTCACCAGCACACAAGGATCTCCAATATTTATTAGATGATCACATCGTTACAGCAGAGAGCAACGTTTCGGAGCCACGCAGGACCCCTTTATGATCGCCACATGCCTGATGAAGGGGTCCTGTGCGGCTCCGAAACGTCGCTCTCTGCTGTAACGATGTGATCATCTAATAAAGATTGGACTAATTTGGAGATCCTGGTGTGCTGGTGACATTTCCTGATCTTACGATATGTGGTTCCAGCCGTTGGTCACTTCAGCACCCACACTACAAGTAAACCATCTGAAAAAGCAGGAACGTGTGCGTTGGGAATTTCATAACTGCACTATTACACAGCCTGGGCACATGCAGAGGCCCAAAATTGAATTAGCATTTTCAGGCGTTTTAGAAGCATAAATTACACATCTCATTTCTCAACCACCTGTTACACTTTTGAAGGCCCTGGAACACCAGGAAATGCCCACAAAATCCCCCCATTTTGGAAAGCTAACACCCCAACGTATTATCTATGAGGCATGATGAGTCTTTTTAACATTTCATTTTTTTCCAGAAGTTTTTGGAAAATGTGGAAAAAAAATGAAAACACATTTTCTTTTACGCAAAGTTGTCCATTTATAAGATATTTCCAACACATAGCATGTACATAGCAAAAATTATACCCCAAAATACATTCTGCTTCTCCTCCTGAGTATGGCGATACCAAATGTGTGAGACTTTTACACAGCCTGTAAGATCAGGAAGTGCCACCAGCACACCAGGATCTCCAAATGAGTCCAATCTTTATTAGATGATCACATAGTTACAGCAGAGAGCAACATTTCGGAGCCACGCAGGACCCCATTATGATCGTCACATGCCTGATGAAGGGGTCCTGCATGGCTCCAAAACGTCGCTCTGCTGTAACGATGTGATCATCTAATAAAGATTGGACTCATTTGGAGATCCTGGTGTGCTGGTGACACTTCCTGATCTTACGATATGCGGTTCCAGCCGTTGGTCACTTCAGCACCCACACTACAAGTAAGCCATCTGAAAAAGCAGGAATGTGTGCGTTGGGAATTTCATAACTGCACTACTACACAGCCTGGGCACATACAGAGGCCCAAAATTGAATTAGCATTTTCAGGCGTTTTAGAAGCAGAAATTACACATCTCATTTCTCAACCACCTGTTACACTTTTGAAGGCCCTGGAACACCAGGAAATGCCCACAAAATCACCCCATTTTGGAAAGCTAACACCCCAACGTATAATCTATGAGGCATGATGAGTATTTTTAACATTTCATTTTTTTCCAGAAGTTTTTGGAAAATGTAGAAAAAAAATGAAAACACTTTTTTTTTAGGCAAAGTTGTCCATTTATAGGATATTTCCAACACATAGCATGTTCATAGCAAAAATGACACCCCAAAATACATTTTGCTACTCCTCCTGAGTATGGAGATACCAAATGTGTGAGAATTTTATACAACCTGGCCACATACAGAGGCCCAACATTGAAGTAGCATCTTCAGGCGTTTTAAAAATATAAATTACACATCTCATTTCTCAACCACCTATTACACTTTTGAAGGCCTGGAGCACCAGGACAATGGAAATGCCCACAAAATGTCCCCATTTTGGAAATCTAATACCCCAACCTATAATCTATGAGGCATAATGAGTCTTTTGAATGGTTCATTTTTTTCCAGAAGTTTTTAGAAAACGTGGAAAAAAAAATGAAACCACTTTTTTTTATGCAAAGTTGTCAGTTTATAAGATATTTCCAAAATACATTCTGCAACTCCTCCTGAGTATGGTGATACCAAATGTGTGAGACTTGTATACAACCTGGCCACATAGAGAGGCCCAACATTGAAGTAGCATCTTCAGACGTTTTAATAACACAAATTACACATCTCATTTCTCAACCACCTATTACACTTTTGAAAGCCCTGGAGCACAAGGACAATGGAAATACCCACAAAATGACCCCATTTTGGAAAGCTAACACCCCAACATATAATCTATGAGGCATTATGAGTCTTGTGAAAGGTTAATTTTTTCCAGAAGTTTTGGAAAACGTGAAAAATAAATAAAAACACATTTTTTTTACACAAAGTTATCAATTTATAAGATATTCCAACACATAGCATGTACATTGCAAAAATGACACCCCAAAATACATTCTGATACTCCTCCTGAGTATGGTGATACCAAATGTGTGAGACTTTTAAAAATAGCTTTTTTTCCCTTTCCTTCCTTTAGACTGCTAATTAAGGGGAGTGGTTAATTGGCCACAGGTGATTGAATTCCTATAAAGCTCTCTGTTGAGTTCATTTCAGATCTTGCCTGAACTTACTGGTTAAGAGCAAAGCAGTGGGAAACTTTTAGTGAAACAGCTTTGATTTAGACTGCTGGTGTTTGCTGTGTTTGGAGTTTTTGTTTTTTGGGGGTTTTTTCTTTTTTACAATTTTTCGACGTTTCTTTTTTGGGGGTTTTTTGTTTTTGAGGTTTGTGTCGTTTGTGGTCGTCAGATTTAGTTTCGACAAAGTGATTTTCAAAGGGTG